>CAXHSM010001176.1:1179-22092 GCA_964019185.1 Maratus speculifer | reverse complement strand
AGAAAAAGATAATTCGTATCATGAGCCTGAACTTAAAATTCATCCCTCTGATTCTGACGAAGAGGCAATGTCTGCTACCTCTGAAATAGACGACAACAGTGTTGATATTTCAATTTAATAAAACCCATATAATGACGAATATTATATCGTGGAATTGCCGCGGCTACCGTAATAAACGTGACGAAATTCGTGACATGCTGCATGATCATAATGTAGCTTGCCTTGCACTGCAAGAAACCTATACTAAATTAGATGACAAAGTCAAATTGCATGGTTATAACTGTTTTAAAAAAGACTTTATCAGTAATGACAGAGCTACAGGTGGTGTAGCTCTTTTCATTTCTCATAAATATCCACATACTCCAATCACTCTTAACACTTCTCTTCAAGCAATAGCAATACAGACCCACATCAAGCACCTTATTACAATCTGTAACATTTATCTACCACCAAATCAGGTTGTTCATTCCTACCAACTGGATAATCTGATTCAGCAACTCCCACAGCCATTCATAGTTCTCGGTGATTTTAACGCCCACAGTCCTTTATGGGGAAATAGTGACACAAGTCCACGTGGACGTCAAATTGAAAATTTAATCACAGACAATAACTTATGTTTGCTGAACAATGGTGATAAAACCTATTTTCATGAGCCTTCAAAAACTTTTCATGCAATTGATCTGGTTATTTGTTCACCAGTCATTTATCCTTTTTGGAATTTTTGGGTTGGGGAAGACATTCATGGCAGTGACCACTTTCCCATTTTCTTAAAATCTGAATGAGTATCGGCATGGGTTAACTCTCATCATAGATATGCATACAACAGGGCAAACTGGCAGACTTTTAAGACTCAAGCTACTATTACTGCTGATATGATTGAGGGAAGTATAGATGAAGTAACTGACAAAATAACTAGCTGCATTATTAATGCAGCTGATTATAGCATCCCCAAAACATCTTCTCGGAGACATTGGAGACCTTGGTGGAACAATGAATGCCAGATAAGTAAGAAAAAGCAACAAAAAGCTTGGAACATTTTTAGGAGGTATCCCACAGCTGAAAATCATATTTTATTTAAAAAAGCAAAGGCAGAATTTAGAAAAGTGCGAAGAAAATGTCAACGTGACTCTTGGATAAATTACACTTCAAGTCTTACCTCAAACACATCGAGCAAGGTTTTGTGGAAAAAAGTTAAAAATTGTATGGGCCTCTACAAGGAACAAACAATCTCAATCATAAAACATAACGGCCAGTTAATTACTTCTGTAAAAGGTATCAGTGATGCAATTGGAAAATCTCTTGCCTCCATTTCAAGGTCTGATGCATATCCTGAGCCCTTTTTATCTCATAAAAAACAAAAAGAGAAGGTGCAAATAAACTTTAATGCTCGTACTTCATATGATTACAATAGCCCATTTACTAACAGTGAACTTAAAAACTGTTTACATACCACTCATACATCTGCTCCCGGTCCTGATAATATCACTTACATTATGCTAAAACATCTTGGTCCATGTTCACTTACCAACCTTCTTAAATTTTATAATAGGATTTGGGAAGAACAAGTTTTCCCCTCAGCATGGAATAAGGCAATTATTATTCCCTTTGCAAAACCTGGTAAAGACCCTAGTAATCCAAATAACTACCGCCCTATTGCACTATCAAGTTGTCTTTGCAAATTACTTGAAAAAATGGTTAATGCTAGACTTGTACACGAACTAGAATATAATCATCATCTTGCTGCCTTCCAAAGTGGTTTTCGCCGTGGACGTTCTACTATAGATAATCTACTTGACTTGGAAACACATATCCGCAATGCTTTTTTAAAACGTAAACACCTTGTTTCAATATTTTTTGATATTGAAAAGGCTTACGATAAGACTTGGAGGTATGGGATCCTTTGTGACCTCTTTAATATGAACTTTAGGGGAAATCTCCCAATTTTTATAAAGAACTTTTTAGCTACTCGCATCTTCCAAGTTCGTGTGGGGAATGTTTTGTCAGATTTTTTCTTCCAAGAAGAAGGTGTCCCTCAGGGTAGTGTCTTGAGTGTGACACTATTTGCAATTAAAATAAATGATATTTTAAATCAGCTACCTCCTTCTGTGGATAGCAGCTTGTATGTGGATGATTTTAAAATTTCATGCCAAGGACATGATATGCGGTTCATTGAACGACAGTTACAGAATACCATTAATTCTGTTATTAAATGGACAAATCTTAATGGGTTCAACTTTTCTCCCGATAAGACCTTTTGTGTTCATTTTTGTAAACGACGAAATCTTCATCCAGATCCAGAGGTTTTTATCAAAAAGACAAAAATTGCTGTTGTTGACAATGCCCGTTTTTTAGGTATTTATTTTGACAAAAAACTAACATTCAAACCTCATATTTTATATTTGCGTACGAAATGTGAAAAGCAGTTGAATTTATTAAAGGTTTTATCAAATACAAGTTGGGGTGCTGACAGAACATCCCTCCTAAGAATTTACCGATCTGTAATCCGTTCAAAACTTGACTATGGTTGCCCAATTTATGGTTCAGCCCGTAACACCATTTTAACGAAATTGGACACTGTACACCACAGCGCCCTTCGTATATGTTCTGGAGCTTTTAGGACCTCTCCAGTTCAGAGCCTATATGTGGATTGTTTTGAGCCATCATTGCATAGCATTCGTGAAAAACTCTCTCTTGAACTGTATTTTAGAATTCTTTCACTATCAGATCACCCCCTTCATGATCATTTATTAAACACTGACAATGATATGCTATATCAGCATCGTCCTCTCTCCATTCCTTCATTTGGTTTCAGAATGCGAGAAATAATCCGTGGTACCTCTCTTGAGGATATAGAAATCAAATCCAGTCCTCGTTGCCTCTTACCACCCTGGACAACATCAAATGTTACTTACCTCAATCCTTTTGCTAAGTTTGATAAAAATAATGCCAATCCGATAATATTTCAACAGTTGTTTGCTTCGCATCGTGTTGACTATGCTGATTATCATGAAGTGTATACTGATGGCTCAAAATCCCTAAATTATGCTGGATGTGCTTTTGTTGATAAACACAACTCGTTCAGTTTTCAGTTACCTTCTATCATCTCTGTATTTACAGCTGAGCTCATTGCCATTGAAAAGGCTATCATCCATATTTCTCGTCATTATCACCATCGTTCTTTTATTATTTATACAGATTCTAAAAGCTCTCTTGATGCACTAAAGGCTTTCTCTAAGGAAAATTCTTACATTTCATCAATAATTAGTCTTCTTAATGATTTGAAAAATCGTGGTTTTAACATTAAATTATGCTGGGTGCCGGGACATATGGGAATAAGTGGCAACGAGAGAGCTGATTCGGCTGCGAAGCAAGCATCAAACCTCATTATTTGTAAGATACCTTTCTCTGACATAAAAAAGGAAATAAAACATGTGATTAACAATAAGTGGAAAAAATCCTGGGATTCTGAATTAAGTAATAAATTGCATTCGATTAAACCAGTCATATCTATCTGGCCCTCCAATTCTTCAAGAAAAAAAGATGTTCTCCTTACTCGTCTCCGTATAGGCCATTCTAGAATCACTCATAAACATCTTCTGTTACGAGAACCTGCTCCTATGTGCCCAAAATGTTACTTTACTGAACTCACCATTCACCACATTTTAACCGACTGCCCTGCACTTCGACATTTGTACAGGGACTACTTCAAAGTGTCATCACCTCATTTAATAGACCTCATTGGAGAAAAACCCAATGAGAATATTTTTATGTTTTTAAAACATGCGGGTTTTTACCATCACATTTAACCATTTTTCTTACATCTTACTTTTTTCAACAATTTATTTTAGTTTTCGCTGAAATTTAACCTACTTTTTATTGTGTAATGTGGTCTTTTTATTAGTAATCTGGATGGGTACCCCATCCAGATATGTTTGTTTACTTTACTTACTTTGTATATTGTTTTCTACATGTTTTTTCTCTACTTTTGTTTGGCGCAGCATGTCCAAATTTGGACTTTGTGCCAATAAACCCAACAAACCAACCAACCAACCCAACGGAAACGATTGAAATTTTAAATATGTATTTGATGCAAATTTTTTTGAGTCATTAGAAATTTTAGTAAAATTGGGTACATAGTTCAAATATAGGGACAGTTAAAATATACCGTTACATTACGGCCGAAGGGTTGAGATAGTTCCAAATACTTTTTAATTGTCTGAGCGAAGCGAAGTCTTATACTCAGTGTACGTAACGATATTAAAAGTCAAAAAAATTCTTTCGTCAAGCAAATCTCAAAAAGTACTTGTCGGATTTTGATTCTGTTTGTACCAGTAGGTACCTATGAAGGTAATCTGGTGAATGCACCTACTACGAAAAATTAGTTCCAAATAGTTTAAAAGTTATATTTAAAAAACTGATAAAAAAGCACAATTTATTTGCATACGTCACAGAAACTTGGTATGCGTCATTTTTCACCGGCTGGATATTTTCGTAGACAACAGAATCAGACTACATGGAGTAAATAGTTATCTGAGCGAAGGAAGGCTAATACACATAATGCGTAACGATAATAGCGTAACCACATAATGCGTAACGATAATATTAAAAGTCAAGCATAATTCTTTCGTCAAGCAAATCTGAAAAAAAATACATGTCGGAATGCTAGTCTGATTGTACCAAACGGTACCTATGAGGGTAACCTACTGAATGCACCTACTTTCAAAAATTAGTTCCAAATAGTTTTAAAATTATGTTTAAAAAAACTGATAAAAAGCGCAATTTATTTGCATACGTCACTTTTCACTGGCTGGATGTTTTCGTTAGATTCCCTAATTTAAGCACATGGATCAAGGAAAATACGCAAAAAATATTTAAATACAATAAATTATATTTAAACTTAAGAAGCAAATTGGAAAATAATTTTATTGTTGTTGAAAATTTAAAAGAAAAAAGGATTAATTCTTAATAACTTAATATTAGTATTTGAGATTTTGCGATAATCTTTATAATAGCTCTTAATAACCGCCATTACAATCTTTTATATTTCGCACATGCAAATTGGAGTAGTGTTTAAATAAAATACGTGTTTTAATAAAATATTGGTACTACTTGGTTATCTCGTTGATCAATTGCGCCAAATTGTACATATTGACATATTTTCTTTATTTTAAATAACGAAAGAAGAAATAAATTAGTAAAACATTGATAAAAATACAATGTGGGATAAAAAATCACTTGATGGCGTTTTAAACAAATGTATCGTGTTTAATGCTATTGAATGCGATCATTCATTATTGGCATTTTATCGTATTGTATCTGGCGATACTTTTTTGGTCGACGGGATAATCAAATAATACCAAAAAAGAAATAATAGTTGAAGCGAAGAATAAGCAGTTATAAACAATAAACATAATAAAAAATATAATAAAAAAATAAGTATGGCAATAAATCGTAAAACACTTATAGCAATATTCAAAAACAACGTTTTCACCAATTTGGCGGGGAAAAAATCGCACTAACGTGTAGGTTATATTTCTACACATAAATATGGCATTTACGCAATATTTACGAGTAAAAATAAGCATAAACGATCATCAGGTTTGACATCTCAATTTTTGAAGCTCAAACTGGACCATGATTTATATAAACGTCAAGGTGAAGGTATTATTTGAAAAGTACTATGAAATTAGAGCAGAGATATCATATGCGCAATGGGTTTGGCGCAAATTTGCAAAAAATCATTTTTGAATGAATTTCTGTTATTTTAAAAAGGCAGTAACAACTAAAAAAAGCACGATGAAATCTAGATTAAATTAATATAGAAAAAAATAAATAAGCAATTTATTAATAAACAAATAACAATAGCCTGGTCACCATGCAATGTAAATAACGATATTTTGTCGCCATTATATGGAAGAGTTCTATATCCTGTTATAATATTTTTGGTGAGCTTCCTTTATTATTATTTTTTTTTTTACTTTATTTTACTTTTTATTTTATTATTATTATTTTTTGGCATTAAATAAATCGATGTGATTGCGATCTTCAGCCTGTGAGGTTGCTTTTTGTTACGCTTTCCAACAAAGCTGAAAAAATGTTTATGCATTTGGTTTGTCTATCCGTAAATATACACCGGTTTATATGCAATTGGTAAACCTTATTTAGGGTCCCCTAGGCATGTTTAGTATTGTATATGAAACATGTGGGATTAATAGTTTATTTACAGGGGTACCCAAAAGAATTTCATTACATTATGGTCTATTGGGGGAAATTCTTTGCAGAGCATTTTAATGAAATTACGCAATTGCAAAGATGTGAAACTTATATAAACCACTGCATTTAATTTCTATTACGTTATAACAGGATATTCATAGTATTTTTAATCCAATTACAGGGACACACAAAAGAAATTGGTTACAATACTGTCTTTGAGTAGTAATTTCTCTAAATGTGTTTTTAATTTCGGCATGCGCTTTTAAATTTAACTGTTTTTTAGGTGTGTCCCTAATTAATATAAATATTTAGTACGTATAATCGTCGTCTGGTCAGTCCGGCTGTCTGTCCGCATGTAACAGCATAAAAACTATCCTACCGAATCGTTTGAAATTTTAAATATCCATTTGTTTCCGAATTTTGTTGAGTCTGCAAATTTTAATAAAATCGGATAAATAGTTCGAATACAGGGACAGTCAAAAGTATTCTGTTACATTACGGCCCATGGCATGAAGTAGTTCCACGTACTTTTTAATGATGTTAAACCTATCAAAACATAATGAAATTGATATGCATTTATGAAAAGCACTAGAATATATATTTTGTAGAATATCCCGCGCAAAAAATGCTTATTATTCATTCACACGTCACAACTAAAGAATTCCATTACAAAATAGTATGGGGGACATTAACTTTTCAGCTTTACTAATCTAGGGATTTTATTATAGAATCATTTTATCAATTGTCACTAACAGACCTTTTAAATAATAACTTTTTCGGATAAAACTGCATAATCGAGTACACATTGGCGTATTTGAGCCAGCATGTTATGCTGAAAAAAATGTGCTCAGATGTGTAAATCATTTGTGATGCCACTTTGACGACTCAAAGCTTATGCAGCTGAGATATTCAGATCTCGTTCGTACCTTATACTATAAGTATTCTCAACAGTGGAATAGTCGTAAAAAACATAGAATATACGCTCTAAGCAGAAAGTATATGCTCAAGTTAAAGAATATATCCTAGAATGTATATACTGCAGCTTTTTGAGAAAGAAGGCGAGGGAGTATGCAGTGGCTCTTAAAAATTTCAGAAGTATACGGCGTATAACTATGTAAACTCTTTACCACATTCATGATTGCCAATTCGTTTTATTTTATGCATGCTAAAGCGAAATACGGCTCAATTTCATGGAAATGGGTTTAAAGCGAAAACAAAACAGCGTATATAGTGACCAGCATACACGACCCATATAAATGAGATTGAGCATATCTGGAACACACTCGAAACGACACATTGTATTTCTTTGTTGGCGTTTTCGGGATTTTTATATATCATTTTTTTAAAGAGTGAATACCCCAATTTTTTTATCGAAATACTCTTTACATGCGAGAAAACAGATGTTGATATTATTATTATATATATTAATTATTTTGTTTTAACTATTTAAGGGCACCACTCACCGTATAAAAAATTCCCCCATTCAACTCAACCATCATCATTTGCGCCACTTTGAGGTACTAAACTTGATGTGTATATTCTTGACGTCATTTCAAAGAGTTTAAATTCCGATACAAGATTTTTTAGTGCTTTATTATCAATATTAACTTTTAATGTCTTGCGTACTTTAAATTTTATGCCCACGCATGGCTGTTTTGTATAGTTTCATTTCCCATTTTTTAAAAGTAATTTTTATGTAATATTTCGCAGTTGTACCATTCACTTTGCTCTTTCTTGTCATTTGAATTTGTGACAATATATAATCAATTAATGATAGCATATCTTTTCACTTTTAGCATATTATTATTATAACTGCTCTAAGCAATATCGCTCAGACTAATCCCTCTGAGGGAAGTCCTAGTTTAGGTTGATATTCTTCAAATATAGTATTCTCATCATCTTCACTCGAGTCGTAAGATGCTGATCCATGGCCTCTTCTACATACTGATTCAGTTGTTTTGTATCTTTAAAAGTTGGTAGTTGATGGGCTATTAGATGATTTCTTGTCTTTACTCTTCACGGTTTGCCACCGTGAAGAACCCCGAATAGTCTTATTGTTCTTTGTTTTTTGAATTTGTTTTACTGCTTTACTAGTATCAGGTTTCGGGATATTTGATGCAGACGAAGCAGGTGTTTTTTCATTTCCAGGTTTGTTTAACTTTTTTTCTTGAACTTGACTTGATTTCTGCGATAGACTAGTCCAATATTCGATTTTAACAGGCTCTGATGAAGGTTTCCACAGCACTAATTTTGGCAAAACTCTAGTAACAGCGGTAGCATGGGCATCACGGGTCTTCTTTATAATGTTAGATGATTTTTCAGGTGAACAGCTTGGTGGAAAAGAGGAGTCAGTCTGAGTACTAATGTGTCTTACAGGTTTAGATTGCTGCTTAAGTAGGCTGGAGTAGGTTGGTTGGTTGTTTAGGGTTTTGTGGCACAAAATCCCTTGAGGGACAAGCTGCGCCAAGACAAAGACAAAAGGAACAATATCAGGGTGTCTGGATGGGGTACCCCATCCAGATATAGCTAGGCAAGTATAAAAGTTTAAAAGATCCAACTATATAGAGATCCAGATAACTAGGTCCAAGTTATAGGAATAAAAGTAGTGAAAAAAAATTCAAATTTCAAAATAAAATCCTGCATGCTTTAAAAAGGCAAAAAGTGCCCCATGAGGTATTTCCCCAATGAGGTTTGTCAAAATAGGTGATGATGAGTTAAAATATATTCTGTACAAATGCCGGAGGCCCGGACAGTCAGTTAAAAGATGATGTATGGTTAGGCAATCAAAATGACAATGAGGACACATAGGTGCATCATCCCGGAATAGAAGATGTTTATGAGTTAACCTAGTGTGTCCAATTCTCAGACGAGTCAGTAGAACATCAGTTTTCCGTGAGTAATTTGGAGGCCAGCTAATGATCGTTTGTTTGATACGGTGCAGTTTATTATTAATTTCTGTATCCTAACTTTCTTGCCAGTTATGATGGATAAAGTGTTTTATAATTAGTTTAACGTCTGAGAATGGCATCTTATGATCTAAAGGGTTAAGAGCAAGTTTTGCCGCTTGATCTGCATTTTCATTTCCAGGAATACCCAGGAATACCATGTGTCCAGGTACCCAGCAAAATAAAATTTTACAGCCACGGTTTGTTAATTTATCATAAAAATTCAGGATGGATGAGACATAAGGATGTTTGTTAGATGATTTAATTGCGTCAATAGCACTATTTGAGTCCGTATAAATGATGAATGAAGTGTTATGATGATGTGAAATGTGTAACATGGCTCTCTCGATCGCGATCAACTCTGCCGTAAACACAGAAACTGAAGGGTGAAGCCGGTAACTAAAATTGGTATTATCACAGAAAATCCCACAGCCAACAACATTGCTACTCTTTGATCCATCTGTGTATATATCGGTATAATTCCTGAATTTTGAGCGATGGGCTGCAAATAATTGTTGAAATATGACAGGTGCAGTGTTCTTTTTGTCATAGTCTTTAAAAGGATGGAGTGTGGTGATATTAAGAGTTTTCCAAGGAGGAAACTCATGCAATGAACATGAGCTCACCTTGATATTGCTTAGTTGACTATTGTTAATAATGTTCCTCATTCTGGCTCCAAATGAAGGAATGCATGATGGTCGATGTTGATAGAGAGTGTCGTTGTCTGTATTTAAAATGTAATTACGAAGAGGATGGCCACGGTGAGAGAGAATACGATAGTACAAATCCAATGAAAGCTTTTCACGAATACGGTGTAGTGCTGATTCATTACACTCGACATACAGTTGGCAAAAAAAGTATTTGTACACTTCATTTTTTTTAATTATAATGAAATTAAACAAAATATTTAAGCAAAAAATACTATAATACATTAATTTAATGCGTTATAATATTATAGAAGCAAAAACAAAATTAAACGAATCGATTTTTTACATTATAATAAACAAATATACTAAAATTTAATGCAAAAAAAGTATTTGTACACTATATTAATGTAATATAATTAATGCAAATTTAGTAAAATGATACAAATTATTATTTTGTGCGAATTTATTTAGCGTTTATGACTACTTCTAGATGGTGTGACATAGATTCCACCAACTTTTTTGTAGCGGTTTGGTTAATGTTATTCCATGACACAATAAGAGCTTCTTTAAAACTGTTTTTTACTGATACATATATTTTTTTTCGGATTTTTGTATCCAATAGCATTTGCAAATATTCTATTGGATTCAATTCTAGAGATTTTAGAGTAGTTACCAGTCATCTTCGAGTATTGTCGTAAACATGTGCTGGTGATCACAGCAGTATGCTTTAATCGTTATCCTGCAGAAAGTGAAAAGCTTCCTCTATGCATAATTTCTTGGCACAGTTTAATAAATTATGGCGCGACACATCAATGTATGTTAAACCTGTCCTTCCATTGTCAATAAATTTTAAAATGTCCTGCTCCATTAGAAGCTATACACTCCAAAACTATAAAATTACCCCCAACATGCTTGATAGTTTGAAGTATACGTTTTGGATCTAGAACAGTTTTATTTTTACGCCAATTTTTTCGAATGCTTAATGGTAAGAAAATTCCGAATTTTCCCTCATCAGAAAAAATTACTGTTTTCCAAAAATCCAATGATTTATTTCTGTATGCGAAAGCGAATACTATGCGTTTTCGCCTATTTGTTTCGCTGATGAATGGATTTTTCCTTGAGGTTCTTCCTTTTAAATCTGCATTGAGAAGAACATTTTTTATTGTTTGAGGTATTACTATGATGCGAGAAGATGTCGCAAGGTCTCCAGCAAATTTTTGAACCGAACGCATAGGATTTTTTAAAGCTTTTTTAACAACACTCCCTTTTTCCCTCATTGTTAGTTTGCTAAGAAGTCCTGGTTTTCATTGAATTTCGATGCTTTTAATTTATTCAGAGCTTCTCACTATACATCGAATAGTTGTAAATGGTAATTTAATAGCTTTTACAAATTC
Organism: Maratus speculifer; assembly: GCA_964019185.1. Taxonomy (NCBI): domain Eukaryota; kingdom Metazoa; phylum Arthropoda; class Arachnida; order Araneae; family Salticidae; genus Maratus; species Maratus speculifer. Next base: position 10,893 of record CAXHSM010001176.1, on the reverse strand, counting down.
TTGTTGCGAATTTAAATTTTTATTATGCTCAATCATAGGATTTCATATATCTAGAGGTGCCTCTCTAATTTCAGGTTCTATACTCAATTACTTCAAGAGCAAATTAGATTAAATGTCAGACAAATATAATATGAACTTAAAAATTATTAACAGCTTCTGTAAAAGTAGTCCTTTGAACCATAAACACAATAAAACACAGTACATATCAGGATGGAGAAATGTACAAATACTTTTTTTGCAAGAAATTTTTAAACTTTTCCTATTAGAAAATTATTTTACATCTTTATCGAAATTTTCTGTTGTGTAGTTTAAAACGGACGGTAAGCAGACTGTATTAAAACTATTTTTGACAAAATATCTGTTTTTATTTAGTTAAAAATTAAAAATTTTAGAGTGTACAAATACTTTTTTTGCCAACTGTATAGGCTTAAAACCGGTGATGTTCTAAAAGCACCAGAGCAAAAGCGAAGTGCACTATGGTGCACAGTGTCGATTTTTTTAAGAACGGAATTACGTGCTGAACCATAGACCTGGCAGGCATAGTCGATTTTAGAGCGGATAATCGAACGGTAAATTTTCAGGAGAGAACTACGGTGTGCTCCCCAAGATGTGTTGGAAAGCACCTTGATTAAATTGAGAGAGTGCTCACATTTTTTTCGTAGCTGCAAAACATGAGGCAAGAAAGTGACTTTTTTGTCAAAATATAAGCCCAAAAAGCGGACATTGTCAACAATAGCAATTTGATAAGTTCCGATGAAAATTTCAGGAGGCTGGAGTAGGAAACACCAACAGATGGGGTTCTGGATTCAACAACTTTACGGGCTTCGGGGTAGGATAAATTCTGAGTAATTTTTAGAGTAAGAATTTCTTTTTCACGGGTCCATATAGGACAGGAGTGAGAGTATGATGTATGATCACCCTTGCAATTTGCACAGCGTTGAGATTTTTCGCAAGTTTTACTGTCGTGGCCAACTTCTGCACAATGTGCACAGGTAACATTTCCACGCCATTGGTATTGGTATGGCCATAACGCTGGCATTTAAAACATCGGAGAGGGTTTGGTATATATGGGCGGACTGGGCAGTTCGGATACCCAGCTTTAATTCTTGTTGGCAATGTTGGACTATTGAAAGTTAGAATTATGTGTTTAGTAGGAATTATCTGCTGATTTCTACGGATGGTGATACGGCGTACATCAATGATATTTTGGTCTTTTAAATTTTCAAGAAGTTCGTCTTTGGTGGAGTATAAAAGGTCAGGTTCGGATATTACACCACGGCTCGTATTTAATGTTTTATGAGTTTGTACAGCAACAGAAAAGGTGCCAATTGTAGTGCAATCAGAGAGAAGTTGTGATTGTTTGGCTGCAGAAACCTCAACTAGCAAATCCCCAGATTGTTGTTTTTTTGAGAGAATGGCCATCTCCCAAGACAGACTGAAATGTTTTAGCTATGAGAAAAGGTGAAGTTTTTTTGAAGGAGCAATCGGAGTGGCTATCAGTACGTTTAATGATAAAAAAGCGAGTGAAGGAGAAGCTTGTAAAGTTTGTTGCTCTCCACTAGGGAGAGAGAAAGAAGGAAATGAAGTTTTTCCATCCATGATATAAAGAATAAAATTCGGACCCCGGCCGCACCACCCACTCCCGAGCCCAATAAGGGGATGCACATTCGTGCACCAGTGCTAACCAGGGTCTATACGGTCACAAGGCAATCCTATGTCAGTCTCCACCCTTAACGAGATGACTAGTAATTGCTCGCTTGCTTGATCCCTAAAGCCAGTGACAAAAGTCAACTGACCAGCCGATTGGTACATACGGGACCAATATGCACCGCCCGTCTACCTGAAGCAGAGGCCAAAGCAGTGTGGTGGTTTCCCTCAACTGCCAGGATCCCCCTTTCCAGGGACACAGGTCGCCACGCACGGCCAACACGTGGGTGGTTTACAATTCTCCATGAGTCGATATACAGGATGATATCGGCTCATACAGAATTGCCCTCACCTCCGAAAAGGAAACCACAACGAGAGTGAAACAAAGATGAAAGGAAGGCAAGAGGTTGGTTGGTTGTATGAATTTTAGTGGCACAAAATCCCTTGAGGGACATGCTGCGCCGAGACAAAGAATAATAATACAAAAACAGATTAAAACAAACCTGTCTGGATGGGTTCCCATCCAGACAGAGTCATGTAAAAGTACAAAATTAAAAAGAATTAATTATTACTCTTCCAGATGTCTAAAAAAAGGAAAACAAGTCGAGTTATAAAACTGGTCAGTAGTAAAAAATTATATATCAAAATATAGTCCAATACGTTTTAAAAAGGTGAAGAGTGCCCCATGAGGTGTTTCCCCCATGAGGTTTGTCAAGATTGGTGATGATGAATTAAAATACAGTCTGTACAAGTGCCGAAGGCCAGGACAGTCAGTTAAAAGATGATGAATAGTCAGGTAATCAAAATGACAATGTGGACACATAGGTGTATCTTCCCGGAATAAAAGATGTTTATGAGTTATTCTAGAATGTCCAAGTCTCAGACGAGTCAAAAGGACATCTTTCTTTCTTGGATAATTAGGAGGCCAAGTGGTGATATTTGGCTTGATATGGTGCAATTTATTGTGATATTCCAGATCCCAACCTTCTTGCCAAATTGTATGAATAAAGGATTTTATGAGTAGTTTAACGTCTGAGAATGGAATTGTATGGTTTAAGGTATTAAGAGCCAGTTTTGCTGCCTCATCTGCTTTTTCATTTCCTGGGATACCCATGTGCCCAGGTACCCAGCAAAAGAATATTTTATAGCTACGTCTTGTTAAATTATTGTAAATCTCCAGGATAGCAGAAACAAAAGGGTGTCTTTTTAAGGTTTTTATAGCATCAATAGAACTTTTGGAATCAGTATAAATAATGAAGTCTGTGACTTGTTGATGAGATAATAACTGCATAGCTTTCTCAATTGCCATCAATTCAGCTGTAAATACAGAGGTTGAAGAATGCAGCCGGTAGCTCCAGCTAGTGTCATTACAAAATACTCCACATCCCACGATATCACCACTCTTAGAACCATCTGTATATACGTCTGTATAATTATTAAAATTAGCACGGTGTGCAGCAAACAGCTGTTGAAAGACTGCAGGTGCCAAATTCTTTTTTTCATAATCTTTAAAAGGGTGGAGAATGGCAATTTTAGGTGGTTTCCAAGGTGGGAGTAGATGCAATGGATTTGAACTTACCTCGATATTATTCATAGCTCTATTGTCTATAAGATTTCGCATTCTTACCCCAAACTATGGTATGCAAGAGGGTCGGTGCAGGAAGGCAAGAGGAGTAAGAGGAAATAGAAAAGAGAAAGATCACTCGGGTGCCCTGGGGTTGTGAAGCCCGTGAATACCTAAAGATGGTATCCCCCTGGGGGGGTTTAAGAAAAGGTGTCCTAATGTAATGTTCAAGATGAATTAAATTATCGATAGTTGATCTACCACGTTGAAATCCGCTTTGAAATGCAGCAAGGCAATTGTTAGTTTCTAAAACATGAACGAGGCGGCAATTAACCATTTTTTCAAGTAGTTTGCAAAGGCTGCTAGAAAGTGCGATGGGTCTGTAATTATTTGGGTTCGTAGCATCTTTTTCTGGTTTAGGATATGGAATAATGATAATCCTACACCGAGCATGAGGAAACACATGTTCCATCCAGATTCTGTGTAAGAATGAAAGGAGGTTTTCAAGAGACGGTGTTGATAAATGCTTGATCATGATGTAGGTGATGCCATCATGAGCAGGGGCAGATATTAGAGTCTTTCAAACAGTTTGTCATTTCCGATGTTACAAATGGATGATTATATGGAAGTGAATTATGGGTATTAAAATTAATCCCAGTCATTTCAGTATGCCTTTTGTAACTGAAAAAAGGATCGGGATATGCATCTGATTTTGAAATTGAAGCAAGGACAGACCCTATTGTCTCAGCAATGTTTTTAGGAGATGTGATAGTGTGACCGTTATGTTTTAAAATAGAAATATAATTTTCTGAATAAATGCCCATAATTTTTTTTACTTTTGTCCAGAGTTCTTTACTCTAAGTATTGGAGTTGATGCTTCAGACATAATTAATCCAGGATTCACGCTGGCTTTTGCGTCGTACTTTTCTAAATTCAGCCTTTGCTTTTTTATATGCAATATAGTTATTGTTATCCGGATATCTACGAAAAAGACCAAGCTTTTTGCTGTTTTTGCTTTGTCGATGTCACCCACTATCATATTATTGGTTATATTTGCTAGTGCAGTAAAAGCCGGCCAATTGGCTCTGTCATATATATACTTTTTGGGATGGTTATTAGAATCTCCAGCTGGAGTAGTCAAAGAGATAAGTCAGTTGGTTGGTTGTATAAGTTTTAATGGCGCAAAATCCCTTGTGGGACATGCTGCGCCAAACCAAAGACAAAAATGCAAAAGTAAAGAAGAAAAAGCACCAAAATATCTGGATGGGGGTTCCCATCCAGATACAGTCAAGCGAATATATAAAAGTAGAATTTAAATAGCTAAAACATTAGATATGGATGTAAAAGTAGGCAAATAGAAAATGCACTCTGAATGGAGTCCCATCCAGATGTTGTTCAGGGTTTCAAAGTCATACAAATTAAAAAATTATATTTCAAAGTAAAATCCGGCATGTTTAAGAAAGGTAAAGAGTGCCCCATGAGGTGTTTCCCCAATGAGGTTTGTCAAAAGTGGTGATGATGAATTAAAATAAGTTCTATAAAGGTGCCGGAGGCCCGGACAGTCAGTTAAGATATGGTATATGGTAAGTTGATCAAAATGACAATGTGGACACATGGGTGCATCCTCCCTTAGTAATAGATGTTTATGTGTGATCCTCGAGTGTCCAATTCTCAGACGAGTCAATATAACATCAGACTTTCTAGGATATGTCGATAACCAGGTCTTGATAGTAGGTTTAATATGATGTAATTTATTATTGTGTTCTATATCCCAACTTTTTTGCCATTTATCATGAATAAAATAGTTAATGTGTAGTTTTATGTCTGAGAATGGAATTTTTACTCGTAATGGAAGAAGAGCACGTTTGGCTGCCTCATCGGCCTTATCGTTGCCAGGAATACCCCCAGGTACCCAGCAAAATAAAATATTGTAACCACGTCTTGTCAATTTATTATAAAAGTCTAAGATAGACATGACATAGGGATTTTTTTTAATGATTTAATTGCGTCAATAGAGCTATTTGAGTCAGTGTAAATGATGAATGATGAACTATGATGATTAGAGATGTGGAACATGGCTCTTTCTATTGCAATCAGTTCTGCTGAAAAAACAGAGATAGAGGAGTGAAGACGATAACTTAGTGAAGTGTTTTCGCAGAATACCCCACAACCAACAGTGTTTCCATTCTTGGAGCCATCTGTGTAGATGTCGGTATAGTTATTAAAATTAGAGCGGTGTGCAGCAAACAGCTGTTGAAAAACGGCAGGGGCCAAGTTCTTTTTATCATACCCTTTAAAGGGATGCAGGGTGGTGATAGAAGGAGGGTTCCAGGGAGGAAACATGTGCAATTGGCATGGTCTCACCTCGATGTTACTCAAGGGGCCATTGTCAATAATGTTCCTTACTCTGAGACCAAAAGATGGAATACAAGATGGTCGATGCTGATAATGAGTATCATTGTCAGTATTTAAGATAAAATCATGAAGGGGATGATCAGGATGTGACAGGATACGATAATACAATCCCAATGAACTCTTTTCACGAATATAGTGCAATGAGGGTTCATTGCAATCAACATAAAGGCTTAGGACTGGAGAAGTACGAAATGCACCAGAGCAAACACGAAGTGCGCTATGGTGCACGGTGTCAAGTTTTTTAAGAACATAATTACAAGCAGAACCGTAGATCTGGCAAGCATAGTAAATTTTAGAACGAATAACAGCACGATAAATTTTAAAAAGCGAACTGCGGTCTGCTCCCCAAGAAGTATTGGATAGTACTTTTATTAAATTCAGCATTTTTTCACATTTTGTCCGTAATTGTAAAACATGTGGCAAAAAAGTCAGTTTCTTGTCAAAGTATACGCCGAGGTAACGAACAGAGTCCACAACAGGAATTTGGGTAGAACCAATGAAAATTTCGGGATCTGGATGTAGATCCCTACGTCTACAGAAATGCACACAAGAAGTTTTGTCTTGAGAAATAGTAAAACCATTTTTGTTAGTCCAATTAATAATACGAGTGTTTGCAATTTGCAGTTGTCTCTCAATGAAGCGCATATCCTGTCCCATACACATGATATGAAAGTCGTCAACATAAAGGTCTCCTTTGACTGAAGGGGGTAGCTGGCTCAGGATGTTATTTATTTTTATAGCAAAGAGGGTGACACTCAGGACACTACCCTGAGGCACACCCTCTTCTTGTACATGGACGCCTGATAAAACTCCTCCAATTCGTACTTGAAAAAGACGAATGGCGAGGAAATTTTTAATAAAAATGGGGAGGTTCCCACGAATGTTAAGGTTATACAGGTCACGCAGTATCCCATACCGCCATGTTGTGTCATAGGCTTTCGCCATGTCAAAAAATACTGACACCAAATGGTTTCGTTTAAGAAAAGCACTCCGTATGTAATTTTCAAGATGCATGAGATTAACAATAGTAGACCTACCACGTCGAAAACCACTCTGAAAAGGAGCTAGGCAATTATTAGATTCTAAAATGTGCACAAGGCGAAGGTTGACCATTTTTTCTAAAAGTTTGCAAAGGCTGCTAGAGAGTGCAATAGGTCTGTAATTATTTGGGTCAGTGGGATCTTTTCCGGGTTTAGGGAAAGGAATGATGATAGCTTTATACCAGGCCTGAGGAAAAACTTGTTCAATCCAAATTCTATTATAAAAAGCAAGTAAGTTATTGAGTGAAGCTGTGGAGAGATGTTTTAGCATAGTGTATGTAATCCCATCATGGCCAGGAGCAGATAAACGGCTGCTTTGCAAACATTTTTGTAGTTCTACAGTGGTAAAAGGTATATTATATGAATGAAACTGGCTCGAATTGAAATTAATGCGGATAGTTTCCATTTGTCGTTTATATGATAAAAAAGGTTCATGGTAAGAGTCGGAGCTAGAGTTAGATGCAAGTGTATTTGCTATTGTTTCAGCAATATTTTTGGGTGAAGCTATAGTTTGGCCATTGTGATTTAGGACTGAAATATGATTTTCAGAGTACAGACCCATACAGTTTTTTACTTTTTTCCAGAGAACTTTACTTGAAATGTTAGAACTGATGTTTGAAACATATTGCTTCCAGGAGTCACGCTGGCTTTTACGACGCACTCTTCTAGCTTCTGCCTTTGCTTTTTTGAAGGCGATATAGTTTGTATTACTGGGGTATCTCCAGAAGATGTTCCAAGCTTTCTGTTGATTTTTCTTAGCTGTCTGGCATTGACTGTTCCACCACGGCTTCTTGTGCCTAGGGGAAGCAGAGGAGATAGGAATGCTATTATTTGCAGCATTGATAATACACTGAGTGATATTATCAAGTGCATTGTCAATATCACAGTCAAGCATGTCATTAGTAATGTTAGCTTCATTAGTGAAGGTTAGCCAATCAGCTCTGTCGTAAATATAACGTTTAAAATAATTTTTAGAATCTCTGTTAGGAGTAGTCTGTGTGATAAATACAGTTGGCAAAATAATTATTTGTACACTCTAATATATTCAATTTTTTACTAAATAAAAACAGATATTTATACACGAATGGTTTTAATAGAGTGTTTTTAGTGTGCTTTTTAAATTCATGACAGAAATTTTCTATCAAGGTGTAAAATAAATTTTATAACTGGAAAAGTTTAAAATTTTCTTGCAAAAAAAGTATTTGTACATTTCCACAGCAAGATTCGCACTGTGTTTATAATGTTTGTGGTTTAAAGTTGTAACATAATTTGGTAGTTTTTAATAATTATTAACTTCATATTATGTTTGTCTGGCATTTAATTTAATTTGCTCTTGAAGTATTTGAGAATTGTACTTAAAACTAGAGAGGTACCTTTGAACATAAGAAATCGTATCTTTGAGCTTAATAAAAATAAAAATCAGACCAAGAAATCAAAAAAGCTATTAAATTACCATTTACAACTATTAAATACATGATGAGAAAGTATGAAGAAATTGGAGGCATCGAAATTCAATGAAAACCAGGACTTCTCAGCAAATTAACAATGAGGGAAAAAAGGAGTGTTGTTAAAACAGCTTTAAAAAGTCCTATGGGTTCAGTTCAAAAATTTGCTGGAGACCTTGCGACATCTTCTTACATCAGAGTATTACCTCAAACAATAAGAAATATTCTTCTCAATGCAGATTTAAAAGGAGGAACCTCAAGGCAAAATCCATTCATCAGTGAAACAAATAGTCGAAAATGCATAGAATTCGCTTTCACATACAGAAGCAAATCATTGGATTTTTGGAAAACAGTATTTTTTTCTGATGAGAGAAAATTCGGAATTTTCTTACCACCAAGCATTCGAAATGTTTGACGTAAAAATAAAATTGTTCTAGATCCAAAACATATACTCCAAACTGTCAAGCATGGTGGGAGGAATATTATGGTTTTGGGGTGTATAACTTCTAATGGAGCAGGTCATTTGGAATTAAATGACTTTGGAATGACAGCTTTAACATACATTGATGTGTCGCGGTATAATTTATTAAACAGTGCTAAGAAATTACGTGTAGAGGAAGCTTTTCACTTTATGCAGGATAACAACCTAAGCATACTGCTGTGATCACCAGCACATGGTTACTCTACAATGCTCGAAGGCGACTGGTAACTCCTCTGCAATCTCTAAACTTGAGTCCAATAGAAAATTTGAGGATGCAATTGGATGCAAAAATCCGAAAAAAATATGTATCAGCGAAAAACAGTTTTAAAGAAGCTGTTATTGAATCATGGAATAAAATAAACCAGACCACTACAAAAAAGTTGGTGGAATCTATGTCACACCATCTAGAAGTAGTCATAAACGCTAAAGGAATTCACACAAAATATTATTTTGTATCATTTAACTAAATTTTTATTAATTATAGTACATTAATGTAGTGTACAAATACTTTTTTTGCATTATATTTTTGTATATTTGTTTATTTTAATGTAAAAAATCAATTCGTTTTATTTTGTTTTTGCTTTTATATTATTAAAATGCATTACATTAATGTATTACAGTATTTTTTGCTTAAATCTTTTATTTAATTTCATTATAATTTAAAAAAATGAAGTGTACAAATACTTTTTTTGCCAACTGTATAGGAAAATGGTCACTGCCGTGCAAATCTTTAGAAATCCAAAAGTTCCAGTATGGATAGATAGAAGGGGAGCAAATAGCGAGATCTGTAGCGTGAAAAGTGCGAGTTGGTTCATGAAAGTATGTATGATCACCATTGTTGAGCAGGCATAAGCCATTGTCAGAGATAAGGCTTTCTATAACATCACCACGTGCATTATTGTCAGAATTACCCCAGAGTTGGCTATGAGCATTAAAATCGCCAACGATGATGAATGGAGATGGGAGTTGAAGAATAAGATTACCTAGATGTGCTGACTGTATAGACATATTAGGTGGTAGGTATATAGTACAAATAGTTATTAGTCGGTTAATGTGCACACGAGTTGCAACTGCTTGTAAATTAGTATTTAAATTGATATAGGAATGGGGTATATTGCGAGA
>CAXHSM010001174.1:0-21000 GCA_964019185.1 Maratus speculifer | reverse complement strand
TTTATCGGAGATCGACCACGAATCTCCCAACACAAGTATGCTCGGCCTGCACTACTCGGCCCAGAGCGCTAAACACTAGGACGTCTGTGTCCTTTGCTCACCAGAAAACGCACTGCTTACACTCTTCCACACAGAGCAACCTCTAGGTACGAAACCCAGGTACGGAATGACCTAATCTGAGACAAGACTTGCTCTTCTCAACTCACTGGGTCACACGAATGTCAACCCCCTTTGGTACTCATTCATTGGACACATCCTCCATTCCTGTCTTGTTTAGTGACATGTTGCTTATCTGCTGACCATCCGCATACCTCACTGACAGATGGACATGCCTGTCAGCAATTTTCTCTTTCTTTTATTCACCACCTGCACAGGATTATCTGTCAATTCCCCTTTCCACAAAGAAGGAATGTCACCTTGGAAATTCTTGTACACAGCCATAGAATACGAAATATTGAAATAGAGAAATAGTAGAAATTCCATTCTTTAGCCGAGGTGGTATCAAAACCTGACAATCTAGTATAAATATTTTTGTTTAATAATATTAGAAATTTAGCTATTTACATATAAAAGAATGGAAGTTTCTATTTCCTTTACTTCTGTAATCTAATTACCTAAAACACAAACTGGCGGCGAAAGAAGTTAAAATTCGAGTTGTAAACTTTTTTTTTCTTTAAATGAAATAGCACTTTGCGAAAAAGATACCGAAATAACAATAACATTAGAGTTATCTCATATTTCGAATTCATTATAAAAATATTATGTTTAAAATTATTAACAAAACGTTAACTGTATATTCATGTAAAAATCCAAATTTGTTGCTTTTGTAGATATACTTATTACTTATAAAAATTACTATATTACATTCTTTTATTTATTTTTTCTAACTTTTCATATTGAATCGTAAACGAAACTTAATGTAAAAGACAGCAAATTTAAAAATTAAATTACAAAAAGTCAAAAAGAAATAAGAGTTTAAATTTTATATGTGATGCTTCCCTATGTATAAAGAATATTTTTGAATCGTTAACCTCTTCGTGACGGGAGCCTTTTACGAAATTTTTAATCTTTTGTCACCGGTTTCTAAAAACAGTTATTTGTGCCTTTTCAAATCGAGAAAAAACATCAATTAAATAAGGAAAATTCCACAGTAAAATATTATTGGTGGAGATAAACAAGAATTCTTAAGCCTCTTTTGCGGCACATATACGTGTCGCTCGTCCCCGAGGGGGTTAAACTTATTTCCACACAAAAATTTCTACTGATATTTTTCAATCAAAAATTTACTTGGGGACTGTGCATATATATCGTTAACAACTTTTTGGTAATTTTGGACCCCATCCTCCCCTTCCGATATCATACCTTATCATCCCTCGACCCTAATGATATCGTTATCAATGTCTAAAATATTTTTGAATTTTAGAGTTTATTTCTTTTGTTTGGAGTGACATACAAAACTGGTCACATTTATTTTTCGCATACTTTATTGATTCAAATAAAGAGAAGTCAAAAAATATCAATTTATAAATGAAATAACTTTATTTCAAACAACCCTTAAAAGAATTTTATAATAGCTTTTTGTTTCATATTACATAATGTCTTCTTGCACGGAGAAGGGGGAATAAGACAGACAATAGTAATTCTTATTAAAAAAAAGATAATAACAATATTTTTTCTATTTTATTTATTAGTAAACAAGTTTCATTTCACATCTATTCGCATTGGTTTCTCAAATAGCGATTATCTATCTATACACATATGAAGAAGAATAGAAATGTAAAACGTTGAGGTATTCCATGCTTTAGAATTAAAAAAATTTATATTTATTTAATAATAACTTTATGTTTTCAGAAAAAATAGACAATAGATTAAACAAAAATACCATACTATTTGAACCAAAGACCATGTTAAATATAAAAAGAGAAAATTTTGATTGGATCAAAAATGATATCGATATCAAACGACAAATCCCCCTCCCCCTAGAGATATCTTACGATATTACTGCCCAGGCTCCCCCTCCCCCCTAAAATGATAACGTTATATATGCACAGCCCCTTACCTAAGCAGGCGGAGTGATGTCAAGTGGCGAGTCGCTCCCTATTGGTGTGAAACGGGGATGAAAGGGCTCAACCTTTAGATCTAGTAACGTTGTTCCCTTCTACTTTTAGACCTGGGGGTGTGTTTACTATGAGATATTTCTATTTGTATTTAAAAAAACGCCAAAGAATTTGTTCTAAATTAAATGTATCAGTTAAACAACTGTCTCTCGGTAGTACTGTCTTGGGTGGGCTTGTGCAGAGAAATTGTTAACATTGGAAGCAATTGGTAAGCTTTTTTTTTTAGTTGTTTATTAAATTCCTGTTTACTTATTTATTTGAAAATTTTTAAGTATTTAATTTTTCAAAATTTACTGTCCGTGCATTTTACAACAATCCCAACTCTTATACAAATGAGTGGATCTCAATCTGTGTGCGAATTGCAGATTGCAAATTGCATACTGGTGCCTTGTAAAAAAAAAAAAAAAAAAAATTAAAATCAATATTATAGAGCATGTTAACGATAGAAACGATCACGCCAGTGGAATTTTTTTTAATAGTACATTTGTTTTTACAGTATATTTGTTGGAAAAATGCATCTTAACTTAAAAGCATTTTGTACGATTTTAGAACTAACTTTCAAGCGTATTTTTTTTTTTTTTAAATTATCGTGTGTATCCCGAATACGAAAGGTTAACTCATTTTCCCTTAAAACAATATAAATAGTACGGCATTTGTTTCTGGCTATTATTCGAGAGCGGAAAAAATCTTCCAATAAATAAATAAAATAATACAAATTATATAAATAAAAATGTATTGGAATTATACGATAAAACCATTGAAATGAACAGAATCAAAAAGGCAACAAAATATATACATATGCTGCTATTGTTATTGATCAGTCTAGACGAAATATAAATTAAATGTGAAAAATTTTCAATAAAAAAGGGGGTTTTCATCTCCATTCTCTAACACGGAACCAGGAACGGATCCCATACTATTGTTTAAATAAACAGTCGGGATTTCCTTAATTCTAAGAAAGACGAAGCTAAATGGAAGATATTCAAAAAAAACGAAAGAACAGCATTACAATAAAATACAGTCGAGTCTCTCTATAACGAAACTCCATGCATCGAGTTTCTCTATATAACGAATTTTTTGTAGGAACGGTCCCCTTTTCGCATGATTACATTAAAAACAGTCTCTATATAGTGAAATATCTATCTCTATATAACGAATTTTTTCATAAATTGGTCTTAATTTATTCAGTTAAAAAAGCTTCGAAATCATATGGAATCAATTTTCCATCACTTATTTTTGATTTATATTTCGGTGCTGAATTTTATTATTTTTTTTATATTACTTCTCTCCTTGTTCTTTAAATCCAACGAATTCATCCCACCTGTCACACACCTTTCAACATCCTTCTCAAAACAGAGTCAATTAGATTGTTACACGTATTAAAGAGGAATCAATGAGAGGGACATAAGAGAGGCCTTCAAATGGAGGAAAATGTTAACTACAATTTTTCATTCCTTGCTAAAATTTGAGCTTTTTTTTTTTTTTTTTTTTTTTTTTTGAGAGCATAACAATTTTAAAATCAAAACAAGGAAAATTACAGATTTTTTTCGTCTGATATTAATGCAAGTCTTCCTTATTTGATTTTCGTTAAGCTTTTAAATAAATGTCTGTTCTCTTTTTTGAAACTGCTTAAATAATTAAGAAATAAAATGTTAGGTTAATATTTACTTTTAAACATTTCAAATTCTTAATTAAAACATCAAAAATAATATTTGTTCAAAATTTACACATTAAATACGATTTTTAACATCATTTTCTATACATCGAATTTCTCTAAATAACAATTTTTTTACTGGAACGATGGATTTCGTTATATAGAGACTCGACTGTAGTTAATATCTCTCAGCAGCAAGAAAAGAACGCAAAAAATTTATTCCTCTGACAGGTCTGTCATAGATTCATCTTCGGGTGCGTTAACTTGGCCCCCCCCAACCACCGATTTTTTTTTAATTCAAACACATGAGGAATTAGCTCTCAATTAGCTCTAATTTGCTCTCTAATATTAGAATTTGCTCTGGTGATAAAATCGAGATATTTAAATTAGAAAGGTGGGGGGGCTAAGTTAACGCTAGCCCCCCCCCACTTTCAAATATCGAAATTTCAAAGGTGCCAAAATTTAGCTCTCAATTAGCTCTAATTTGCTCTCTAATACCAGAATTTGCTCCGGTTTTTTTAACGAGATATTTCAATTTATATAAAGGGGGCAAGCGTTAACTTAGCCCCCCCACATTCGATTTTCGAAATTTCAAAGATGCCAAAATTTAGCTCTCAATTAGCTCTAATTTGCTCCCTAATACCAGAATTTGCTCCGGTTTTTTTTTTCGAGATATTTCAATTTATATGAAGGGGGCAAGCGTTAACTTAGCCCCCCCACATTCGATTTTCGAAATTTCAAAGGTGCCAAAATTTAGCTCTCAATTAGCTCTAATTTGCTCTCTAATATTAGAATTTGCTCTGGTTTTGTTATCGAGATATTCCAGATTCCAGTAGGGGGGAAAGCACTAGCTAGCCCCCCCACATTCGATTTTCGAAATTTCAGAGGTGCCAAAATTTAGCTCTCAATTAGCTCTAATTTGCTCTCTAATACCAGAATTTGCTCCGGTTTTTTTAACGAGATATTTCAATTTATATAAAGGGGGCAAGCGTTAACTTAGCCCCCCCACAATCGATTTTCGAAATTTCAAAGATGCCAAAATTTAGCTCTCAATTAGCTCTAATTTGCTCTCTAATACCAGAATTTGCTCCGTTTTTTTTAACGAGATATTTCAATTTATATAAAGGGGGCAAGCGTTAACTTAGCCCCCCCCTTTCGAGTATCAAAATTTCAAAGGTGCCAAAATTTAGCTTTCAATTAGCTCTAATTTGCTCTCTAATATTAGAATTAGCTCTCATTATATTATCGAGATATTTCAATTTATATGAAGGGGGCAAGCGTTAACTTAGCCCTCCCCCCTTTCGAGTATCAAAATTTCAAAGGTGCCAAAATTTATCTTTCAAGGACCTCTAATTTGCTCTCTAATACCAGAATTTGTTCCGGTTTTTTTATGGAGATATTTCAATTTATTTGAAAGGGGCAAGCGTTAACTTAGCCAACCCCCCCCCCCCCTCCACTTTCGAGTATCAAAATTTCAAAGGTGCCAAAATTTAGAACTCTAATATTAGAGCTCCATTATTAGTAGCTCTAATTTGCTCTCTAATATTAGAAGTAGCTCATCGAAATTTCAAAGGTGCCAAATTTTAGTCTGAATTAACTCTAATTTGTTCTCTAATATTAGAATTTTCTCGTGTTTCGTTATCGAGATAGCCCTCCCACACACACATACACACACACACACACACACACACACACAAACATTCTAATATTAGAGATCAATTAGAGCTAATTGAGAGCTAATTCCTCATGTATTTGAATTTAAAAAAAATCGGTGGTTGGTGGGGGGGGGGGCAAGTTAATGCACCTATTGCAGGTGTTATTTTTAACACTCTGACACTCTAGAATTTTGGTTTTGTTTGGTTTATTTTTTGTCGGACAATTTTCTATACTAGGGATATAGGCCCTGGGTAGTAGTGCCCATCATGGTGGTCTTTCTGAGGGAACCTAACCCGTTTTTACGCAAGATTTGAAGAAAACCACGAAATCTCCCAACGGTTAGGCCGACGGCCGCTATTGGATTCGAAACCAGCAGCTACTGTCTACCAGTTGATAGGTGGGAACCTCTCGGCCTCTGGTGGGGCCTAGAATTCTGGAATAACGCTTCTTTTTATTTTGAAATATAAGTATTGCTTGTTTATTTTCTTTAGCTCATTTTTATAGATATTATTTCATTTATTAATTTAGATGCTGAAAGATATGGAAATGAAAATTTTATTTTTAAAAATTTTGTACATTTCTACAGTATATTTCAATAATTACATTATGGTTTACATATTTTTATTGAATATTTCTGTATTTATTTTTGTATTTTATATTTTAATGTATATTCGTACATTCTAATTATTTAGTTCATTAACAATCAGAAACAATATTCAAAATAAATTATTTAAAAGTATTCCACAATTGTGTAATTTCAAATTTATCTCATTAACAAACAAAATAAAATTTTTTGGCATATTAAAAAAAAATGGGCAAATCTTTGGAAAGTAAAATAATTAATAATTCACAATTTGAGAAATAAAAAGTGTAATAAGCGTTTACATACATATATATATTTAAAATAATAAAACTTTTTCGGAGTACTTTTTTTTAAACTATGAAATGAAACTATGAAGAAAAAAATTAAATGTGAGTACTATAGTATTCATTGTTTTAAACAATACTGTCAAAATCTGAGTTTCAGAGAGTCCTTATTTTCGTTGAAAGTATTACTCTTTGCAAGAAAAAACGGCCTCTCAAGGTCGAATGTCCCCCTTCACGATGGTCACTCTCGGCCCTTATCTTAAGATAGTAACTATGGTAACAGTCATGTGACCGATTGACCGCTTTTCTTTTTCTCCACATCGTTTGAGAGGTATAGTTGAACAGTATTACTCCGTCCTTTGTTTGATTACGTTGCTTTCTTTAATTTTCTCTCCTTTTTGCTTTTTTTAAATTATGGCAACCAGTCCTGATATTAGAAAACAGTCGAAGGAGGTTATTTATAATCTATACAACTATTTAAAAGAGCTCGTTGCGTCCAATCCTGATGCAAAAATCAAAGATGTGTTTATGCGAACACAAGAAGCTACATCGAAAGCATGTGGCGTATCTCTTCGCACAGTTGGAAGGATCTGTGCTGAAGCTATTTCTGTCGCAGATTCCGGATTAGAAAATCTGTCATTTTCATCGCCTAAGAAAAAAGTTCCACACGTAAAACCTGTGACAGGATTGGATAATTTCAACAAAGAAGTCGTATGTCGCACGATTAAAGAATATTACGATAGCGGAAATTATCCAACTTGCGAAAATTTAAAGCAAGTTCTAGAGCAAAAGATAGATTTTTCTGGATGTGCAAGGTCTATGTGGACAATATTATCAGATATGGGCTATAAATATAAAAGAGCCAATGATGGTAGACACATTTTGATGGAGAGAAGTGATATTGTAACTGCACGCATAAAATTTCTCCGAAAAATGCACAATATCAGGAAAGAGTCTCCACTGCGTCCAATTATATATTTGGATGAAACTTGGGTGAATCAAAATCACTCAATGAGTCATTTTTGGCAAGATTCAAAAAATTCTGGGGGCCTTAAAGTACCGACTGGAAAAGGGTCGCGGCTGATCATCTGCCACGCCGGATCAGCTCAGCATGGTTTCATCAAAGGAGCAGATTTGATTTTTCAGTCGAACTCTACAAAAGATTACCATCAAGAAATGAATGCCGACGTATTTAAAGAATGGTTTTTAAATTTATTGAGAGGACTTGAAGAACCCAGCGTCATTGTAATGGATAATGCCAGCTACCATTCCAATCATTTAGAGAGAATTCCATCCACAAAAACGCGAAAAGCAGATATCGTAGCTTGGTTGGAAAGGAAAGGCATTATGCATGATCCGAACACTACTGTTCCTGAATTATTGAATCGTGTCAAAATACACAAAGCACAATATAAAATGTACGAATTGGATGTTCTTGCATCTGAAATGGGGCATGAAGTTGTGCGGCTTCCACCTTATCACTGCCAATACAATCCTATTGAATTAATATGGGCTCAAGTGAAAGGTGAAGTTGCAAAAAGAAATAACACCTTTAAAATAAAGGATGTAAGGCAACTTCTCGTGGAGGCTCTTTCTCATGTCACAGTCGAAAATTGGAAAAATTGTGTTAAACATGCCGAAGAGCTGCAGGAAGAAGATTTTGTAAAATTGGGTCTGACAGATGAAAATGAAGTCACAGATCAGTTTATCATCAATCTGCAGGATGACAGCGAAAGTAGCTCTAGCGAATTTGAATGGTGAATTACATTTTACTTTCAAGAATCGACTGTTTTCTAATTCAAGAGCTTTCTTTTTTTAAAAAACAAAAGCCCTTTTAAGGGCTAGAAAAAAGTCCTTTTCAGGACTAAGCCTTCCCGGAGGCTGAAAAATAAAAAAAAAGTATCACATTAAAACACATAATTCAAAATATACATATCCCCTCCCTAGAGGTCTGCACGAGCCCAGGCGGGGCGTAACCGGCCCGGCGGTATGGTTCTGAATTTTCTAACAGGCCGAGCTGGTAGAGTTAGAATAATCTTTTCGACGAGCCGGGCCGGCAAACAAAATAAACGGGCCGTACGGGCAAGGGCGGATCCAGCCCTACTTTTAGAGGGGCGCCATGGCTCCTTTTTTTAGGAAGGTGGGGGGGGGGGGAGTCACGTCTCTTAACCCTCTCACTGACAAGCCCGTCTATAGACGTTGCCTAAGCTCCATGTTTCACTGCAATGCAAGCAATAATTAAAATGATATAACTCAGTTGATTTAATGGATTTTTAATACATTGTGCAATGATTAACACACTCAAGAATAACCTTCATATTCGTAAATAAGATTTTTCTATAATTTTGAAAGAATCATATTTTTTAGCAATTAAAACAAAATGCTGAGAAAACAACATTACAATTTTGCCCTTTTGCAAGACTGTCAGAGGGTTTTAATAAGCAATTTTTATATTGAAAATTGTCCCCGCGTCCAAAATAGCTAAATTTCTGATACTTTTGAGAAGTTAATTTCATTCGTAACAAAAAAGTTGAATAAATATTCGTAAAGATATAAATATATATACATTTTATTCAGATGCCAAGAAATTGAAGATTTTTCCGTTTTCATACAAACATTTTCATACAAACCGTTCAAACAAACATTCAAGAAATTGAGAATTTTAGGCAAATTATAAGGACTTGACAGTCGCAAAAAGCCGTCATGAGGGAGGAATTGGCTGCACGGCCGGAAATTCAGTTTAAATTTCTACAGTTTAGGGAGATTTTGCATTTAATGAAAAATGGAAAACGTTAATCTATCATATTTGCTCTGAATAAATGCATCTTTCATCTAAGATAAAAAATACTTCATGGATATGTCAGAAATTGCCCACTTTGGGTTTAAGCACAACTTTTAAAGAGTTAGAAGGATTCTAATTGTTAAGCAAAGGGATAAATTTGAAAAACAAATCAATATATATTTCATTTTTTAAGTTTCCTTTAAAAAAAAATTTCGTTCAGAGGGGGGTCATGACCCCCGTGACCTCCCCCTTGGACCCGCCACTGCGTACGGGATGGGTCGATAAAAAAATTTAGCCGGCCTACTGACCCGTAAGAGAGATTAAGTTGGGCCTGAAAATTCCAACCCGTGCAGATTTCTACCCCTCCCCCACGGAAGATTTCGAGGCAAATGAAGCAGAATTACTTAATTAACCTCTCCTCCTCGTCTTTTATTTATTTTGCCTTCGTTTTCGTTTTAAGGATGTTAATCAGTGAGAGCTCAAATGGCCGGATTCAAATCTGAATGTATTACTCGCAAAATTCATGAATACTTTCTCATCCATTAAAATTTAAGACAATGTTTTTCTTACTCAGATTTTAATGTATGAAAGATTTTATACATTGAAATTCTATTCTATTTCAATTTGCTTATTATTATTTTTTTTTTTAAATCAAAAAAGAAAAAAAAAACAATAGCACATATTTACTCACTCCCTCGAGATATTTCGGGGTAAGTAATGCTGAATGTAACATGGATTTTAATGATTCCCCCCCCCCCCTTCCCATCCCAAAGAGCAGGAGTTATTTGAGACACGTATTAAAATTATTATAAAGAATAATTTTGCATCAAACCATTTGAAGTGGCACGAATTGGTTGAACCATGTTTACAATTCTCCCCCCCCCCCTTTTTTATTTATTTTTGTTTTAAGGATGATGGTCAAGGAGAGCTTAAATTCCTGGATTCAAATCTCAATGTATTGCTCACTAAATTCATAAAACATTTTCATCCTTAAAAATTTAACACGCGAAAATTTTTCTCACTCAGATTTCTATAAATGAAAGAGATATTTTAATTTACTAGTATTTTGCTTCTTATTCAAATTTTAATTGATTTCATTCTTTTATTTTATTCAAAGTATTTTTCAGAAAATGCTGTGAATTTGCTATTTTATATCCAGGGATGTAGTGAAGGGTATGCGGGAGTATACGCCGTATGCCTTCCGGATTTTTTAAAGTTCCGTATACCCTCTGTTTCACAATTAAAGCATTTGCGTATATCCTATCTATGAACATTCATGATGTTCGCATACCCTCTAGTTATACCGTATACTCTCTGCTTATTTTACGTTTACAACTCTGTTTATATCGATAATTGGGTCATGACTGAGATGATAACCAGATAGCAACACAGTATAATGTAATTTATAAATAAATAACATGCATATTATACATATATATATATATATATATTTGGGGAGGGTTCAATTTTTTTTGCTCTTGAAATTGTGGGAAACTTCCTGACTATACGAATGCAGATAGCATTGTATGTTCTAGAAAGTCACAGTTTATTTAAATTTATAATTAATATAAATTAACAATAAAGTTACAATTACAAATTATTAATTGAATTTAAAAAAATAATAGCATCATTAATCTGTCGTCTAAAAAATCTACCCATATTTCTTGCTATAAATAGACTTACAAAACAAATGTTTTAAAATTAGCGAAACTACAGCTTTTTCTTAACGTAAGAAAATCCAGTTGGTGAGCGGGAAAAAGAGTCTTGGAATACCGCATAACTCATACTCTTACGCACGGGTAAATTTGTTTAGCGGAAGTGCAGTGGGAAAAACGGGACAAGGGACCGGCTTCCTCCGATGCCATGGCAACGAAGAGAAAATGGAAAGAGGAACATTCGGCCTTGAGGAGTCGTTTTTTCTTGCACAACGAAAAAACAACAAAAGAACAAGTTCCTAAGCGAAACTATCTGTATTCCTAAAATCTTGTTTCTTCTTTCGAGAATTTTCAGCATCAATCATCAATTGACTCAAGTGGACACAAACGGTAGATCTCTGACAACTCCGTGTGTCACCAATCACCGAATCTGGATTAAGGAAGGCGGATTCAAGGGATGGCGTTATTACAATAGGTACTTTCTTTGAGTAATATTGCCAAGGCCCGAAATAAGAATAAGATCGTCAATTCAGCAAGAAGCCAAGTGCTTCTTTTGGTGCAACTCTCCCTAGAAAGTATTTAAAATCACGGCACCTGCCCGCGAAGACACTCACGAGCAGAGTTGGGCAAAATACATCGAAAAATCATTTTCGATACAAAATACATTAGTTTTAGAACCTAAAATACAAAATACAAAATACTTTTCGAATTGAAAAAGTTCCAAATACAAAATACATGTATTTTCAAAATACATTTAAAATACAAAATACAATTGAACAATTAGAAAAAAAAAATGTGCATAAGATTAGAGGTTTTCATGGGCCGTGTCCGGCATAGTAGGCTGGCCAATTTTAATCCACGACAATCGGCTCGGGCCTGACCAGACCTATTCTTCAGTCGTTCCGGGCTTGGTATCGGCTTTGTTTATTTATTTATTTATTTATTTATATATTTTTGAAGGATGGACTCTGATAGGTCTCATCATCACTGTTTCCGGTCCCTGACTTTACTTTTTCTGCAAACTCGGACCGGGTTTGACTTATTACTGCCAAACCGGACCGGGCTTGGCATACATTCTTCCTAGAGCACTAGTTTTACTAATCAAAATATATTAGTATAGGTTCCGATCCAACCGTATGGAAATAACTGGTTCATCCCGTCTCGGCCGGCCTATGGGAAAAATCCGTATAATCTGCCCCAAACCAACATTTCTTTTTCCAAAAAATGTATGTATTTTTAAATTGTTATAATTTTATCATTAAAAATTATTATTATTATTATTATTGTGTGAATAGTAAATATATTTCTGGGTAATAAAAATGAAAATCAGCAAAAGGAACTCTGAAAATGAATTTGTCTATAAAATCCTGTTTTAAACGGGAAATATGTTGATTCATGCAAAAAAAAAAACCTTTTTAATTTAAAATATAAAAATTAAATTATTTAAAAAAAATACCGAGTGTAGACATATCTGCAAATAACGTGTTTTTGTATTGAAAATAACTATTCAAATCGATTTTGGAGAAAACTCGAACCAGATATTTAAAAAATCAGCGCAATTTTTTAAATTCTGATTGTTTTAAATCTGATATATATATTTTTTTCTATTTATGTCTATAAATGCATTTTTATGATTTCATTATTTTAAAATTTTATTTCTCTTTTAATAGTCATATGTAAATGTATTCTTTTGACATAATTTTCAGTATTTTCCCACCTTTAACTCTTATTTATTACCTATTTGATTTTTTTTTCTGTGTGTGATAGTTGCAAGTAAATACTTTTTTTTTAATTTAAAGGAATCATTTGATCATTTGGCAACAATTTAAAATAATAACCATTTATAAAATTTTCAAAAAATGTCTCTCAAAATGCTGAAAAGTTGAATTTAAAATTGAAATAAGTCTTAAAAAATGAGCTCAATTAAAACTTGCAGTCTTCATACCGGGAATTTCTAATATATAAAATGATCTAAAACTGTTTAAATTTCGATAGTTTTTGTTCCTATGAAACTTTTTTAATGGGACACCCACTTTAACATAAAATATATCTTAAAATAGTTATTCAATTTACAAGCTGCCTGCATCAGTGTGTTTATCAAACATTTCTCTGTAATACTACCAATTTTCATATTTTTCTATGCCTTCGTTTTCTTATTCTTAATTTTAGCTAAGAAATATCCTAAATAACAAAACTTTCATTGTCAGCGGCGGTGACAATAAATTACTTTTTTTAGAATAGAGAGATACTTTATTTAAAGCGTATGATATCAAAATAATCATTTTTAAAATTCTGATCTTCTTTTATTGCAGCACACGCCCATTTAATAATATAGATTTATATACAGCAAGTTTCTTTTTCTACGCATTTTTTTCTACATTTTTTTTTTTTTTTTTTTTACTGGAATAGTAATTATACCGCACTCGGGATTTAAAAAGACTGGCCATGGCTTTGTTTAAGACTGGCTTTGTTTAAGATACTTTTGACTAAGCGATTGATTTAAAATTTATCAACATTCTACTCCTAATCACATCAAACATTAGTTTACAGTTTGCTTCAATACTGTTATGCATATCATGCATTTTTTTTTCATTAGGATGAGTAATAAAAATAAAATTACTGTTTTTAAAATATGTTTGCAATTACCGGAGCTACTTATTTTAAAAGGAAAGCATCTGGTGCTGATCATGTTAGAAGAAAGTATTGATAATTAGAAAATAACTCCTCTTGCGAGAAATACGATATTAGAAGGAAATGAATTTGCTGGATAGTATAACCAATTTCCGCAATTAAAGAAATGAGGGTTTAAATAAGTAATAAGAACATATTTGCATTAATCACATAAAGCACCATTAAGGTGTTTCTCATCCTAAAAAAGTCAGTTTAATGGTTACCAAATACGAAAACAAATTTTTCATATGTCAAAAAAAAAAAAGTAACAGATTGTAACTAATGAAGGATACTTTATGATTCGTGCCGAATCGCCCTATAGACCCCCTACGGGGATTTCCCGTTACAGCCGACACTACTTAATCGTTCTCGAAAGTGAAAACTTCTACATATACCGGTTCAGTCACACGAGAATCAAAGAGACCATTAGCTTTGAAGGGTTGACAGGTAGAAAACACCTATCCGTAGAGCAACGCGATTTTGTTGCTCTATTACTTTTTCGAAGACTTAAATTTTGTCAACGGAAATAGCTCTTTTACAGAATGATCGATTACTCCTTAAGAAAGCTCACTATTTCTCTTGAACTTTTTCTTTTTTCATTAAGTGGATTGACCCTCAAGACTCACCTTGTCAACATGTGGTTTCCAGATGCTGTTAATCAAAAAAAAAAAAAAAAAAAAAAAATGCATCGACAAAAAAAAGTTCAGCAACATTACAATGAGAAAAAAAAAAAAAAAAAAAAAAAAAAACTGTTTTTCATATATTTTAGTACTCTAAAATTTTAGTTTTTTTTTTTTTTCTTTCATAACAATAAACTGCCTTTTAGATTCAAAGATCTAAAAGATCTAAAAGATCTAAAGAGATCTAAAAGATCTTCTAATTCAAAGATGATTGTAAGCGCCAAGAGGATGAAAAATCATCATAGATTATGGGATCGAAATCCACACATTTAATCAGAAATATAAGACATTCTCCCCTATTCCATCTTTTTTTGACGTTTTTAACTTTCAGTAAACTGAAGTATATTATAATGTAATATTTAATAGACTAAGTTGTAAAATACGATAACTCTCCAAAATTGTAGGATACACGCCAGTATTATGCAATTGACGCTTAACATTTTGGACTGTAATGACTAGTTTATATAGTATCATCGATTGCGTGAGTAATCTGCTTTTTCGGAACATTTTCTGTGAAGTTATCACATTCCTTACAAACCAAGGTACATATTGTTACATTGTTATTGAAATATTTTTTATTTTTTTTACATTTTTTAGCGTTAAGCCGACTTTAGTTATTTGTGACAAAATAATCGTCTTGCAACCTCGTGTTCAATGGAAATATTTCATCCTCTTGACTTCTAATATCAACCTTCTAAATTTGTAAATCGAATTTGACAACATCCAGTATAAATGTTATCTATTAATTAAAAAGCACAAATTTTGTTGGGGTTTCTTTATCCCTCTTTTTCTCTATGTTAATTATGTTAATGTGAGAATTAATTATCTAAATACTACGGGAGCCTGCACTTGCAACTCCTTTTACACTTTGCGACCTCCTTTCGAAACACGCTCAGCCCAAATTTACTTTTGGACTTTGAAGAAGGGTTTTATTTCAGTTACACTGTAAAAAAAAAAAAAAAAAAAAAAAAAAAAAAAAAAAGATTTTTACTACGCTGAATTTAATTTTTTTGAAATACCAAATGAAGTTTAAATATGCACTGTTTTTATTCTTTGTACCGAATGAAGCCCATCATAAACAATTTAGGTTAAGATTAAAAAAAGAGTTATACAGAATAGCAATATTTGATATAACTTAGGATCCACATCTCTTTGAACTTTCATGGTATTCTGATTTATACTTTTGTAGTTTATACAATTATATTCAGCGCTTCATTGCATAGCTTTATCACAAATTCTTATTATCCTTTTAAAAACGATTATTTTTAATTATACACATATAAATCATTACATTTATAGTACGGAATTCTCTTCGTGCGAGAAATACTGGGACTTGACCGTTTATTTATTAATTTCTTTTTTAAGAAATTTTTCAAATATGAATCTTACTTATCATTTTTTTTCACTTCTGAATTGCAAGCAATATTATTAGAACAGTAATGCTAAATTTCATTTTAAACATTTTGAAGCACATACACACATGTATGAATAAGAGGCTGGTATCTATACTAATAAAATCCGTGCGCTTATGTCTGTCTGTCTGTCTGCTTGAAGCCGATTACAGTTCGCAACGCGGGCGAGTTGGAAGTCGCGAGAGGTGTCTTTCGATTGGAAAAATTCCGGGGAAGTCATTTCGGGCCTTTTCGAGACCGTGGGACCAAAATTAAAAAAGTTATGAATTAAAAACCCCTTGGGAATCGGAACGAAAAATGTCTAAATTCCCAAACGGAGCTCCGAAGCAGAACACTGCGCCATCTTGCGGTGAAGGACATGAATTTTTCCCCTTTGGCTAAAAGAAGAAACAGCCGAAAACCTTTTTTTCTACCAGAGCTACTTGCGTTTTTTTCGCTAAAATATTGAACTTAGAAATAAATCAGGACTATCGAAACTTTTTTTGCGCGTTTTTTCTTAAACCATCATGCAGACAGTTTTTAAAGTAGAAAAAACTGATTACATATTCAGAATCTGCGTAAAAATCTGCTTCTAATGAACTAAAAAATACGAAAAAATGTCTTATGGGCGCGTAGTGCCCACCGTGCAAAACCAAATATTTTTAACGGGACTACGGGCGCGAAGCGATCATAGCTCCGATCCACAATCTTTTTTTTTCAAGTGCACGTGGCTCACAGTGCGAAATCACATATTTTTAACGGGACCATGGCTCTTTAATTTACTTTTTTTTGTGCTTGAGGATTCGAACACCAAGACTTGCTTATTAAATGAATTTTTTTGCTTATTATATACTGCTTAATACCGAGGTTCGTTTGGAAAAAGTGGCCCAGCTAGCGGGCGTAGCTCGCTAGTATTATTTATTAAAATGTGAGAAAATGTATATAAAAATATTTCTTTTTTTAAAAAAACATGTATTGTAAACATGGGAGTATATTTTCTTTTTACACAATTGAAAATATTCTACTTTTTAAAATTGGTTGTAAGCATTTTCAAAGTTTTTTTATACGCTGATATTACATCTTAAATAATACATGTTAAAAATATTGCAAACAATTTTTTTAAAACTTTTGAAAACAAGAAAAACAGAAAATCTTAGTTCATGTTGACAGAAATAAAAATTATTGTATAAAGTGTAATATTATGTTTATTATTCTTTTAGTTATTGAACCAGAATTAAGTAAATAATTGTAAATAATATGTCTTTAAATCTATTATGCTTAAATAATGCGTAATATTTGTGTGTATCCTGTAAGACATAACAGAAAATCTAAATACACAATATTTTATGCATGTGGATATTTATCATGAGTTGTTGCATCATTATTTTATTTTTTGAAATAGATTTTCTGTCTTTCACGAGTAAAACAGTGGGTTTTACGAACTTTAAAAAACTTTCATCTTTCTTTGATTCAAGAAAACTCATCTACGATATTGTTAAATTTCATCCATTAAATTTCATTCAAATATCTATTAATTCGATACATTATTATTCATTCATTAAAAAAAATCCTATTTTTCTTAGTGATTTAAAATAATAAGGAAATGAAAGACTGGGTTAAAAGATTTTATATCACAACTTCAAACTCCTTTGCTTCAAATTATAGAATCTTGTATATATTTAGTATAAATAGGATATAAATATTTGTTGATGAATAGTGTATAAAATCCTATAACTGAAAATCAGTGCTCAGTAATATAGCATGGAAGCAGAAAAATAGCAGTTCGCACTTTGGTACAGTTTTAGAATTTCTGTTATGAGCCATTTAAATTTTTTATGATATTAATTGGATGCAAAAAGTATTCCTGCTATAAATTATTTTATATCATTCAGTAATAGTTTAGAAAAAAACATCCTGATTTGTAACAGGTGTTTGATTATTAATTCAGATTTGATTATTGTTTCAAATATATATGTATATATATAAATATATATATTAAATATTTGTGAAGAATAAAACTATTTGAGAATGAGAGAGTGTGAATTCATTTTTTTAAATTCTTTTGCTTATTGTATTCGTTTTATTATATTTTATATGTTTGACATTTGACAAGCAATAAATTTTAATTAAGTTCATACTTTTAATACTTTTCCTAAAAAAATGTTCTTAGTATGCATTATTCTACATGTATAAGAAATTATAAATTTAAATTAAAATTTGCCTTTAATTTAAAATTTGGGATAGTTGAATGTTTATTTCTTTTTGTAAATCAAGTGATTTAGATCTATTAATTTCTCTGTAGATTATTTTTATTCTATCTATTTGTGTATATTTTCCTCTTAATTTAAAAATGAAAACGTTATGTCCTTGTGAAATGAAACTGTACAGACAAGGAAAGATTTTTTTATTTAAAATCATCTGAAACACAATAAATATATTTTTTATAACTTATAATATTTCAATAAACTTTGTAAAATTGTTCAAATAATTTTGTAAAATTTTGAAATATCTATGCATTTGATATTTTTTACCAATATGCATGAGATAAGGTTTTTGATTATATTTTAAATAAAGATATTTGTAATTAAATTTTGTTATATTTTATGAATTTTAATAATTTAAAAATCTCCTTTTACCATTTTCATACACATATAAGAGTTTTTTAACAAGCAAATTTAATAATTTATATTACTAATTTTTGCCATTTTTTTTACATTAAGGAAATACCTTTCGAATATTATTAAATTTGAATGAAAAATTTTGCTTTAACAAGCACAGAAATTTGACAATTAAATAATTGCATTAAAAACAATGGAAAACTCGGAGTTATTCTGGTTAAAATAAGTACATTGAATTTATTTAGGAGGAGAAAGCTTTATCCTATTCTGAATGTTTTATAAATACCTTTTACGCAAACAGATATAGTTGAATTAAAATCTGTTTGGTAAAATCTGAAAAATTACATCTTTTTTTTCTGTTGTTGAAAAACGTGTGCCCCAGTAATTTTGCTTTTTGCTTTTAATCAACATATCTGAGTTAACTCTGAGCCAATTTAGGTACTTTGAAATGTCAATATTAGATTTTGAAAGTTAGGGCGTATACTCATTGTTAATTTAGACTGCAACACACTATTCTAATAACATATAAATGAGTAAATCTAATGTAGGTAATGAAAACAGAGCTAACTGAGAACTAAATTTTGGAACTCATGGAAATTCCAAATTGGGGTAGTTAGTGCTTACCCTTGGGATTCAAACTGCAATCTCTTTAATTTAATAAAAAAGTACCAAATTTAATTTTAAAGATGAGTAAATTTTTTGCGTCCTTGAAATTTTCTTATTCGAATGGGGGGGGGGAGGTGCAAGCTAGTGCTTTCCCCTAGTTGAAATTGCAATCTGTCGATAACAAAATCAGAGCAAATTCTAATATTCGACAGCAAATTAGAGCTAATTGAGAACTAAATTTTCGCAACTTTGAAATTTTGATACTCGAAAGTGTCGGGGGAGGGACGTTAAATTAATACTTTTCCCCTTCATATAAATTGAAGTACATCGATAAATAAAACGGAGCAAATTCTAGTATTAGAGAGCAAATTAGAGCTTATTGAAAGCTAAATTTTGCCATCTTTGAAATTTTGATAGTGGAAAGTGGGGGGGGGGGGGCTAAGTTAATGCTTGCTCCCTTTATATAAATTGAAATATCTCGATAATATCATGGGACCGAATTCTAATAATAAAGAGCAAATTAGAGCTAATTGAGAGTAAAATTTGGCACCTTTGAAATATTCATACTCGAAAGTGGGGGGGGGGGAGGGGCTAAGTTAACGGTTGTCCCATTCTTATAAATTGAAATATCTCGATATAAAAATCGGGGCAAATTCTGATATTCGAGAGCAAATTAGAGCTAAATGAAAGCTAAATATTGGTACCTTTGAAATTTCGAATATCGAACGTGGCGGAGGAGTAGCTAGTGCTTCCCCCCCCCCCCCTTCTTAGAGGAATCTGGTATATCTCGATAACAAAACCAGAGCAAATTCTAATAATAAAGACCTAATTAGAGCTAATTGAGAGTAAAATTTGGCACCTTTGAAATTTCTATAAGCAACTTCTAATATTAGAGTGCAAATTAGAGCTACTAATGTTGGAGCTCTAACATTAGAGCTCTAAATTTTGGCACCTTTGAAATTTTGATACTCGAAAGTCGGGGGCGGTGGCTAAGTTAACGCTTGCCCTTTTCATATAAATTGAAATATCTCCATAAAAATCCGGAACAAATTCTGGTATTAGAGAACAAATTAGAGCTCCTTGAAAGATAAATTTTGGCACCTTTGAAATTTTGATACTCGAAAGGGGGGGTGGCTAAGTTAATGCTTGCCCCCTTCATATAAATTGAAATATCTCGATATTATAATGGGAGCCAATTCTAACATTAGAGAGTAAATTAGAGCTAATTGAGAGTTAAATTTTGACACCTTTGAAATTTTGATACTCTAAAGTGGGGGGGGGGGGGGCTAAGTTATCGCTTGCCCCCTTCATATAAATTGAAATATCTCGAAAAAAACCGGAGCAAATTCTGGTATTAGAGAGCAAATTAGAGCTAATTGAGAGCTAAATTTTGGCATCTTTGAAATATCGAAAATCGAATGTGGGGGGGCTAAGTTAACGCTTGCCCCCTTCATATAAATTGAAATATCTCGAAAAAAAAACCGGAGCAAATTCTGGTATTAGAGAGCAAATTAGAGCTAATTGAGAGCTAAATTTTGGCACCTTTGAAATTTCGAAAATC
Source organism: Maratus speculifer (assembly GCA_964019185.1). Lineage (NCBI taxonomy): Eukaryota > Metazoa > Arthropoda > Arachnida > Araneae > Salticidae > Maratus > Maratus speculifer. The sequence goes on along the minus strand of CAXHSM010001174.1, from coordinate 743 downwards.
GAATGTGGGGGGGGGGGGCTAAGTTAACGCTTGCCCCCTTCATATAAATTGAAATATCTCGAAAAAAAAAAACCGGAGCAAATTCTGGTATTAGGGAGCAAATTAGAGCTAATTGAGAGCTAAATTTTGGCATCTTTGAAATTTCGAAAATCGAATGTGGGGGGGCTAAGTTAACGCTTGCCCCCTTTATATAAATTGAAAAATCTCGTTAAAAAAACCGGAGCAAATTCTGGTATTAGAGAGCAAATTAGAGCTAATTGAGAGCTAAATTTTGGCACCTTTGAAATTTCGAAAATCGAATGTGGGGGGGCTAAGTTAACGCTTGCCCCCTTCATATAAATTGAAATATCTCGAAAAAAAAACCGGAGCAAATTCTGGTATTAGGGAGCAAATTAGAGCTAATTGAAAGCTAAATTTTGGCATCTTTGAAATTTCGAAAATCGAATGTGGGGGGGCTAAGTTAACGCTTGCCCCCTTTATATAAATTGAAATATCTCGTTAAAAAAACCGGAGCAAATTCTGGTATTAGAGAGCAAATTAGAGCTAATTGAGAGCTAAATTTTGGCATCTTTGAAATTTCGAAAATCGAATGTGGGGGGGCTAAGTTAACGCTTGCCCCCTTTATATAAATTGAAATATCTCGTTAAAAAAACCGGAGCAAATTCTGGTATTAGAGAGCAAATTAGAGCTAATTGAGAGCTAAATTTTGGCACCTTTGAAATTTCGAAAATCGAATGTGGGGG
>CAXHSM010001172.1:0-331000 GCA_964019185.1 Maratus speculifer | reverse complement strand
CGTTAGATGGCACCATTTTTGTCTCGAAATTCCATCATGGAAGTGGTGGGGGAGCTAAACCCCTTAGGGGTCTATTACTAAAAATATCGATTTTGGGGGCATTTCCGGGTTTGATCAAATGCTAAAAATGGTTGATCAAATCTCTAGAGATAATTTTAAGTTAGATGACACCATTTTTGTCTCGAAATTCCGTCATGGGGGGGCTAACTTTTAGGGGTCTGGATTTAAAAATATCGATTTTGGGGGCACTTCCGGGTTTGATCAAATGCTAAAAATGGTTGATCAAATCTCTAGAGGTAATTTTACGTTAGATGACACCATTTTTGTCTCGAAATTCCGTCATGGGGGGGCTAACTTTTAGGTGTCTGGAATTAAAAATATCGATTTTGGGGGCACTTCCGGGTTTGATCAAACGCTAAAAATAGTTGATCAAATCTCTACGATCGATTTCTGATAAGAATCGCTAATTTTTTTTTAATTTTGAGCATTTTGAAAAATCCTAAAAGTTAGCCCCCCCTGGTTATTTTTAATCATAAGTCGTAAAATAATGTTGATCAAACGATGAAAATTGTTGATCAAATCTGATCAAACGATGATCAAACGAAATGCATATCTCACTTTTTCATTTTCCGTCAAGGGGGGGCTAACTTTTAGGCGGTCAGGCACTCGGCATCTGGTATACAGACAGGTTGAAGTCGTAAACACTTTTAGACCATGTTAGAAAGTGTCAAAAAGCGGGTAGTTTCCGTAAAGCGAAAAAAAAAAAAAAACAGTGTTAGGAAAAATGTACTACAAAACTGTGTTTTAGGTGGCATTTTTGTATAATTTGTACATATATGCTCTGCATACCATAAACATTTATAGAAATTTATTATAAAAAACATTCTTAAAAGTGACAACATATTTTTACTTTTTAAGAGCTAAAAAAATGTGCAATTAATATCCATTTACAAACCTGTTTCCAGTACACTTTGAGCACATTATGCCAAATTGAGATATTGACTGAGGGAATGTATTTTCTCACAATTACATTAAATCTTTAGATTTTAAGCCCGAAAGTGCATTTTAAAGTGATATTTATTTATATTTTCAGAATTGAACAATTTTCAGAATTAACACACAAAAATATTTTTTTTGATTAGTTGAGCTTTTTTTACTTTATAAAAATGATAAAAAGTTTTTTCATTGATTATTACGTCATTTACGATATGTATAAATTATTAATATTTTCTAGTCGTTTAATATTTAACCTTTAAAAAAACTTATTTCATTTTAAAATTAAATATTAACCACGGTCAGACGATAAACTTAATTTTCTTTAAATAATAACTTTTGATATCATAATTCAATTTCATTTCATTGCAACATCAGAGATATTTATTTTATTTTCAATATGTGACGTCACAGTCGTCTCTTTTTAGCACTTACTCAAAATTACATTGTGTTATTAAAAATGAAAACTTGAAAACTTATACTTTGTTTCATATATGACGTTACATTGATATTTTTAAAATTCTTAATGGAAAGTATTCCTCTGACGTCACAATTGGTAAAAAGTTGAATTTTATAGCCTCGAACCGAAAGAAAGAAAAAGGTTAATTTTTATTATGGATTAATATCTGGAAAAACTACTAAAATATTTATATTCTTGTAAAGTGTGAAGTTATATTCTTGTAAAGTCTTCTAAGTGTAAAAGAAATTTTATATAATCGTTTGCGTGATATAAGAAGAAAAACAGTATTCCTCTGACGTCACAATTGGTGAAATTGCGGTTTTTAATCTCGAACCGAAAAACAGAATAGGGTCCATTTATTTATTTCATTTTATTTTATCATGTGAAAATCTTTCAGTCGAAAATTAATTACAGAAGAGAAATAATTATTCCGGTTTTTTATTTTTTGGCAACGAAAAAAGAAAATAATTAAATATTATGGAAAATTTTTCAATTTATTCTGTATGAAAAATAGTGAAATATTGAATTATTAAGAAAAATATTTGAATAAAATAAATAAAAATTAGCCTATGTTCATTTCAGACCAATAATTTACCTATATACAAAAATTCAAAGACATTAATCCATCCGTTTTGAAGCCAAGTTCATTCCAATTTTCGGACACACTTTCACATTTATTAGGATGAGCGAAGCGAATCCTCTACTAGCCCACTCAAATTACATTTTGTCGTACGCTTTACAAAAAAACTATTCAGTATTTTGATTTGAAATTAAACATATATATAAATTATGATCTGTAGATTTGCACAATATAATTTTTTTTACAGAATAACTTTTTAAAAAATTATTATTTTAATTAATTTATTTTACATGTTTTTCCATTACGGACGCATTTTTAGAAATAAGAAATAAAGCATGCATATTTTCAGAACAATAAATAATTCATGGAGTTAACAATTGTAGATAGAATCATGATTAATTAAATAAATAAAATGTATTTTCTTTATTCCGACAAAATCATTTACGCTGATGTCACGTACGCATATTAAAATTATATTGTGTTTTATTTATTTATTTATTTTTTCGTAAAGTGGCAACAAAAAAATTGTAAACAAATAAAATTAATTGTTAAATTCATTATGTAAAGAGTTATTTGAATTCGAAGATTGAAAATTAAACCAAATGAAACATATATATTATTATTTTGGTATATGTAGTACTATTTTTAAATAGTTTGCCGTTTAAAAACAATTTATAGAATGTATTAGTTCTATTATAAAAGATGCCAAGGAAACATATACTTACTGGATGAAAAGAATGCGAATATGATCTATATATTTAAAACACCTGGCTGTTTTTTTGGTCATCAACCCTGAGCTTTCTACTGGCCCGATTTTGATAATTATTTTTTTAAATGAAAGCTGTTTATGTGTAGATGTGCCCATTCTGACTAAATTTTAATTTATTTCAATTTTTATATTTTATTTTTAATTTTAAAAGCTTTTTCATGACATTTCTTCAAAACAGTGGCAACAGGTTAAGCTTTTCTCAAAATTTATTTTCTTTCATTATTTTCCTCCAATCAGGAGCTTGATCTCATCGGGGAATGTATAATCGCATTTCGAAAATAAATAAATAAATAAATAAATAAATAAATATAGTTTTTCGTAAAATTAATCAGAATAAAATGATTGCACATAATTATTCCCTGCAATACACAGATTATTTACTGAGTAATATTATTAAGTATTATGTAAGTAAAATTACAGAAGATAAACTTTAATAAAATATCTAAAGTGAAATTTTGTCGATGGAGAAAATGTCGTCATACAGAAACCAGATAAATTTATTATGAATATAATATACATTGTTATAGCTGTGTCAGTGATGATGTCATATTCACTGACTTTAATTCCTACATCTAAATAAAGTGAACTTCTATTAATTTAAAGGTCCGTGGTGTACACACATGAAAATATTTCTATAAACTGCGCCATTTCTATTTAATTATAATGAATATTTTTTGAAACTAAAGAATTCTTAAATAACTGCATAAATCACGCTTTTATTTAAGAAAAGGTGAGTATTTCTAAAGGTGTAAATGATGTCATATTAGAAAAAAAAAGAATAAAATCTGTGATATGCCGGTATTATTATATTTCTATCTTATATAATATCAAAAAATAATTAAAATCATTTCATTGTATTAAGTTATTGTTTAAAAAAAATTATGCATTTCAGCAACAAATACAAAAATTTTATTCTTTTTAATAACAGAGGTATCGTCTTTTTTTTTTTTTTCGTCGCCATAACAATAACATTAATTTTTACAAATTCATGGAGGATGCAAACCAGTAAATAAATTAAATTTATTGCAAGTACTGTAAATATGTAGTGGGTTGGTTAGGCAGTTTAGTAAGTCCCTGTTTCTATTATAAAATGTTTCATTGATATTATAATTATTGTACAGTTATCAAGCGATATTTAAACGGAGAAAAAATAAACTATGCAGATATTTTTGAAATCACCTTCCAAGGTATAATATTAACTTCCTAAATAATTTGGCATTTAAATAATATTTAAGGTTTAGAAATCGCATTAAAAAAGATTTGTAGCTGAAGTTAAGTACAACATAACAATTTAAGAGTTGTTTTCCTTATTTTTTGTTATTTTCTGAAGTTTGTCTATCTTCATCATGAAAAGCTATGTTATCCCTATTTTAAGAGGTGGCAATTGTTTATTTCGCTCAGTATTTTACTGTCTATATAAGATTGATATATATCATACTTAATATATATTTTCTTTTCCGTCGAGGTTCGACGGGTGCAGCTAGTATAGCTTTAAAGCAAGAGGTTAGATATCAGCGTAAAAAACGACGGCATAGATGTCATATACACACCATATCGGCGCGATTTTTCCGACGTCAATTTGGCAAAAACCTGGTTTTCGAATACCAGTTACCATATATATATTTTTAAAAGGGAATAACAATAAATTTTAAAAAGTTTAATTAATACCTGTGGAACAAAACAATTTATATAATTAAAAAAAGAAAATAAAAGTAAATAAACAATTTATTAATAAATAAACAATATCCGGGTTACCATGTCAAGCAAAATAACTACACTTTGTCGCCAATTAAGTACTCCGGTGCATATATGACACTGGAGTTTGAAAAAAATAGCTCCAATGTAGTGCGTAATATGATATCTGTGCCAAAAGGACGACATGACGAATCTTTTCTGAAAAAGAATGCATGTGCTCGGAAAAATGCTTTAAATTTCGAAGATGCACAAAAAAATTTTAAATAAAATTTTTGAAAATTTTTTCATGATCGTTGGCTTGGCATTCACTCTGACGGATCTCAAAAGACTTGCCATAAATGTACAGTAAATAATGAACTAAATATTTTTTCTTTAGCTAATAATATGGATCCTGGTCCACATCCCTAAATATTAAAGGGCTTAACTTTCTTCGAGGAGAAATGAATTGCCCAAGTTCGTCCAGTTTTTACTGTTTATCGCATCAAAGGTGGTCAGCTTGAATACAGTGGGCAAATTATTAATTTTCATCAAGATATTATAGGATTTTGTACTTTATCACCTCATTCCATAGACACTATAACACAATACATTTTTGGGTACTACTTGATTATCCCGTCGACCAAAAATATAATGCCAAATTTCAGGATTAAATGCCAATAATGGATTATCATAAATGTCACATTGCATGACATTAAACATAATACACGTGATTGTTATGTCATCAAGTGATTTTTAATTCGGGTACTATTTGGTTATACCGTCGACCAATTTCGTCAAATAATACAAATAGCCAAACTATTAGCACAATTGCACAAATTGACGCTTTTTTTAAATATCGAAAAATCAAATAAATTAGTAAAACATTAATAAAAATCCAAATAAAAAGTCGAATTAAGGTACTACTTGATTATCCCGTCAATCAATTTTGCCAAATTATACAAATCGCCAAACAATTGGCCATATTAAACAAATTGACATAATTTTTATTTTAAATAACGAAAGAACAAATAAATTAATGAAACATTACTAAGAATACAAATAAAACTTCATAACAAGATGAATGTAGATTCTACCATTGCAGAATTCAGTTTCGCATCCGATTAGAAAAAAAAAATCGATAGAAGTTTTTTAGAAGGGCGACCCCGTTTAGATTGCAATGAACTAACTTCATTTTTCTAGTGTTTATCAATATAATAGCAAACAGAACGGCGTGAAATACCCAATTGAATAGCAATTTCTCTCTGAGACATTGGAATTGCGGAATAATAAAGAGATACAATTTGACGTGCTACTTCTTCATTGACTAGATTCATCAAAAACGGATTTTTTCTTTAGTTTAAACGCTTTTTTATAGACTCTGAGTAAAAGGAAATGCAATTTAACAATAGAACGTGTGGAATCCCGTCGAATTCGACGAATGAAATGTTTAAAATACCCAATCGATTTGGTTTTAAAAAAAGCAAAAGTAATTACATTATTGAATCAATATATAATAAATATATTTACAAAGTAAATGTCAAATTTGCCAGTTACAATTTTGCATTCATATATTCGCACACCTATAGTTAAAATTGTAATATGAGTGTCGGCGAAATCCAGAAATTTTATTTTATATGCACTCACAGAAAAACAGCTTTATTAAAAAAAAAAAAAAGAAAATAATAATAATATCGGGTACTACTAGGTTATCCCATCGACCAAACAATTATCGCCAAACTATAAGATTAAATGCCAATAATGGATGATCGTGAATGTCACATTCAATGACATTAAATACGATTCATGTGTTTAAAATGTCATTAAGTGATTTTTATTAATATTTTTATTAATATTCTACTAATTATTTATTTTTTCGTTATTTAAAATAAAAATTATGTCAATATGTATAGTTTGGCTATTAATGTGGCGATTTGTATAATTTGGCGAAATTGGTCGACGGGGTAACAGAGTAGTACCTAATATCGTTATGAGTAAAAATACAATGTTTTAAATAGTGACGTCATTTTCTCTTCAAATATTCTTTAAAAGTTACTGTTTATGAAAAAGGCCTCCATAATAATATTGTAATTCCCTTTTATCTGGTTGCTGAATGACATAATTTTCCTCATTTGAAATTTCTTTTATTTTGATTTAGACATTAATTTTTATCATAAATTATTTTCTGTCATTTTATTTACATTATTAATATTATTTCTCAGTAAATATATATTTTTTTAACTCAATTAGTGCATAATTATACGCAATCATTTTAGAAAATAAATTTTTATTATCGAGAGAAAAGCTAAACTGTGTTGCCACCATTCTGAAGAAATGTCATGAAAAAGCTTTTAAAATTAAAAATAAAATATAAAAATGGAAATAAATTAAAAAATAATTAAAATGGGCACAACTACAAATAAATAGCTTTCATTTAAAAAAATAATTATCAAAATCGGGTGACTAGAAAATTCAGTACTGATGACACGACATTTTTAGCTTGTCTGAAAGAAATAGCATCGGATGCTAATAAAAATAACTTGATGGCATAACGAACAACTGATACGAGTTTAATGTTATGTGAATGTGATATTTATTACCATCATCATTAGCATTTAATCTTTTAGCTTGGTCGTACCTATTTGATCGACAGGATAATCAAGTAGTACCAAATAATATAAAAAAAGGGTTTTTTTTAAATCAAAAATTAGTTATTTTTTGATAAATAACTAATGAAATAATGCTTCGCGAATCCAAACAAAGCATGGCTTTTGCTAGTAATATATATAAGGATAGGTTCTGCTGTTATGCTGCATTATTTGTAAGATACACACTAGCCATATTTCAAGAACTTGGGCGTGGATTTTCATAAAACTTTACATTTAGTAACTACTTCATGTAATATAGTGCTGATTGTGTTTGAGTAGAAATTGTTCAACAGGTGACTCTGCATTGGTGAATTGTTCGTGATTATCGCAATAGCTGTATTTCAAGAACTAGTGCACGAATTTTCCCAAAACTTCAAATTTACTTAGTTCCTGATATAAATTACTATTTTGTTTTTGGTATATATCACCGACAGATGGCGCTGCTATGTTGCATTTTTCACGATTTTGCAATGGTTGTATCCGAAAAACTAATGCATGCATTTTTATGAAACCTCTGATTAGGTTTGTACCTGATAAAAAAAAATTGATCCTGATTAGTTTTTGCTGTAAATCAACAAACAAGTGGCGCTGTTATGCAGATTTTTCAATAACTCTATCTCAAAAACTAATGCATGGATTTTCATCGAACTTCAGATTCAGTTATAAGTTAACATAAATTTGTTGCTTGCAAGGTTATGGGTGTAGATCACCTAACCGGTGATGCTGCTATTCTGTATTTCAGGAAGTATGAACATGGATAAGATAGATGAAAGTTTTGGGATTTCCACACTGGCTAGTTTGATACTCGTTTGCACGATGGAATGTATTTGAAATAGTGAATATGAGTAGAAAATGTAGCCATGAAAACTTTGCGACTTTGAAAAAGATGTATTCAGATATTGTTGAAAACAAAAATTATAAATGTGTCATAGCCAAAATTTCTCTCATTTTCCATTACTGAATACCAAAGATAAAAACCTCAAATAAAAAATTCACAATTTCATTATTATCTTTGCATATTACTTTAAGACGTATAGGAATAATTTAATTTTTATCAATAACTAGCATACGCAGCCCGCTTCGCCGGGCTTAATTTGAAAGTTTATTTAATAATTTATGTGTATGGTACGCTTCTCTCTCAGCTGGCGACGGATCCCCCGGTGACTCTACGCTTCTCTCTCAGCTGGCGACGGATCCCCCGGTGACTCTCCCCGGACCATCGGCACTCCACGTGCGTCGGGTGAGCGTCAGAACAAACTTTCAGCATATACATATGGGTGGTTGTACTTGAATGCACAGACCTGCGCGTTTTTTTCTATCTTGCTTTTATACCTCTGGACCGAGTTGGCGCATTGCCAAGATTTGCTTCCTCTGGACCGAGTTGGCGCATTGCCAAGATTTGCTTCCTCTGGACCGAGTTGGCGCATTGCCAAGATTTGCTTCCTCTGGACCGAGTTGGCGCATTGCCAAGATTTGCTTTCCCCTGTGCCTCAATTACTCAATTAATTAATTATCCTCAGAATTCCTTTTATTTATAGAGATTTGAAACATTTCAATTAAACTTTAGTTGTCTGAGCGTAGCGAAGTCTTATACTCAGAGTACGTAACGATATTAAAAATAAAAAAAAATTCTTTCCTCAAGCAAATCTCAAAAAGTACTTGACGGATTTAGATTCTGTTTGTACCAGATGGTACCTATGAAGGTAACCTCGTGAATGCACCTACTTTCAAAAATTAATTCCAAATAGTTTAAAAATTATACCAAAAAAAAAAAAAAAAAAAAAAAAAAAAACTGATAAAAAAGCACACTTTATTTGCATACGTCACAGAAATTTGATGTACGTCACTGTTCACCCGCTGGATGTTTTCGTTAAATTCCAGAATTCGAGCACACGGAGAAAAGAAAATACGCATTCAATTTTTATTTATTTAAAATAAAACATATTTAAATGAAGTAAAAAAATTCGAAAGGAAATCTATTTTATTATTATTATTTATTTATATATTTAAAACAAAAAAGCCATAATACTTAGTAACTTAGTATTTGAGATTTTGCGGTAATCTTTATAATATCATTTTTTAATTTCCATTAGCATTTTATATATTTCACGCGTGCAGATTGGAAACAATTATTTCGTTTTTAAATAAAATACGTGTTTGACATGCGTTCTTTAGATATTACTTTTAATCATAGATTATATTCTGTTATATTTTTTACATAGATTACTTAAAATTATTTCTCATTAAGCAATGTGTCTTCCCCTGCGGATTATTGCGTGATTGCACGTATTTTTTTATGGTTAAATTTTATGAAAACATAAATATGCCACAGATGTCATATGCTTTCTAAGTTGGCGCGATTGCAACAAAATGGCGATTGAATGTCTCACATGGTAACCCATTTATTTTGTTTCATCAATCTATTTAAAAAAGAAACAACAGTGGCAGCAATAAGTAAACAGTTATAAATAATAAATAGAATAAAATACATAAATAACACAAAAAACCATAAATATTAACATTTAGAGCAATATTCAAAACTTCCACAAAATCAAAGTTTTTGCCAATTTGCGGGAGAAAAAATCGCGACACGTAGTGCGTATGTGACTTTCGTACAATATGTATATGTAAAAATAAGCATAAACGTTTATCAGGTTTATTTATGCGGCTGTTCATCTATTTGCAACAAATCTCACTTCTCCAAACTGGAGTGCCAAGGTAAAGATAATGTTAGAAAAGTACTATTAGGACAGGTATATCATATATGCATCGGATTTGGGGCAAATTTGGCGATTTTTTTTTTTAAATATTAGTTACATATATATTTTTCAATTATTTTCTATTATTTTAAAAGGGAAATAACAATAAATAAAAACACGATTAATAATTAAATATTGAAAAAAACTATATATATATATATATATATATATTAAGTAAATAAACAATTTATTAATAAATAAACAACAATAGCAGGGTTACTAAGCCATGCAAAATAACGTTATTCTGGCGCCAATTATGCCATATATAAGTTCCGTGTTCTTTTCTGGTTTTTTGGAGAGCTTTATTATTTATGTATTTATTTATTTATTTATTTGGCTTTAAAGGAACCAATCTGATTTCAATCTTCAGCCTTGGGGTTGCATTTTTAATACTTACCAACAAAGTTGAAAAGTGTTTATGCATTCAGTTTCTTTGTCCATGTGGCCATACATCCGCCTGGCCTCGCTCTAATACGCTTATTTTAATGCAATTTGTAAACCTTATTATGGTCCCCTAGGCATGTTTGGTATTTTAATGTATGTGAGATTGAAGTTCCTTTAAAGGGGCACCCAAAAGAATTTGATTACATTATCGTCTCTGGGTAAGAAACGTTCACAGAGTATGTTAATGACATTACGCTATTGTAGATGGATTGAAACTGATATAAATCACCGAGTTTCACTACGATTACGTTATAACAGAATATTCATAGCATTTTTATTCTATTTACAGGGACACATTAAAAAAATCAGCTACAATACTGTCTTTTAGTAACACTTGTCGAAATTTGTTTAAATTTTGGCATGCGCTTTTAAATTTAACTATTTTTAAGTACGTTAAAAATTATATAAATACATAGCGCATACAGTCGTCGTCTGATACGCCCCTCTGTCTGACTATCCATCAGTCTGTCCATATATAACTCCACAAAAACTACCCAACCGAAACGATTGAAATTTTAAATATGTATTTGATGCAAATTTTGTTGAGTCATTAGAAATTTTAGTAAAATTGGGTACATAGTTCAAATATAGGGTCAGTTAAAATATTCCGTTACGTTACGGCCGAAGGGTTGAGATAGTTCCAAATACTTATACTTATATCCAAATACTATACACTATCGCTCAGACTAATCCCTCTGAGGGAAGTCCTAGTTAAAAATAATGTTTCTTTAAGAGTTAGTTTAGCGATTAAAGTATTTGTTAGAGTTATTTGTAATTTATCTTTGAAATGTGGCATCACATAAGTGTAACTATAGAAACGCAAAATCGTCTGCTTTTTTTGTTTGTTGTTGTTTTGATTTGCTAAGAGTAAGCAACGCTTTCGCTATGTCTTAAAATAAAGGATGACAGTCTACTAAAGCATGTCAGTTTATTAATTAAGTTAATACGCATCGCCGCATCACACAGTATTGATCAATTGTTATATTTAATTTTATGATTATTTTATTATATTCAGCCAAAGAATTCTTTTAAACATTTTTATTTATCGAAACATTTTTATTTATCGTTAAGATTTGTATAGCATGAATGGTTCTATCATTTAACATTCTGATTTCCTCAATTTGTTTTGTGCTTCAAGATCTTTTTTCAGTGTGTTCCGTCTTCAGTAGTCTTCTAGAAAACACTGTCTTATAGTATATAGGAGAGGCAGGGGAGATATTATATACAGGGTGTATCTAAACTACTGGGCAAAACTTTAAGGGGTGTTATTACACATCAAGGAAAATAATATTAAATGGGAAACTGAGAGTCCCAAATGTCTTCCGAAGGAGATAGGCGCCATCAAAGTTTAGGGTCCAAAATTTGAAATGATTATAAAAAACGGAAAAATTGGTCGATTCGTTTGCGGTTTTCACGAAAACTATTCTTTATGTCATTATTGACTTGGAAATAAAATAAAGATAAATTAAAAAAAATGCCGATAGAGGGCGCTTTAGACTTTGGAGTAACGACCAACTATTTTTTACCGTTATTTTTTGCATCTCATTAAATTTTTTTAGAAGTTTATACATAAACTTAAATTTTGAGCTCAAAATATGTGGTTAAGTAGCGCAAACTGAACTGTGTTCAATGGGAGTGGGCAGGTTCAAATTTTAAATGATTATAAAAAACAGAAAAATTGGTCAATTGATTTGCGGTTTTCCCTAAAATTATTCTTTATGCCATTATTGTCTTGAAAATACATTATACAGACAAATTTAAAAAAATGTCGATAGAAAGCACTTTAGACTTTGGAGTAACGTACAACTATTTTTTACTATTATTCTTTGCATCTCATTAAATTTTTTTTTAGAATATTAGACATAAACTTAAATTTTGAGCTGAAAATCTGAATCGTTGAGAGTGGTTAAGTAGCGCAAACTGAACTTTGTTTAATGGGGGTGGGGAGGTTCAAATTTCAAATGATTATAAAAAACGGAAAAATTGGTCGATTCGTTTGCGGTTTTCTCTAAAACCATTCTTTATGTCAGTATTTCCTTGAAAATAAATTTTAAAGATAAATTTCAAAAAATTCCGTTAGAGGGCGTCTTAAATTTTAGAGTAACGAACAACTATTTTTAACCATTATTATTATTTTTTATATCTAAATAAATGTTTTAAAAGACTTAAATTTAGAATTTCAAAATCTGAATAGTTGTGAGTAAATAAGTAGCGAAAAATTCAACTGTGTTCGCAGGGTGGGCAGGGTAACATTTCAACTCTTGAACACAGTTCAGTTTGCGCTTCTTAACAACTCCCAACGATTCAGAATTGAGCTTAAAATTTAAGTCTAAGCTTTTGCAAGCATTTAATTAGATACAAAAAATAACAGTTAAAAATTGTTGTTGGTTACTCTAAAGTTTAAGGCGTCCTCTAACGGAATTTTTTGAAATTTATCTTTAAAATTTATTTTCAAGGAAATACTGACATAAAGAATGTTTTTCGAGAAAACCGCAAACAAATCGACCATTTTTTCCGTTTTGTATAATCATTTGAAATTTGAACCTCCCCACCTCCATTAAGCAAAGTTCAGTTTGCGCTACCTAACCATTCTCAGCGATTTAGATTTTCAGCTCAAAATTTAAGTTTATGTCTAAGCTTCTAAAAAAATTTAATGAGATGCAAAAAATAACGGTAAAAAATAGTTGTACAATGTACATTACTCCAAAGTCTAAAGTGCCCTCTATCGACATTTTTTTATATTTATGTTTATAATTTATTTTCAATACAATACTGATATAAAGAATAGTTTTAGAGAAAACCGCAAATCAGTTGACCAATTATTCTGTTTATATATATATATATATATATATATATATATATATATATATATAATCATTTGAAATTTGAACCTACTCACTCCCATTGAACACTGTTCCGTTTGCGCTACTTAACCACAGTTTTCGAGCTCAAAATTTAAGTTTATGGCTAAACTTCTAAAAAAATTTAATGAGATGAAAAAAATAAAGGCAAAAAATAGTTGTCCGTTACCCCAAAATCTAAAGCATCGGCATTTTTTGAAATTTATCTTTATAATTTATTTTCAAGACAATACTGACATAAAGAATAGTTTTCGTGAAAACCGCAAACGAATCGACCAATTTTTCCATTTTTTATAATCAGTTCAAATTTTGGACCCTAAAATTTGATTGCACCTGTATCCTTCGGAAGACGTTTGGCACCCTTAGATTTTCATTTAATATTATTTGTCTTGATGTGTACTATCACCACTTAAAGTTTTGCCCAGTAGTTTAGATAAAAAGTAACTTTTTAATAGATGTTTTTCATCAATTTTTTTTCTTTTCTTCCGATTTAACATTTTATTTATCGATTAAAAAGTTAATGAATTAAAAGAAAGAAAAACAAGTTGGAAATTGCACGGGAAGCGTAGCAAATGAGGTGCGTTCGTACGATAATGAAGTTTTAAAAATATCATTCTCATATATCAAGCTAATAAAATTGTAAGTAGTTAATTACAATTAAAAAGCTCCCAGAACCATGTTCTCCCTATACAATTATGTAATGGAAAACTTTTGTATGGCCGTTTAAATCAATAACAAATGTTCTTTGCACCACAGATTATGCAAAATGTATATTGAAATATGTACTTTATAGATGCATATCAATTTTATTATGTTCGAATGAGTGTAACACCATTAAAATGCATTTGAAACAATTTTCATATTCACCGTAATTTAGCGGAATATTTTTGATTATCTCTGTAATTGAACTATGCATCCGATTTTGATAAAATTTGAAATAACTCTACAAAATTATGCAATAATTATGTTTTTTAAATATCAAACGATTAAAATGCATTTGAAACTTTTCACCCATTGACCCATGCAATGGAAAATTTTGATTGTCCCTGTAATTGATCTATGCATCCGATTTTCATAAAATTTAAAATGACTTGACAAAATTATGTAATAATTATATATTTTAAATTTCAATTTCGGTTGGTTAGTTTTTGCGTTGTTAATCGGACAGACGGATGGACGGACGGACCACGGAATGTCAGCTATAGGTGCTAGTTATTTACATAATTATGAACTCACCTCAGAGTTTCATTCAAAAAAATATAACTATATTAGTTTAAATGGTAACTATTGTGACAACTTTCGACAATATTGGAAAGGATTGATACACTTGCAAAGGAGATTTCACATATTGTTATGTTATTTAAAAAAAAAAAAAAAAAAAAAAAAAAAAACAGAGATTTTAATTTGTGCCACACAATATTTTAAAGATAAATCTTGAAATATTTTAGTAAAATTTAAAGAGACAATACATTGACATAATTATATTCAGAAATATTTATTATAAAAATTTAAACAATCCTAATAACTCATATGTAGTATTGCAATCGTTTTGAAAATCAAAAAAACTTTCTTGACGGATTTACACGTTTCAGATACTGCAGATTCCGAAAAACATATTTTTAGGAAAAAAATTTGGAGTCCGTCTGTCTGTCTGTTTGTCTGTAAACTCTATCTCACAGACAAAGTGAGATAGAGACTTAAAATTTTATTTAATTTGTATTGTATTCACTTAGTATGTAAGAATGGTACGAAGCCTATTTAATATCAGTAACCTCGATTATCCGGAACTATTCTTTTCGGACTCTCAAAAAATTCGTTCTCATGAAAAAAATATAAAAATTTTCGATTTTTTTAATTTTTTATTTTAAGGAGTGGACCAAAAAAAAAATAAATAAATAAAAAAAATAAAATAAAATAACGCAAATTTTGCATAAAGAAGAAAGTCGATCGGATTATTAGTTTCCGAGATATTTGTAATCCTGTTTTCCATTTTCTTTGATTTTTCATGACCCTGTATTTCATTCAATTTTGAATTCAAAGATATATATTAATTGGAAAAGCTTATATAAATCTTTTTATTAAACAAATGTTTTGTTATGCTCAAAAGAAAAAAAAAAAAAAAAAGGTTGGAAATTGCACGTGAAGCGTAAGCAAATGAGGTGCGTTCTTACGATAATGAAGTTTTAAAAATATCACTCTCATACATCAATCTCATAAAATTGTAAATAGTTAATTACAATCAAAATGCCCAACAAACAATGCCCAACAACAACCCTATACTCATTATGAAATGGAATACTTTTGTGTGGCCTTGTAAATCATTAACAAATGTTCTTTGCACCACAGATTATGCAAAATATATATTATAATATGTACTTTATAATGCATATGAATATTGTTATGTTCGAATGAGTGTAATACCCTTGAAATGCATTTGAAACTTTTTTTTCCATTCACTGTAATGTAACGGTATACTTTTGATTGTCCCTGTATTTGATCTATGCATCCTATTTTCAAACAATTTTAAACGACTTCACAAAATTATGTAATAAGTACGTATTTTAAATTTCAAACGATTAAAATGCATTTCAAACATTTTTCCCGAATGACCGTCGTGTAACGGAATACTTTTGATCGTCCCTATAATTGATCTATCCATCCGATTCTCATAAAATTTGAAATGACACGACAAAATTATGTAATAATTATATCTTTCAAATTTCAAAAGATTCGGTTAGGTAGTTTTTGCGTTGTTATATGCGGACGGACAGACGGACTGAACGACAACTATAGGTGCTACGTATTTACATAATTACGAACGCACCTAAAAATGATTCCAGTTGGCATTACTGTCTGTTTAGGTCTTGACTGCAGTTTAACACTTCATGTTTATATTTTAGCATGTTTACGTTGGGAGTATAATTTTCATGTTCATATACACTGTTCATTCTTTTATACTGCTTTGTTATAAAAGCTTTAAAATGCCGTGTTTTTTCATTAATAATGTTCTGTTGTTTAAAACTACATTATTTGAACTGATTTTCAAGATGTTATTGAACAATTTGTCAGGTTATATAATTTGAAAATCTTTCCGTATTATTTTATTAACTATTATAATTTTGAATGATATATATATATATTACTTAGACTCATTGTATGCGTTACTTAATAAAAAATTAACTGTACATCATATCCAAATCGAATCATTTTAAATTTTATTGAAAAAAAATTATTTTGTTGTTTCATATTTTGAGCATAAAATCAATCTATTTCAATCTATTTTTTTTAAACTTTAGATTGAACAGATTCGCTGGGAGCTAAAAGGATTAATCATCTTTCATTTTATGGCATTAAAATTTTTTTCCTTCCATTCGACATACAAATCGAACTAACCGTCGATCGTCGTATTGCTTTTTTATGTTGCTACCGGGGGTCCCAAAAATGACTGATGGATTTTAAAATTCAATAACTTGCAAACGGCGACAGCTACTTAAAAATTTTTGAAGGAGTGTTATGTATAATATCAGGAGTTTTTTTTACCGTAATTTTTTATTTTAGTTCGAATTTCAAACAATAGGTGGCGCTGACGGCGATTGAAGGCCAGGTGGTCAGTTCTGAGTGAAGCGTCGACCTGGCCCTGCATCGCCGTCAGCGCTACCTATTGTTTGAAAATCGATCTAAAATCAAAAGTTACGGTAAAAAAAAAACTCCTGACATTATACATAACCCTCCTGCAAAAATTTTTTAAGTAGCTGTTATCGTTTGCAAGTTATTGAATTTTAAAATCCATCAGTCATTTTTGGGACACCCGGTATATGCTTCACGTAAATTTCCTATTTGTTAAATACACTTAAACTTATCCAATGTAATCTTTTGAAATTATGTACCTTTAGCAACACGCAAGTTGTGTACATTACATCCGCGTATAAAAATATATGAATTATTTCACTGTTTAAGTTTAAATTCATTAAGTAAAGTATATTCGATTAATCTTTCGAAGATTAATCGAATAATACAGTCGAACCTCATTAACATGAACCTCAAGTGGAATCAAAATTTTGTTACAGTAATTCATGTTATCAGCATCAAATCTTTGTTAATTGTCTTCATAGGGGATTGTGAAAACAGCTCATGTTAAAAGCTAAGCGCGTTCATGTTAACGAGATTTGACTGTAGATTAAATAGTTTGGATTTGGCGACGAAAATTTCTACTCACAAAATCGCGTGCTGTGATGTTTTTTTTTGCGCAAAATATTCAAGCATTTTTCAAATGGAACTCTGCAGCTTAATATGATTGGATTCTTTAATGCATACATAAGTAGCTCTACCATCATTGTTTTTCAAAATACTCTGAGGATGTAGTTTAATGACACATCCCTTGTAAGACAGTAGCTGAATTAAATCCGACAATATTTCACCCAGTCGCGACCGTCGGCCTAACGTTTGGAGTTTTCCGAGGTTTTCTTAGAGCCTTGGATTTTCTTGCGCAAATGCACATTATGTTCTCTTAGAAAGACTTTCACGGAAGGCACCCCACCCTTAGGGCCTATAACTCACAGTGTAGATAAATGGCCGATTTAAATACAAACAAACAAACAACAACATTTCATTTTAACCTTGATTTGAAAAAATACATATCACGCGAAAATACATATCACCACATTATCATGGCAACTTAGAATTAATTTTTATGTTTTAAAATGGACAATGATGTACATCAATCATACAAAGTGTCCAGCGAATAGGAGCCCGATTTCAAAATTAATTTTCTCAAAAACAAAGATCGGTAAGTAATTTGTTTATTAGGTAAGCTAAAAAAAAATTATGCAGGAGTTTCGAACGGAGTTTCGAGAATTTGAAATTTTTAAAAATTTAATTCCACAAAATCATTAAAATATGGCACTGTACGCCAAAAAAAAAAAGTTCTTTGTAAGCATTCTTAAACAAGAAAAATATCAAATCAAGCATTCTTTGCAGTCACAGAACACAATCTTTTCGAAATATTCAAAGTTCGAAACTTCTGAATAAGATTTTTACAGCTTACCTAATTAAAAAATCGTTTACCGTATAATTCTGTCGATCTCTGTTTTTGAGAAATTTAATTTTGAAACCATAGCCTTATTCGTTGAGCACCCTGTAAAATATTTATTGTAAAGACTTACTATTAATGCATTAATTAATTTTGCAGGGCACAGATAACGTTGAAATCCTCGATCTCTCCTATAATTTACTGAAGTTTATTCCATGGAACCTACTGCACCCGATGAAAAAGCTCTATTCCTTTTCTGCCATTCATAATAAATTGATCAATATAGATGAATTATTCTCTGTCACAAATCCAAAAGTAAGTTTTCCATATTTTAATATCACATTGCTAACAAGTCTTAGAACCAACGAACAGCGTGGAAAATGTCCAAGCCGGGGATCGAATCCCAAACCCTTGGAATACAGCGCCAAGTGCTCTACCAATTAAGCTACGAGGTCGATGACCAGTTTGGCATTTCTCACTTGTACTTTGTTGGTAAGGCTGCAACTGCAGAAAAAGAATAAAGAAAACTTTACTTCTTTATAATATAGGTATAGACTACTACAGTGCTAAATTTCATGTTTCTAAATCATTCATTAAAAAAAAAAACGCAATTTAGATTTTTTTTTTTGCCTTTTTAACCCTTAGGTGTAGTGAGGTAGACATAAAATAGAGCCTACATAAGAGAAAGAGCTTGTAAGCATCATAATGTCACCATTGTTTTTTAAACTGATACTTCCTCAGATTGCGTAGAAATCGTCATTTAGAATTTTTTTTTTTTTTATAATGCTTTTGTGCGCGTTGTCATCCCTTTTAAATTTCATATTTTTGTTTAGGAAAATCTTGTTAAAAATCATGTATATCTTATATACAACTTGTCAAATTTTAAATTTCTAGACCCTTCAGAAACGCAAAATTCGCATATTTAGAATGTTTTGTTCTCTTGTATCCTCTTCGGGTCAATGACACTCATGTAACATATAACCCGTGACAAAACAAGGACTTTCACTATTATTTTGCCATCGCTATTTTTAAAATCGGTTTGTTAGTTCCCGAGATTGCTTAAAAATCGCAATTTAAAACTTTTTAGAACGTTTTTAGTGTATTTTCACCCCTTTTATTTCTTTTTCAGATTTTAAGAAATATTCATAGATGCAATTTATATATTAGAAGTGATTAACATGCCAAATTTAATATTTCTAGGACCTTCAGTAACACAAAAATCGCGTTTTAAGAACATTTTTTGCCCCTGCACCTTCTTTGGATTCGTGGCATTGACATAAAATATACAGGGTGTATCTAAACTACTGGGCAAAACTTTAAGGGGTGACAGTACACATCAAGACAAATAATCTTAAATGGGAAACTAAGGGTCCCAAACGTCTTCCGAAGGATACACTATCTACCAAAAAGTATTTGTACACTTTCAGTTTTTGACATTTTGTCAAATATTTAAAAATATACTGGTCGGATTCTTCTGGAACTTCAGAAATATAAAGATTATGTTTCACTTCATATTTATTTACATTCATTTGTTAAGCGGGTAATTAGGGGGCCGGCAAAAAAACAAAGAATAATAGAAATATTTGGGATCGCCCTGTACATGAAAATGCACGAAACGACTTATCGCTTTAGAATACAAATATATGAATACAGTAGAATATGTACACTAATTTTTGTGAGAATAGCATGTATATTTATGGCGATAGAGCGATTTTTTTAAAAAATTCAAAAAATTCTGGTATGTTTTTTGTTTATATCATGCTGGGTTTTTGACCAAATTTAACGCAAATTTCAGAAAAATTGGCAAAATGCAGTAGAAAAAATGTAGCGCAATTGGAATATAAATATATTAAATATTTTATGAAATATGAATAGTTTTATGAAATAATTTTTATCTGCGCATGCGCGAACGATAAAAACAATTCTTTTACATCATTTAATAGTCAATTCTATGGAGTAACTTATAAAAAAAATCCAATGAAATATCGTGAAAATTCAAAAAGATATCATTATTATAAGTAAGCTGTTTTTACATTGCTCTCTAAAAACGGCTGAATGATAAGGGATTCTCCACAAATTGACATTTTTTATTGACTGACTTTTAGGAAAAAATTAGTATTTAATGTATACAATATCTAATACAATATTTCTGTTAATAAGTATCTTGACATCTGTGATGGAAAAGAATAAAAGCCCTTTTCCTTTTCTATCACAGGTGTCAAGATACTTATTAGCAGCAATATTGTATTCATTAAATAGTACTAATTTTTTCCTAAAAGTCAGTTAATAAAAAATGTCAATTTGTGGAGAATCCCTTATCATTCAGCCGTTTTTAGAGAGCAATGTAAAAACAGCTTACTTATAATAATGATATCTTTTTGAATTTTCACGATATTTGATTGGATTTTTTTTATAAGTTACTCCATAGAATTGACTATTAAATGATGTAAAAGAATTGTTTTTATCGTTCGCGCATGCGCAGATAAATATTATTTCATAAAACTACTCATATTTCATAAAGTATTAAAAATATTTATATTCCAATTGCGCTATATTTTTTTAATAGATTTTGCCAATTTTTCTGAAATTTGCGTTAAATTTGGTCAAAAACCCTCTATGATATTAACAAAAAACATACCAGAATTTTTTGAATTTTTCAAAAAAATCGCTCTATCGCCATAAATATACATGCTATTCTCACAAAAATTAATGTACATATTCTACTGTATTCATATATTTGTATTCTAAAGCGATAAGTCGTTTCGTGCATTTTCATGTACAGGGCGATCCCAAATATTTCTATTATTGTTTGTTTTTTTGCCGGCCCCCTAATTACCCGCTTAACAAATGAATGTAAATAAATATAAAGTGAAACATAATCTTTATATTTCTGAAGTTCCAGAAGAATCCGACCAGTACATTTTTAAATATTTGACAAAATGTCAAAAACTGAAAGTGTACAAATACTTTTTGGTAGATAGTGTATAGGCGCCATCTAAGTTTAGGGTCAAATTTGAAATGATTATAAAAAACTGAAAAATTGGTCGATTAGTTTGCGGTTTTCACGAAAACTATTCCTTATGTCACTACTATCTTGAAAATAAATTATAAAGATAAATTTCAAAAAATGCCGATAGAGGCCGCTTTAAATTTTGCAGTAACGACCAACTATTTTTTACAGTTATTTTTTGCATCTCATTTAATTTTTTTAGAAGTTTAGACATAAACTTAAATTTTGAACTCAAAATCTGTGGTTAAGTAGCGCAAACGGAACAGTGTTCAATGGGAGTGGGTAGGTTCAAATTTCAAATAATTATAAAAAAAAAAAAAAAAAAAAAAAAAAAAAACCCAGAATAATTGGTCAGTTGATTTGCGGTTTTCACTAAAACTATTCTTTATATCAGTATTGTATTGAAAATAAATTATAAACATAAATTTAAAAAATGTCGATAGAGGGCGCTTTCGACTTTGGAGTAACGTACAACTATTTTTTACCGTTATTTTTTGCATCTCATTAAATTTTTTTTAGAAGCTTAGACATAAACTTAAATTTTGAGCTGGAAATCGGAATCGCTGAAAATGGTTAAGTAGCGCAAACTGAACTTTGTTTAATGGAGGTGGGGAGAAAAAACGGAAAATTTGGTCGATTTGTTTGCGGTTTTCTCGAAAAACATTCTTTATGTCAGTATTTCCTTGAAAATAAATTTTAAAGATAAATTTCAAAAAATTCCGTTAGAGGGCGCCTTAAAATTTAGAGTAACCAATAACAATTTTTAAATGTTATTTTTTCTATCTAATTAAATGCTTGCAAAAGCTTAGACTTAAATTTTGAGTTTAAATTCTGAATCGTTGGCAGGGGTTAAGAAGCGCAAACTGTGTCAAGAGTTAAAATGTTACCCTAACCTGCGAACACAATTATTAGGCACTTATTTACTCACAACTATTCAGATTTTCAGCTCTAAATTTAAGTCTAAGCTTTTAAAACATTTATTTAGATATAAAGAAATAACGGTTAAAAATAGTTGTTCGTTACTCCAAAATTTAAAGCGGAAATTTTTTTAATTTATCTTTAAAATTTATTTTCAAGGAAATACTGACATAAAGAATGGTTTTAGAGAAAACCGCAAACGAATCGACCAATTTTTCCGTTTTTTATAATCATTTGAAATTTGAACCTCCCCACCCCCATTAAACAAAGTTCAGTTTGCGCTACTTAACCACTCTCAACGATTCAGATTTTATGCTCAAAATTTAAGTTTATGTCTAAGCTTCTAAAAAAATTCAATGAGATACAAAAAATAACGGTAAAAAATGGTTGTACGTTATTCCAAAGTCTAAAACGCCCTCTATCGACATTTTTTTTA
Source organism: Maratus speculifer (assembly GCA_964019185.1). Taxonomy (NCBI): domain Eukaryota; kingdom Metazoa; phylum Arthropoda; class Arachnida; order Araneae; family Salticidae; genus Maratus; species Maratus speculifer. The sequence goes on along the minus strand of CAXHSM010001172.1, from coordinate 308,422 downwards.
AATTTATCTGTATAATTTATTTTCACGACAATACTGACATAAAGAATAATTTTATTGAAAACCGCAAGTCAATTGACCAATTATTCTGTTTTTTTTTCTAATAATCATTTGAAATTTGAACCAACCCACTCCCATTTAACACAGTTCAGTTTGTGCTACTCAACCACAGATTTTGAGCTCAAAATTTAAGTTTATGTCTAAACTTCTAAAAAATTTAATGAGATGCAAAAATAACAGTAAAAAATAGCTGTTCGTTACTACAAAGTCTAAAGCACCCTCTATCGGCATTTTTTGAAATTTACCTTTAAAATTTATTTTCAAGTCAATACTGACATAAAGAATAGTTTTCGTAAAAACTGCAAACGAATCGACCAATTTTTCCGTTTTTTATAATAATTTCAAATGGTGGACCCTAAACTTTGATGGCGCCTATCTCCTTCGGCAGACGTTTAGGATTCTTAGCTTCCCAATGAATATTATTTGTCTTGATGTGTAATAACACCCCTTAAACTTTTGCCCAGTATTTTAGATACACCCAGTATATACTACGTTTTATTCGGATCAAACACCATCATTTTGGTAAGATTAATTTTAAAACTGGTTTAGTAGTTTTGGAGATTAGCCCATACAAGTAAACAAACTTTACCTCTTCATAATATAGATAAAGATATAGATTTTTCATGGTCAGTTTAAACATTTTTTATAATCCAATGCAACACATATTGAGGCAGTTTTTTTTTAACTCTACGTATAAAAAATGAAGTCATTGTAAGAAATGAATACCCCAAAAATGCATAAAATCAATCCAAAATTTTAGAAAAGGTTTCGGGAACTTAAATTTTGTATGCATGTGGTACTGAAGGATTGATGGCACATTTTTTCTCTGTCATCCTAAAGAAGCAAAATTCCTTATAAAATATAAAGTGATTATCATTTAGTTCTACGTGAAAATCAAAGAAGGTAAATTGAATTTAAAAACAGAAATTTATGTGGTATGTTGTACATAAATTTGAAGGTTATTTTTTGTCATAAGGGCTGTTAGGGGATGAACAACATAGTGAATATAGGGCTAATAAAATTTCACACTACTGCAGAAATAATTCTTTATGTGGTATCTACTTAACCCTTAACTGCTGTGACAAAAATTGTTGCATAACTACTACGAACTGTCTGTCAGAACGCTTAATCTAAAGATGAATAAAATGTTAAATTAACTCTTAAAATACTACTTTTGTATTAAACTTTAAATACAGGACTATTATAAACAGAAATCAGCTACTCTAAAGTCTCTAGCGATAGTAATAGAGTTTCAAACAAAACAAAATTTGACCAGTATCTATAGTTAATCTAAAAACTACGAGTTAAACTCTGAAACTTGAAAAACTCAGTGGTTTGTGAAACCGCTAACAGCAGTTAAGGGTTAATTACAATATATTGATTCAAAAATCACATAAAATATAGTAGTAAAAGAAAAGTTCTGGGCGTCTGCTTATTATCTATCTACCACTGAGATGAGACTATACAGATTTTGTCCAAAAAGGCTTCAAACAGGGTGAAATTATGATTACAATAATTTGAATCTATTTTAAAATAGATTGCATTATATTCCATATTTGTATTTAAATTTAAATTTTGAAAGGTTTTAAATTTGCGTTAGTGCTTGTAATTTATTTCTTTTGAATCTAAATACAAAGGGAGTATAAATGTTATGTCATTCAAAATGTAAAGTTATTATTTCAAATAAATAGTTCAAATAAATGGTTAAAAAAAAAAAAACAGATTTTTTAGTAACGTATCAGAATATCGTAAAGTGAAAAATATTAATTGTTAAATAAGTCATGAAAATTTATTTATTTATTTATTTATTTATTTTTGAAATTTAATTCTTCTGTATATTTTATTTCAGGTTATTCGCTTGGATTTCAACAGTATAACAAGTGGCAATATAGTTTTGTATATTTTGCCGTTTAAAGATAAAGTTCGTGATGAGTTCCAATTAGTAGATTTGAGTTACAATTTAATTAAAACAGCTCCCATACATCTTTGTTCAATTCGTTGGAGGTTTAGACTATTGACTGGTATGTATGTCTTAAAATGCATCTTAAATACATTTTTAATAATTTGTAATAGGAAATGAAATGAGCATAATAAAATCAAAACTATATCATATGTAGATTAGGTGGTGGCTGCAAACATAATCAAGTTCCAAACTATAGGAGATCCGTATCAGAACATTCTGTTTTCTTACTCAAAGAGATATTTAAGCCGCAATACTTGTCACAGAAAAATACCCGGATGATAAACTGAAACCTATGGAAGCGTTCTTTTCAAATATTTTGCTAAAATTTTGATGTTTTTCATGATTTTTTTTTTTGTATAGGATAGCTGAAAACGATCTATAACCAGTCTAGTTTTTACTTTTTCAATTTTGGTTTGAGATAAAAAAAAATGCTTTAAATTTAAGAACCAGTTTAAACCGGTTCTGAAATTGAAACTATCATAATATAAAAACTATAGAAGCAAAATCCAAAAGTAAAATCTAGGCCGGTTGTAGATTGTCCTCAGCTATTCTATGCAAAAAAAAGCATGTAAAAATATTAAAATTTGAGCGAGATATTTGAAAATGACACTCCTATAGACTTTACATTATCATCCGGGTCTTTGTCAATGGTTATTGTGGGATTTAAGAAATGAAGATAGGATGCAGAAATACTGAATAAAAAAACTGCCAATCAAACCTTAAAAGCATCTCCACATGCGATTTCCTCCAACATATGACTTGACAGACCAGTAGCATATTTGTATGCTAAAAAGGTTATTAAGTTGCTAATTTTCACCGTGAACTTTATGAGATGATCAATCTATGCTGTCCCCTTCCGCACGAGTAGAAATAAGCGAAACCTATATCTGTTCCTATGTAATATGATAACGGCAATTAAATTCTGAAACATCGAGTTTAATTTAATTTTATTTATTTTTATTTATTTTTTGTTCTAATAAGAAACTCGGATCTCTAATATGCTGGATGCATCACTAAGAACATAATCAATTGTAAGTCTGTGAATTGTTAATTTATTTTAAACAAGTTTTGAATTATGAAAAAGGAAAAGTTCTATATATTAATTTGTAAATTTTCTGATGGTTTTGCATGTATATATAAAATTTAGCATGTTAAATAGATTTTTACTTCTTCAAGAAATGTAGAGCAATGATTCAAGTTTTAAAGCAACAATTTAAAAATAATAATCTATATTATTATTCAAAAAACATTTTGCTGCGTAACGATGGCATCGTATCGACAAAAGAAATGTCTTAAGCAATTTAGTTCGCTTTATATTTCTTTTTTCTTTTTTTTACGTTTAACCAATTGTTCTATTTCAGTTTTCCTTGTCGAAAATACATAAAATATATATACACAAAATAACTTTCAATCAAAATTTATAACAAAATTATAAAAGAAAAATAGCAATTAAAAATGTAAAATATTAACCATTATACAACCCTTGGCAAAAAGTTTCCGATCAGCGTTATCAAGTTTCTGATTTTTGCATTCCGAATTATATATTTTATGATTCATGAGCATAAGGCCGTTTTACAAATTGCCAAATAAAAGAACACGTATTAAAATATAAATAAACAGTGAATTCAGTATAACAATCATATAATTTATAATCATACGCCACGCTGAAAAGTTTCCTCGTGAGAAAAAAAAATATCCGATTAAGACGGAAGTTGGAAAATAGTAATCGATCACTGAGGGAACAGGTTTGAAATTTACATATTGAAGACAGACAAGAGTGCCTGAGCACGTGTATAATATCTGAATCCTATTTAAAAGAAGAAATCTTCCAGCTGCGAGATCAAAAGCAGCTTTGAATTGATGGACAATGGCTCGTGTAAATAAACTGTCTCGCGATTTAAAAATCCGCATGATTAAATTGTTGCAAGAGGAAAATTCACAAAGGAAAGTGGCTATTTTATTAAACTGTGCTCAAAGTATCGTATGCGATATTCGTAAAAAATAGATTATTGACTAACAGCGTGGAAAATTTACCTCGATGTGGACGTCCACGAATGAAAACACCTAAGGAGGACAGAAAACTTGAGGAAATAGCGAAAAGAAAGAGGCGAGCAACTTCAAAATAACTGAATGCCGAAAGGTCTAAGTATAATGTAAAGGTATGTGACCGCACTGTACGTAATAGTCTAAATGCGGCAGCACTTAAATTCCGTAAAGCTAAAACGAAACCTTACTTGAAAAAAAAAGCATAGAAAAGAACGCTTGCAATGGTGTAAAAACATCTACACTGGACACTTGCTAATGGAATCAAGTTATTTTTAGAGATGAATCTCGGATATCTCTCGGAACAGCTGATGACTCTGGAACATTTGTTTGGAGGAGAGTTGGTGAGATGTTCAATAATACATGACGAATACTAAATGTTCACTTCATTTTCTGTTTGGAGCTGTATGACATCACAAGGCGTCAGTAAGCTGTGTATTGTGTTACGTTCAGTAAACTCTGAAGTTTACATTTACATTTTAGACTATTTTCTGATTCCTAGCATCAATCAATTGTCCGGGGATCAAAATGACTTCTTATTTCAAGATGACAACGCAGCTCCCCAACGCACCAAATCAGTGAAGAAATTTCTACAAAATGTAGGTAATATACTAATTCAAACCATGACTTGACAGCCCAATAGTCCTGATCTTAATCCCATCGAAAATCTGTGCAACATATTAAAAAGAAAAATCGATTTTCGACGAATTACAGATGCCATAGAACTACGTAACGCTATAAGGGAATGCTGGTGTAAAGTTGCTCCCAATAAATGTAAAAAACCTTATTGAGTCCATTCCACTAAGAACTTCGTCTGTCTTCGAAAATAAAAGCGGATTTACGAAATATTGATTACAGTGATCGGTTATTTTTTACCAAATCAAAGCATGATCGGATAATTTTTTGTTTGGTGCTTAAATTTCGATCTAAATTTTTCTGCTAATAAATTGATGAATAATGATTTTTCTTTATTGCATATTGTTGTTCATTATATATATAATACAAATGTATGATCTCTAATAATCCTTTCATTTTTATGCAGTGAGAATAAATAATCTTTTCTTATAAAAGATGGTACTGTTGATGTAATGACCGGAAACTTTGTGCCAAAGGCTGTATGTACACATATATAAAAAAATATTGTTTTAAAATTTATCTGCATACAAAATCTGTAAAGAAAATTCAAAATACTGAAAAATCTAAATAATTTGATATTACAATTTTGCAAATCTTATAAATTAGTTAAATAAAATAAAAGTGGAAAAATTTAGTTTCAAAAAGTGGAGGAACAATATTTGTTGAAGAAAAAAATTTACAAAAGCAATGCAAAGAAAACTGAATATCTTGAATATCAGGAATGTAAATAACACTAACACATATTATCTCTCTCTCTCTCTCCATATATATGTAGAAAGAGAGAATTCTGATCTAACTATTAAATTACTCGGCACATTTAATCTCTTTCAATCGTGTATAGATTATAATATCCGAAAGTATTTGGTTATTTCCCACTTTAATAAGGATCAGATCTAAACATGACACATCAAACGAAGTCCTTTCTTGAAAACATACACTTTTATTTGTGCTCAAAGCATCGTCACAGTTCCACTAATAACTCCAGTTTAAACTTCTTATCATTATAAGATACCCCCATAATAGCATAATGATGTTTTCGATTGAGATTCATCAGCATAACTGATAAAAATAAGACTATGCATGATGCAATTTGACCATTAAAAAATCTGGCATCTACTTGGGGGAGTCATAAAATAATTTTCCCCTGGCGTCTTTGGACAGAGGTGCTTAGGAAAGTCAAACAACAAAATAAGACATTAAAGAGCAGACAGATCTTTATTTTTCTACATAATTACCCAACACATTGAGGCATTCAACTTGATAAGCTTCGAAATGCCCTCCAAGGAAAACTCAGGGCCTTGCATGTGGAAGAAGCGTTTAACGGCCCTGGAGGGTTTTTCGCAGCTTATCAAGTGCCATGACAAATCGTCAGCTGAGAATAATAAGGTGTGTTCTCGAAAAAACTTGCTTACCGGAATAGATAGGTTCCGTTTGTATCGAAGAAGGCATTTTTTGCATCAAAATGGTGTTATGCATGATGGAGGATATTCCATTTACGTTTTGATCACGTGGTCAAGGCAAAAGCTTCTAGCGTAAAGAAGAGAAAGCTTCGTTAGATGTCCACCAGCCAACGAAACAGATCATGGGGAAAGCAGTATCAGCCTCCCTGCTTATCAGTTAGAAGTTCTTTGGGTAACTTGCCGGTACCACGTGACCTTTTATAGCCTCGAACGCAGATTTGGAATATCCTCCATTTACATATGGTATAACGATTATGTTATGACATTATTTTAATCCAGAGATGCCTTCCCTTTCTATATCGGTAAGTCATTTTTTACACAGATAGAACTTTATTATTGTCAGGTGACGAAATGTCTCAACGCACTTGGTGCTTACATTGACAAATAAAGTTTTGTCGCATCTTTCATGGCTCATTGTATTGTTTGACCATCACTCTTTCCAGAGACGTCAGGGAAATCTTATTTTCAGTACTAACGCAATAATATAGTTTATGTTTTGCTAGCAATTCATCACATATATTTCGTTCGTTTACTTAATTGGCAAGTATCTTTCATAAGTAGTTTGTTCATGTTATTTCTACCTACTTCTAGCGTAATTTTGTAGCAGTGTTTAAATAATAAGTATTAAAAGAATTCAGATATACTTTTGTACTACCAACAGTTTATAATTATTTATAATGAATAATGTGTAAGTAAACTTTTAAGGACAAAACATTCTCCAATACCACGCGCTTCTTTTTTATAAATATTTTTTATGAGATTTATAACAAAAATACTAATAATCAAATCAAATCCCGTAGTTGTTAGTATTTTTCATGTAATACGTTAGTATTTTTCACAAACTTTATTGCGCTCATAAACTATGCAATTTTTGCAAATAAATGTACGATTTCGTAAGCTTTCGGAGCTGCTTTTCGTTCAGGGAAGCGGAGACACTTTCCGGAGAACTTAATTCAAAGACATATTCTTTCAGACCATCTTTCATTTGTTGCAACACAGAGAGAAACTAGTCGTTGGGGGCCACCGTAATACTTACCCATCATATATATGCAATGCATATATAATATATGAAAATAATACATTTTATAACTATTTATAAAATAAATTGCATTCCAAAACAAAATTTAAACGTGTACTTATATTTTTATTTTTCATAGTAATGCTGTGTTAATGAGTTGCTGATGAATCTCTTTCGATAAATTATACAACACGCCTAACTACTCAAGTAGTACTGAATTGCGAAAAAGAAACATCCTTATAACTCCAAAAATAATAATCTTATTAACTAACAGTTTATTGCGTCGGATGAAGCGTCTCATTTCCAATTTAAATATATCTTTGAATTGAAATTTGAATGAAATACAGGGTCATGAAAAATCGAAGAATGTGGAAAACAGGATTACACATATCTCGGCAACTAATAATTACATCAACTTCGTTCTTTATGCAAAATTTGTGTTATTTTATTGCCTTTTACGATCACTCCTTAAAATAAAAAATTTCGAAAATTTTTATATACCTTTCACCAGAACGAATTTTTCGAGAGTCCGAAAAAAATAGTTCCGGATAATCGAGGTTGCTGATATTAAATAGGCTTCGTCCCATTCTTACATACTAAGTACATACAAAATTTCAAGTCTTTATCTCAATTCGTTCGGGAGATTCGTTGCGTTTACAGTCAGACAGACAGACGGACGGGAATTTTTTTTTTCTAAAAATATGTTTTTCGAAATCTCTAGTGTCAAAAACGTGTAAATCCGTCAAATTTTTTTTTTTTCGATTTTCAAAACGATTGCAAGACTTTCCCTATACCACGTATGATGGGTAAGTAAAAATTGAAGTTTTGAAATGGCTGCTTAACATTCCTGGTGTAAACCTTACCGATAACTTATGGGGAGGTCTATCAAGACGAGTTAATCAAAATAGAAGAATTTTTTTCCTCAGAATCGGAACTCAGATCTATGATTCAATATGAATAGCGCAAAAACAATCCCAAACAGTTCCAGAAAGGAATGAGTCAAGAAATGATGGAATATTTGTAATCATTAAACTCAGAAGTTTGGGTGCATAATATATTAAATATTTGTTTCTTCGGTTACTATATTGAATTTATTTTACTGTCCTTATAGTTTTTACACAGGTAAAAATTGCAGTTTTTTTGTGCAGTTACTTTATTTCCGTAATAAAATTTTCACAGCTGATTTTTTTTTTAATTGTCTATTAGCTTTTCAGCACGCTTAAACATATTATAAGGAAAAAAGTTTTTTTTTTAATTTATCAAAAAAAAAAAAAAAAAAAAATATTTTTTATGTCCTTATATTTTTTACACGCACTGTATTGAAAGATGTTCTAGAATTTTCGATCCCCCGTTTACCCCCCTTAAACGAGGAATTTTCAAACATCGCATCTTACAAGGAAGGTCTCCATTGGGGGCATACTCAGAATTTTTTGAAAAAAATACGAATTAAACTACTCATGTAGATAATAAAGGATCAGTGAAAATTAGCGGCGGAATAACATCATTTGATATGTAAAAAAATAAAATAGTTTGGAATAATTGGCGTGAAAAGCTGAAAGCGACGCGGGATTTGGCGAGCAGTGCATTTCCTCGCCAAAAGCAGACGATTTTAACGAATCTGAAAATTGATTGTAATTGGCTTCACTGTTAAAAATCTGCAGCATTTACTGCAACGTCTCTCCACTACTTTTATAGAATATCTCTCTTCTGACCAATGAGAATGCTCCATAGCACGGTGAATTGACCGTTTTCTATAAAAGCGGTGGAGTGACGCTGCAGAAAATGGTACAGATTTTTAGCGGTGGTGTAGCTTGTGCAACACTGTTAAAAATCTGCTGCATTTTGCTGCAACGCACTCCACCGCTTGTATATAATATCTCTATTCCAACCAATGAGAAAGCTCCATTTCACGGCCAAGTAACCGTTTTCTATACAAGCAAGGGAGTGCGTTGCAACAAAATGCAGCAGATTTTTAACAGTGTATTTTTCAATTTGGAACAATTTTAATCAATTTAAATTGTGTTTTAAATGATAAAATATATTAATTTCATTTTGTTATAAGTACATATAAACGTATATGACAAAATTACACTTAAAGTAAAGTAAAAATGCAAAACTAAAATTACTTAAACTAAACTTATTTAAATAAATTGAACATAGAAAGTTTTTTTAAAAAAATATTCGAAGCGTAAAAGCGTATTTTTCAAAATTTCGTTTTTTCGCCAACCGAAGATAAATCACCAAATAAAGGAAATTTTTATTATTTTTTTTACGGACGTTATAAGGAGGTTCCGCCGAAAATTTTTTTATAAACATATATAACTATATGAGAAGAACATTCTGTAATTTTTTTCAGATTTTTCTGAGTATGCCCGTAAGGAGACCTTCCTTGTTAGTACATGCTTACGTCTTAAAAAGTATATTTTCTTCAATTTTCATGTTTCTACGTTTAGTAGTTTGGGCTGTGCATTGATTATAAATCAGCCAGGACACATTATTTTATGTATGTATAGATAGATAATGAGTGAACAAATAAATTTCTGAAACATTGCCAAAAATACAAATTTAAAATCAAATTAACTCCTTAATGGTCGCATTAAATTGCGGTTTAAAAATTCAAATTCATTATTCCCATCAATTAAGAGAAATGTCCATCGTATTTAATGACAAGTAAAATGATCCTATAAAACCAATTACACTATTTCACAAAACTGGTAGGAATTAAACAATTCTCAATAAAAGTCGTGAAGGTTACAGCCCGCGATTGTCTCGGGCGCGACGATTAAGTGGTTAAATATCGGTTGATTACATAAATATATGTAACATGTCTAATGTCAAATGAATGCGACATATATGACCAGCCATTACTGGTGGGTAATATTATAGTTTTGCGACAGTTTTTTGAGAACCGGATAATCAAGCATAGTACCAATTTTTGTAATTTAAATGGTAAATTCACTGTAATTATGTTGATTCTGATCTTCGATCTCTTCGGTGTCATTTTAGCTAACAAGCGCCAACAGGAAGATTACTTAATATGCTAATATTTAAGCATTTGTGAACTTATTCAGTCATCACAAACAGATATGAATAAGATTTAAAAAAAAAAAAAAGCTATATAAAATAACAATATTTGATCATATTTAGCAGACATCTCTAAATTTTTAGGGTATATCCATCTCTACTTCTCTCATATATAATTGTTCGATACAGTGATGCCAACTTATATGGGCCATTGAGGCGCGAGCCCAAACAATAATTTGATATCTCTACCCACCCATTATTATTGAGCCCACCGACTATTTTTCAATAGTTGGCGCCACTTGTTGGATATATATCTATATCCAACCTTGCGCTGTATAGGTTTACAAAGTCCTATTTTTCTATTGGCAACGATTTTTTGTAATATCATATTTACTAATTAGTATATTTGCTGTAAGCAACCCTCTTCATGCGAGTAATAAGCATAATAACTGTTTATTTTTTATTATTGTGGTTTGTTTTTCTCACTGTAAATTTAATTTAAACTGATTAAAAAAAAAATCTCAAATTTCTGCGCAATGCCGGGTATTTCGCAAGTGTTTTAATACACATGTATGTAACATTTCACAATTCTAGTTTTCAAACAGTGGGTGTGTACAGAATTACAGACAGACGGACAAAATTTCAGTTTATATATTAGGTTCTAAAATTTCAGTCTTTACCTACTATTAAAGTAAAACTCTTTTTGCTCTTCAGATATAACGAACTGCAGGATCCACCATCTGAGACTGGCTGGAAATGAGCTGCAGAACATAACTTCAATTGGATGTGCAAGGGTTCGTAAACTAGATATTTCCAGAAACAAAATCCAGTACCTCGCTGACAAAGACTTCCGAAGTCTTGAGAATGTAATATCTCTGGAGCTTCAAGAAAACCAAATACAACGAATAGAGTCAGCAGCTTTCTCAACCCTGGAATGCTCGCTGAATTATTTGGATTTGAGCTCTAACAGAATTATTTCGATTAATAAAAGCCTAAGATATTTGTTTCGGCTAGAATTCTTAAATTTATCTTATAATTCAATACAGGTAATAACTATTTCTTTATAATGATTTATTTTGTAAAAAAATTTTGTTACGGTAATGTAAAAAGAGGCAAAAAGATGAAAAACTATGACTATACATATTATTTTTTGAAAGTCGACAATATTGCACGTACTGCTATGTTTGGATATAGACCCTCGATTTTTTGGCTTCATTTTCGAAACAACGGATTTCTAAAATACATTATTGACTACAGATCCGAACGAGCCGGCCCACGGATAGGGCTCGGTCTTATTTTCACTCAAAACTCTCGGGTCGGACCTAGTCTCCACTCTTCTCGGGTCTCGTCTAACTTTTTTCTTTACCGAGCTTCTTTCATTCGTAGTCTTCACGATCTGAAATTTCCATTTCTATTTTTGACACAGCTTGTATGAAAATCATTCTATCCGTGTGGCCTGATTCGTTTAAAGGTCAGTTAAATATGGCCTGATCAAAAAAAAAAAAAAAAAAAAAAAAAAAAAAAAATGCATACATCTTTAAATTGCCATTATTCTACCTTTAAAATGATTTTTTTTTCTTTTTAAATAACTGTAGATTTCTACGTATACTAAAATATAGCTAAGTTAAAACATTGCAAAAAGAGTGAAAAAGAAAAAAGTTCCTCCACTGTTAAAAGAATTGTTCCTAGTTTGAACCACATTTTGGTGCTCAGTAATTGGCACCATAAGATGGTGCAATCTCGTATCAATATTTGGAGCTTCCTATTCCAATCTCGTTCCAACTATTGAAACTATTCTTTAGTAGGATTTCCAAATATCGGTTCAAGATTTCAGCATCTTGCAATGACAGCCATTGAGCCCCAAACTTTAGTTCAAACTAGGACAAGATTTTTAACAGTGTATGAATCTTGTTTTAAGCAAAAAAGCTGTTGATCATGCAAAATTAACATACTGATACTCAAGGAAATATACGTAACACATTTACACTTGCTAAGAAGGAAACTTGGCTACGACGCTTATTTTCTACAATGAAGGATTTTACGGTACACCACTGTTCAGATTTTTAACACTTCAATGCACGGAACATGGATTAACAGTATTAATAATAACTGAAAAATTTGTATACAAAAAACAGAAATTCATAAAAAAATAAATAATGCAACCTGAGGCACTTCTATAAAAATGAAAATTATAAAGATTATAAAAATGAAGATTAACCAAATGGATGTAAAAATCAATGTTCTGTAGAAATTCACTCGGGCCAAGATTAAATTTTTTTCTGGCTGGGTCGGGTTCGGGCCGAACTCTAAACTTTTTTTATCGGCCAGGCTGGGCTCGAGCCGAACTTTTAACTTTTTTTATCGGGCCAGGACGGGTCGATATATATATATTTTTTATATCGTACCGAATTTTTATTTCTATAAGTCGATCCGGGACCGGGCCTGAAAATTTCGGCCCGTGAAGACTATTATTTTCGACAATCACTTATAGAATTTTCAAGCGCTGTTTTCGAGGTTTTCGTAAAATTCGCTCGCTACATTTAGCCAAAACATTAAGCACAATATGTTTTTATTATTAGGAATAATTTAAGAATCGTATGGGGAATTTTCGAATCCATAATTTGTTATTTAAATTTATTAATCAAAAGAATCATTTTCTTTCAACAAATGTAAAATTGAAAATTGTCTGAATTTCCATAGAAAAGCAGTATGGGTGAAAATAAAATGTTCTGTATTTTCCGAACGAATGAAGCAAACATAAAAAAAGAACTACATAGCTAAATCCGGGTAACTCATGAAAGTGCTTACTTAATTTCAAGAAAAATGGAAATTTTTTAAATTTATTTTTTTACGGCAATTATTGCGGTACAGACAGACAGAAATCCGAAAATTCCTTGTCTCCAAAGTAAGGTTTTACTGCTGTTTCGGCTATAAAGATTAGGATTGGATAAACAGCTCTCAGTATAAAGTAAATTAATATGTATTCTTATTATATATATATATATACATATAGATAAATAATATGTAATATATATATTCTTGCGTGAATCATTTGATTAAAAGTTTATATAAAATATTCTTATAATAAATGTGCATTTTTTATGTAAAAAATAATGTAGCAACTTATTTTTTTCGGGTAAAATCGTCTATCATAGATGTACGAACCACAAACTGCATGTTTAGATACACAAATAAACACAGGATTTATCAGCAATTAAAACACGAAACGATGTGCTATATAATAGCATCAGTAAGAACAGTAACTAGTGAAACTTCCTCTTACGTTTTATTTGTGAAAAACTAAATTTAACAATACTTTTAGTATTGTTATCTTTCATCGATATTCTAAAACCCATACTCGCAATTTTCTGATGGATTACCGATATCTTTTACATCTGAAAACAAGAAAAAAAAAAATCGGTGCTACTTGGTTATCCCGTCGACCAAAAAACTATCGCCAAATTATAAGATAAATGCCAATAATGGATGATTGTGAATGTCATATTCAATTATAATAAACACTTTACACATGTTTAAAACGTGGTTTTTAATTCCACTTTTAATTTGTATTTTTATTAATATTTTACTCATCATTTGTTTGTTTGTTTTTTAGTTATTTAAAATAAAAATTACGTAATTGCATAACTTGGCTATTAGTTTGGCGATTTTTATAATTTCAAAAAAATGGTCGTCGGTATAACCAAGCAGTACCAAAAAAAAAAAAAATCTCTGTATTTCGGGAATATATTTGCAATCTGTAACAGTAAAGAAATTCGATTAGTATAAGACTCCATTTCGCATGGAGAGACATTTAAACTTAAACCAGAAGACATTTAAACTGAAGTTCCTTTTATGACATGTAATTTTTAAAAGCATTTTTCTTTTTCAACAGTGGTTTGAAAAGGATGAATTTAGAAGCGTACACGAGCTTACTGAGCTACATCTTCAACACAATCAGATCAAAGCTGTATCGCTATTACAGAACTTAAATCAGCTGCGGTACCTAGATATCAGTCACAACGATATCAAATCAATAAGAGCAAATGATGTACCAAAGAACTTAAGAACCATGAATTTAACAGGTGAGTCTTTTTTACTTCCAACTAGTTGGAATTACACCATTCTAAACAGAAAAGGTATATGTAGGTATGTATATTTCATATGTAAAATAAAATCTTTAACTATAAATTTGATAAAATGGCGTAGTATCTTAATATATGTTTTTCAAATTAAAACATCTACATTAACAGAGACTTTTCAGCTTCAAGAAAGCTATTTAGAAGTAAAAGGTTTGATATGACGGCACATTCTATCAAACTGACTTTTTTGAAAATGTTTCTAATTGTCTGAGCGAAGCGAAGTCTTATACTCAGAGTACGTAACGATATTAAAAGTCAAAAAAATTCTTTCGTCAAGCAAATCTCAAAAAGTACTTGTCGGATTTTGATTCTGTTTGTACCAGTAGGTACCTATGAAGGTAATCTGGTGAATACACCATCTACGAAAAATTAGTTCCAAATAGTTTAAAAGTTATGTTTAAAAAACTGATAAAAAAGCACAATTTATTTGCATACGTCACAGAAACTTGGTGTGCGTCATTTTTCATCGGCTGGATATTTTCATAGACAGCCGAACCAGAACACATGGAGTAAATAGTAATTGTCTGAGCGAAGCGAAGTCTTATACAGATAGTACGTAACGATATTAAAAGTAAAAAATATTCTTCCGTCAAGGAAATCTCAAAAAATACTTGACGGATTGTGATTCTGGTTGTACCAGAAGGTACCTATGAAGGTAACCTACTGAATGCACTTACTACGAAAAATAAGTTCAAAACAGTTTTAAAATTATATTTAAAAAACTGATAAAAACACACAATTTGGCTACATACGTCACGAAAATGTAATGTGCGTCATTTTTACGAGCTGGATGTTTTAATTAGAATTCCAAATTGAAGCACATGGAGCAAAGAAAATATGCAAACAATTTTCATTTAAGTGCAACAAAACATATTAAAACTTAAAAAACAAACTGAAAAAAAAAAAAATCTTTTTTTCCCCGTTAATTGAAAATAAAGAGGCCATTATTCTTAGATGCGATACTTTTTATAGACCCCTTGCATTGACGTCACAACAGCGGCTGTTACTCTTATCTGGTGCACATGACGCCATAATCTGGAGCCCAAACAAACCATCATAACTCCCCGTTTGCCGTTTAAAGCAACTGTGGTTTTTCTGTTTAATTTTGATTTTTCTTATTCTTGCATTATTTTTCTAAATACTTAAAAAATGAAGCGCAAATTACTATTTTTATAAATGTGAAAACACCACATTTGCCTTATGTTTGGGCGCCAGATGAAGCATGTGACGTCACGTGCAAGGGGTCTATAATTGCGTTTTATAATCGGCATTAGCATCTTTTATATTTCGCGCGTGTAAATTAAAACAATTATTTCGTGTTTAAATAAAATACGAGTTTAAGTTGGATTAAAAGCGTTTTAACCTTTTGAGGGGCGCCATTTGCAGTCTGCAAACGGTTAATTTTAATACTTAAATTGCCAACTGGTACCAGTAATTTTTAGTACAATTTTGATCTCATAATATACGTGACGAAACGGTTTAGATTATTTTCAATTAAATTTGTTCGTAAATATCGGTGGGAATTAATTATTTGATCATTTTTGAAGCAGAAATGCCTTGCCCCTGAAAGGTTTAAGCAATGTATCATGTTTAATGCGATTGAATGTGACATTCCCGATCATCCATTACTGGCATTTAATCTTATAGTTTGGCGATACTTTTTTGGTCGTCAGTATAATCAAGTAGTACCAAAAAAAAAGAAACAATAGTTGAAGCAATAAATAAAAGTTATAAATAATAAACATAATAAAAAATATACATAAAACAATAAATCGAAAATATTAACACTAATATTCAAAGTTTTCACCAATTTGGTGACAGAAAAAATCGCGCCAACATGGTACGTATATGACATCTACGCCATATTTATGTGTAAAAATAAGTATAAACATTCATCAGATATGAAATCTGACTTTCTAAAGCCCAAATTGGACCAAGATTTATAAAAATGCCGAAGTGAAGATATTAAAGGAAAAGTACCATGAAAACGGGACGGAAATATCATATACGTATTTGGTTATGCCGTCGACCAAAAAAAAAAAAAAAAAAATATCGCCAAATTATAAGATTAAATTCCAACAATAGATGACCTTGAATGCCCCATGCAATGAAATTAAACAAGATACACGTGTTTAAAACATCATAAAGTAATTTTTATTTCAACTTTTTATGAATGTTTTACTAATTTAATTGTTCTTCTGGTGTTTAAACTAAAAATTTAGTCAACATGTATAAGTTGGCTATTAGTTTGGCGATTTGTATCATTTGGCGAAATCGGTCGACGGGATACTAAGTAGTACTGTATTTAGTTTGGCGCAAATTTGGCGAAAATCATTTTTTAATTACTTTCTATTATATTAAAAAGGAAGTAACAATAAATAAAAACACGATTAAATACAGATTAATATAATATAGGAAAAATCAATTGCCGGGTTACCATGTCATGCAAAATAACGATAGTTCGATGCCAATTATGTGGAAGAGTTCCAAATCCTGTTTTGGCATTTTTGGTGAAATTTAATTTTTTATTTTTTTATTTCATTTTTTTATTTTATTTTATTTTAATTTTTATTTTTATATATATATTTTTTTTGCATTAAATGAATCGGTTACTTTTTTTTTATTTTCCAACAAAGTTGAAAAGTGTTTATGCATTCGGTTTGTCTGTCCGTCTGTCCACACTCTAACATCCGTAAATATACTCGGATTTTTTATGCAATTGGTAAACCTTATTTAGGGTCCCCTAGGCATGTTTGGTATTATATATGAAGTATGTGAGATTAATAGTTTATTTACAGAGACACCCAAAAGTTTTCCTTACATTATGGTCTATAAGAAAAATCGATAGCAGAATATTTTTATGTAACTACACCGTTGCAAAGTATTGAAACTTATATAAATTGATGAATTTTATTACGATTTCGTTTGAACAAGACATTCATATAATTTTTAATTCTTTTACAGGGACACTCAAAAGAAATCGGTTACAATACTGTCTTTGAGCAATAATTGATGGTCATGTGTTTTCAATTTCGGCATGTGCTTTGAAATTTAACTGTTTTTTAGGTGCATTCGTAATTATATAAATACGTAGTACCTATAGCGTCATCTGAACCGTACGTATCTCTGTCCGCATAGAACAGCACGAAAACTATCGTACCGAATCGTTTTAAATTTTAAATATATATTTATTTCTGAATTTTGTTGAGTTATTTTAAATTTTAGTAAAATTGGATAAATAGTTTGAATATAGAGACAGTCAAAAATATTCTGTTACATTATGGCCGATGGGATGGAATAATTCCAAGAACATTTTAATGATGTTACGCGCCCATCGAAACCTAATGAAATTGATATGCATTTATGAGGAGCACTAGAATATATATTTTGTAGAGCATGCCATTAGTCATTTGCAGGGCATCCCAAAAGAATTAAATAACAAAAAGGTAGGGGGGAAGGGACAGTAATTTTTCAACTTTACTAATCTGGGGATTTTATCATTTTCTCAATTGTCACTAGCAAGCTTTTTAAATAATTACTTTTGGGGTAAAACTCGAGTTCATGTTGGCGTATTTGAGTAAGCATGCCTAGCTTAAAAGTATGCGCAGATTTATAAGTCATTTGTGGTGACATTTTTACAGCTCAAAGCTTATGGAGACGAGATATTCAGATCTCGTTCGTACCTTATACTATAGGCATTGCATATTCCTTTTATTTAATGTATGCTACAGTGAAATACTGCTTAACTTCATGAGAAGTTTGAAAAGAAAGTAAAACAGTGTATGTAGTGGCCAGCAGCACAATCCATTTAAATCCGATTGAGCAAATCTGGGACACACTCGAACGACGTAATGCATTTCTTTGTTGGCGTCTTCGGGATTTTTATATGCCATTTTTTAAATAGAGAATTCCCTAAATTCCCATCGAGAACCTCATTGTATCCATAGAAAACAGATGTAGATATTATATTATCAACTATTCTATATTAACTATCTACACACCATGTAAACAAATTCTCTCGTTCTACTCAACCATCATGATTTTATGCAATTTTTTGTGCTGTTTATATTTTTTACGTCATTTCAAAGAGTTCAAATTCCGATTCAAGATATTTTAGTGTTTTATCATTTGCATTACTTTTAATGCATTAGTTACTTTCAATTTTATACCCATGCATGGCTGATTTGCATAGTTTACTTTCCCATTTTTTAACCGTGTATAGGAATTTTTACATAATATTTTGCATTTCTACCATTTACTTTTCTCATTTTTGACATTTAAATTTGTGGCACTATATAATCAATTAAAAATAACGGTACTTTTAGGTTATCCCGTCGACCGATTTCGCCAAACTAATCGCCAAACTAATCGCCAAACTAATAGCCAAATTATACATATTGACATAATTTTTATTTTAAATAACGAAAAAAGAAATAATTAGAAGAATATCAATAAAAATGTTAATAAAAAGTCGAAATAAAAATAACTTAATGACATTTTAAATACGTGAATCTCATTTAATGTCATTGAGTGTGACATTCACGATCTTCCATTATTGGCATTTAATCTTATAGTTTGGCGATAATTTTTTGGTCGACGGGATAACCTAGAAGTACCAAAATAACATATCATTTTTATTAACTTTTTGGAATATAGACTTTCTATTTGGAAAATATTTGGTAGAGAATTGGGAAATCTGAAGTATATCTGAATGTTTTTGCCACGATGACCAAAAAAAAAAAAAAATTAATAACTCAATAACAAATTGTGGTACAGGTTTCAAACAAGTTGCATTTAAAGGTTTTTTTTTTCTTTATACGACTGTGTGCAATGTTTAGAAATTAAAAAAATTTACAGTACCGAAAATTGTTAAACTGAAATTTCATTTAATATTTGTTTATGATTGGCTCAGGAATATTAACGTATATCTAAATGTCCAGGCATATTAATATAACTCTGTTATTACGTAAACTACGTTTTAATAATTTTAAAAATATTATTATTGGTTTTTTTAAATATAGAAATCATTTATAAGCCTAAAGTTATAGCCTTTGAAAATATTATTTTCCAAATAGTTGTTGTAATTTCTAAAATTACATTTTTTTTAATGAGGTATTTTTTAGTTCTTTCTTTTTTTATACTTTTTGCAAATTATTATTAAATATATGTTCTCAGAAATATCGCTCAGACTAATCCCTCTGAGGGAAATCCTAGTATTTATTTAATACTTTGATTCTATATTATAACTACACTTTACTGCTAAATATTTTATTTTATAGATGCAGTTGTACTGAAATGAGTATGAATTGAGCATAAAAGTTTCAAGGTATTCTCAAAGTTATCATTTGTTTAGAATTAGATTTGTTCTTCGTATCTATCTATCTATATTATGAAGGCCACCGAATGTCATTTTGCGAATGGCAACACTTTTCTCTGTAATTTCGGTTTTGCAATTTTCACTACTGTAAATTTTAGGCTTATAAATAACGCATATTTTAAATTTTTACACCACTGTATAGGGAAAAAATTTACTTTTAAATGTAATTTCTTTGAAAGCTGTCATTTCTTTTTTTGAGATATTAATTTTTTTTTATAGTTTTTAGTATTAATTTTGTAATTGTGGCAACAGAATCACAACATTTTCTTTTAAAATTGAAAAAAAAAAAAGAAAAAAAAGAAAGAAAAAGAAATAGAAATTAAAATGCGCAATACTTTCCCATGTAATTTCGGTTTAGGAATTTTCGGTACTGCAAATATAACACTTCTAAATATCGTACATTTTTAAATTTTTACACCATCGTGTAGCGAAAAAAATGTACTTTCAAATCCAATTTGTTTCAAAGCTGTATCTTAATTTATTCTTGTGACATAATTTTTTTTTATAGTTTTTAGTACCAATTTTGTAATTGTGACAACAGAATCAATCACTTCATTTTCTCTTACAAGTTCACTTATATATTACAAAAGTATCTTATAGCAAAATATGAGAAAGAGAGAGAGAGAAAAAAATAGAAATTAAAATGCGTTTACTATTTCAAAAATATTGTCTGTTATAAAATCCGGTGAATTTCGGTTTTATTTCGTTTAATAATTTGGATAAATGAGTTTTATAGTATTTTGTTAACTTTAGCTTAAAATAATGTTGATTTGAGAGTTATAATGACCAATATAAAATGCAATTTTTACTGTAACTAATTTTGTAGATTTGTTATAAATCAATGAAACAGTTGTTTCTGAAAGATTTTATTTCTCCGAATTTCGACGGGTACCATCTCGTTAATTTAAGTTTCATTTTTGTCTAATGCAGCATGTTAAAGAAGTTTAATCAATCTGTAGTTTAAATGACAATTTTTGATATTCCTAAATATATAATTTCTTCTAATAAAAATGAAACATTCAAATATATTTTGGCATATTTCAAATAAACCGCGAGCAAATGCTAAATCCGTATACAAATCTTCAATTTATGACCCATTTGCATGAAACATGCCGTACAGAAAACAGTAAACATTCCCTACTAACTCCCCAACGTATCATCGTAGAAGAAAGTTTACTGTTACCAAACGATTGTAAATAAAATCTACTTTTAAATGATGTATATATAATTTGATTAAGGGGGAAACTTACATATTAAAACGAACCCAAAGTTCATTTTTTTTCAATAGCAAATACCCATTTTTTAACAAAATGTTTGAAATTTTCGTTTCACACGATGCCAACACTCTACATTTCAAATCATTTGAATAATAAATTCTCGATTTAGGACTTCCCTCAGACGTATTAGTCTGAGCGATATTGTTCAGAACGTAGATTAAATAATTTGCGATAATTAACCCTTTGCGCTCTGGGGTTTAATTTCTTTAAAATGCCCAAATATCATATTTGGCACCTGTATTTTTTAAGCAAAATATTCGTCTTATTACATGCACGAAAAAATGCATTGATCTATTTTCAGATTAATATGGTCGTACATTCCGGTGTAAATGTGATATTTGGAAATTTGAATCAAGTGGTAGAAAATTTACCAGAAAATGAGAATCGTACAGTTATAAAATCAGAGAAAGCAAACCATGCATTAAAATAAAGTTCGAAGTACGCAATACGGTAAAAGTAATACAGAAAATAACACAGCAAATTATCTTATATTGGAATTTTAATTTTTCGAAATAATGTCAAGAGCATAAATAGACTCTATGCATAAATTTAAGTAACTTTAAATAACAACAAAAAAGCATAATATCATGTTTGAAGGTAATGATCTGTATTTTATATGGTGTGAGATCCCTTCGAAGAGTTTATAATGCTGAATAACTGTTTTTCATGAATGCAATGACGTTGTAAATAAGAGTTAACACATTCGCTGCCGATCACGCGCCAGCGCGTGATATGGTGCCAATGTTGAGGGGCCACTCACGCGCCAGCACGTGATGTTGTGTGATGTCTCAACAGCCAGTCACGCGCTGGCGCGGGAAAATCTTTCACTGATTCTTTGTTGTAAAAAGTAAATCGGCTTCTGGGAAAAACCCACTTCTACAGTGCGGCATTAACTAGCATCACATCTTCAAGTAAGCGGCAGCGAACGTGTTAAGGAATTCCTTTTTTTTAGAATTCGTTCTAAACGAGCATTTATATCGTATAAGTGTTGCGATGCCAAAATTATAATTTATAACCCCATTAGTATCCCAGAAACTACATAATTTCAAATAAATCACGATTTAAAATATTTCTAGAAAGTTTTATCCTTATTTATCAAACTGAATTTTCGAATCTTTTAGAAATCGTTCATAACGAGTATATTATATCCTAAAAGTAATCACTATAACAGATTTAAAGATTCTAAACCAATAATTATCAGAGAAAACGCAATTTTATAAACTTTTTGTGCCTGCTTTCATGGAGGTTGTTATACTGACATAAAATTCAGTCTCTTTTGAAGCAAATATTGTTACCAACATTTTTTTCCTGTCCATTATTCTTTACATCGGCTAGGTAGTTTCAATGATAACGACTTAAAAACACACATGCCTCGCTGCTTTATAAGAATCAGCAGCAATTTATCTCTTATTATATACATGTAATTAACTAATTAGTGTTAACAAATGCATTTTTAAATATACATAGATGCATAGTATAATACTTTTTCATTTTTCTTTCCGCAGTCATTTATAGTATTCGTCAAAAATGCACTTTATCACACCTAAATCGAATCAAACCTTTTTATAAAAGCCCCAAAGTCCATATAACAGTGAAGTATTGTGATTTATTAAACGCATGATAATAAGGCACTTTTCCTGGTGCAGGCAATAAATCGCCAACTATATTTTTTTTTCACTCTTTCTCGAAATGCATTCTTTCCGTATAAAATATATAAATTAAAAATATAAATTAAATACATTTAAAACACGATTTTTCCTCATCTGATTTAAAATACAAATAAATATATATATAAGAAATAAGAAGATATAATAAGATAAATAAAAACTTTCATTTCAACATCAAAGAATGGTATCTAATTGTAAGTTGCACGTGTGGAAAAAGCTGTTTTCGGTGAAAAAACAGTTTTGGCTAAATTTAAATCCGGCTAAAAATAGAATTGTGATTAATTAAAATGTTATAGGAATATCATTTAATTTGGCTTTTGACCAGTGTCGTATTTAAAAAAGCGACGCTTTATACCAATTTAATTTCAGAGTCGTGACTTTTTTGGGGAAAGGGAAAGGCGAAATTGCATTTATTTACATTTGAATTTAAACTTATATAACTGTTGTTTCCATAAAAAATTAATACCTTAATCCTTAATGATCGAGTTTCATACGAAACATACATCTAAAATACTTCTTGTCTGGTTGCTTGCTCATAGCTAATTTCATATTGCTATTACAAGTCTCAGATATTTATAACAATTTTGCTTTTTGGTAATACTCTTGTTCGACCCCATCTCTGAATGCGGACTAGTGGCCATATTTTTAGTACAAAAAATATGTCTAAGCTCATTTTTCCATTTCGCATACCATGTACGAATTACAATATTGATACTTCTATGCAGATACTAAATCACGGATAATTTTTCATACCTCGTTTATTTCATTAAAAATCTAAAAATTTCATTCAATTGATTTTAAATCCAGGATTTTAACTAATTTCATGATACTTTTACAAGATTGCTTTTTCCTCCACCCTTTTTTGGCATAATTTGTTACAAATCAGATTTACGGTAAATCATTCAGCAAGTAACGCTGTCATGCTGCAATTTGCCATGATTTACGTTATTTTAGCAATAAACATATTTTAAGAAATAATGAATGGAATTTCATATCATTAGAATTCCTATGATTGCAAAAGATGGCCATCTGATTTTGGCAAATTTGGAAATATTAACATGGATGAGATAGAAAAAAAAATTAATTGCCTCATCCACCTAGTTTTTTGTGTGCATTAGAGGGAAAGTACTTTTTAACTGGTGTGCCCATCGAAAAGTAATATCAAACTGCGAGAATAATTGAGTTGATAGCATTATATCATTTATTATAAATTTAAACGTCCATATATTTTCTATATTTTTTGTGGAATTTATTTTACAATTGAATTGTAATTACAAAAAATTGCGTTTCAATAAGCAAGTAAAACTTCCTAAAAAACTAATGTGTATAAGCATAAAAACTTTTTATTTCATCAAGAAGTTTGAAGGATTTTCTGAATGAGTCGGGTAATGTGACCATAAATTAACCACTGAGGTTAATAATTATAGTTGTTGCCGTATGGCAAACTGTAAGATCACCTTCATTTTGTGGCTAGGTAAGAGAAATATATCCTATTTAATACAAATCCTATTTAATACAAATCCTATAGGATTTGTATTAAATTAGCAATGATTAATGACAGTAATTTACGATTTATGCATATCATGTACAAATCATTGGTGTTATACCGACGCACGGAAAAGCATCAAATGAGATAAATTAGTACTACTTGGTTATCCTGTCGGCATTTTCAGAAAGAATCATGTTTCGAGCACCTTATCGCCAGAAGAACGATTGGCGCGGAGATGAAGTCAATGCTACGCACCCTTTCTTGTTTGTGACGTCAAACGCCTAGCGAATAGCAACCCTTCCTTCTGCAAAGAGATCGCGCTTATTGTTCATTAGGGTGGAGCGAAAAAAATTTTTTTTTGAAAATCAAAAACGGGTAGGTGCCAAAAGTTGCCTTTATACTAGTACATCAACTGTGTGAAATTTTACCGCTGAAAAAAAATGGCTTGAGTCTGCGCTTTTGCTTCAAAAATCGAAATTTTGGGTATAATTTGTCATTTTTTGACATTTTTTCAAAAAAATTAAAAAATTCCTACAGAGTTGGTTAATATTTAAAAGTGTTGCTTAAATCTTTATATTTATCTGCTTAACATATTTAAACTATAAAATAATATCTGTAGTCTGTATAATTGGAGAAAATCTGACAACTTTTTGTGAAAAATCAGCGTTAACCTCTCTTTTGGAGCATACAACGAAATGTTGTTTTGAATGCATTTCTTACCTAGTTGCTTTCAAAACTACTGTGTATATAACTCATAGAGGTGGTTGCATTATCCCACCCGTCTCAACCATCCAGTTATCTAGGCCCAGTGTTTTTAATTATGTATTGAATTGCTATTTTTTTTCCCGAAGACGAGTATAAGTTTTCTATATATCAAAGTAATTTATCTCTCCTTTATATTCACTGACTTTGGATGATTTGGATCATGCTAGTGTGACCAACTGCACGTATATTTTTATACCATGTATAACAGAAAAGAAGATGAGCCATGTATTGGGTATGTTCTTAATTGAACCTATTCAGCAGTCTATTATCTTCATTAAAATTTCATGCAATTAGTACATTATGATTGGAAGTTTTGTTATCACAGCATTCTTTCAATCAATTACATTTTATATGCAATGATTTGCCTAAAAATTGATTGTATGAATTTAATTTCTAGTATGTCATCATTTATTGAACCTATTACATTGAATATATGCTGAGAAGCTAGCTGTTTAATATTACAACGATTGTCACAGAGGATTGCAAACAAAATTTGCAAAAACTACTTGCTGTAAAACAACAATATTTCTAAAGAAGTTTTAGTATGCTCTATGTCGTTTCCTGTGTTGTTCCGTAGTCTAGTAATTTCTAATAAGATTTTAGATCTATTATTAAGGTGTGTAGTGCATTTGGTATAAAACATCCCGCGGTATAAACTTGGATTATACATTTTGTGAGTGAACATATAAACGCTGAATGACAATCTGTGCTTATATAAAGCGGAAAATTTTATTAACTTTATGAGCTGTATTTTGTGTGAGATATTTTCTAAATTCTTATTCCCCATTCTTTCTGAGAAATAGCTTTCCTTATAAATTAGCTTTGCAATCTCCGACAGAAATTTCTAGTCTGTTCTGAGTATCTTTTTCTCAATTTGAGAAAATAATTTTTCAAAATTATTCTCTATTTTATAATAAAAAAAAAAAAAAAAAAAAAAAAAAATGCAATAGGAAGTGAATAGTACGCAGACAAAGATTTTCCTTATTGATCCGGTGAATCCATGTAGCTTAGAACGTTTTATATCGACTTCTCAAATAATTGACGCACAGGAAATTCACTGGAGTTGAAGTAGCGAATGATTCAATATTATACACAATTCTAAGCTTACCCCATGCAAAATGGTTCACAGTGACAAATAAAATTCTCCTAATTTTAAATGAACACTTATAGTCAATTAGAATCCGTACATTCCCTCATAAAGTACTATGCATTATAAGTTTATGTTCAGGACATTTCACCATCAAATGTTGTCCGCTCATAAAAAGGGGATCTAAAAGTTAATAGTTACCTAGATACGAAAACACTTAGAAAACGGCATAAAACTAATGCAAAAGAGAAAGTTATTTACAACAGCGGTTGCTTTACATATGGAGAACAAATTTTCATTGCAATTCTCTCTGACGATCACCATCACATGAATCAGCTCGCTTCTCAACATATAAAATAGAATAAATGATGGCATACTTATAGTTGAAATATCTGAAATCATCTTTGAAGCAAATCATTACGTAAAAAAATACAATTGACTGAAAAAATGTTGTGGTAACAGAACTTCCACTCACTATTCATCAACTGAATGTAAGTTTTATTAGGATGAGCGAAGCGAATCCTCTACTAGTCCACTCAAATTACAATTTGTCGTACGCTTTACAAAAAAACTATTCAATATTTTAACTTCAAATTAAACACAAAAATAAATTATGATCTGTAGATTTGCAGAATATAATTTTTTTTACAGTAAAACGTTAAAAAAATTATTATTTTAATTAATTTATTTTACATGCATTTCCAATACGGACGCATTTTAGCAAATAAATAAAAAATGAAACGCGTATATTTTCAGAAAAAAAAAGTTTAAATCATGGAGTAAATAATTATAGATAGAATCATGATTAATTTATTAAATAAAACATGTTTTCATTATCCCGCAAAATCGTTTGCACAGATGACACTTAAACATTTTAAAAGAATTGTATTATGGATTTTTTTTTTCTGTAAACTGGCAACAAAATAATTGTAAACAAATAAAATTAATTCTTAAATTTGTTATATAAATGAAAAATTAAAAGATCTGCGTGAAGTTGTTGGTTCAAGCTATTTATAAATATTTTTGCGAAGGTCGTATTGTGGCTAAATAATATCGACTCATTAATCAGAAGGATTTATAGAAAAATAACATTTTAATAAGTTCGCAAACACAACAATAATTATTCGTGAAAACGTCACTGCGAGAATGAGAGAGCGCTTCGTTAAAAGGTAATTCCATTAATTGAGTTGCCATTCGCAGAAAGTAAAAAGTTCTCCCACGCGGAGAGAATTACAGCAATTCTCATACGCTAACATGTATAAAAACGAAGAAATTAAAATAAAATGTTTTACAGTTAAAAATTCATAGTATCAACGAAAGCAGATTTCAAATGTTTTTTCCAGAAAATAGGATTTTGAAGAAGTAACTTTCTTCAAGCTTTCTTCAAATATATTATTCTAAAATAGCTATCAAAGATTATCGGATGTTGATTACAAAATTGGAAACATGCATATTTCAAACAATTAAAAAACACCCGTGGCTACTTGAAATTGTAAAAAACATCTTTAAAAGAGCTTTTAGTTGAAAATTTAAAAAAAAAATTGTAAAAGTTTGCTTCGAAAATATCTTATTATGCCAGTTTTACATCATAAATAAAAAATTAAAATGCGCCAAAACATAAAATAACGTTTTTGTTTAATAAAGATGCAAAAATAATAATAAAAACAAGATGAATGTAGATTCTACCATTGCAGAATTCAGTTTCGCCTCCGATTAGAAAAAAAATCGATAGAAGTTTTTTAGAAGGGCGACCTCGTTTAGATTGCAATAAACTAACTTCATTTTTCTTGTGTTTATCAATATAATAGCAAACAGAACGGCGTGAAATACCCAATTGAATAGCAATTTCTCTCTGAGACATTGGAATTGCGGAATAATAAAGAGATACAATTTGACGTGCTACTTCTTCATTGACTAGATTCATCAAAAACGGATTTTTTCTTTAGTTTAAACGCTTTTTTATAGACTCTGAGTAAAAGGAAATGCAATTTAACAATAAAACGAATGGAATCCCGTCGAATTCGACGAATGAAATGTTTAAAAGATCCGATCGATTTGGTTTAAAAAAAAGCAAAAGTAATTACATTATTGAATCAATATATAATAAATATATTTACAAAGTAAATGTCAAATTTGCCAGTTACAATTTTGCATTCATATATTCGCACATCTACAGTTAAAATTGTAATATGAGTGCCGGCGAAATCCAGAAATTTTATTTTATATGCACTCACAGAAAAATAGCTTTATTAAAAATAATAATAATAATAATAATAATAATATCGGGTACTACTAGGTTATCCCATCGACCAAAAAATTATCGCCAAACTATAAGATTAAATGCCAATAATGGATGATCGTGAATGTCACATTCAATGACATTAAATACGATTCATGTGTTTAAAATGTCATTAAGTGATTTTTATTAATATTTTTATTAATATTCTACTAATTATTTATTTTTGCGTTATCATATATATTATAAAGCAGAAGTTCTGAAACTTCCAAACGAGTGTTTTGAAAAACTACCCGATGGATTTTTTTGTCGATTGTATCATTCGATAGGAAATATTCTTCCGAAGGTTTATGATTCAAATTTACAAGGATAACTCTGATTTTTCGTAGTAAATTTCGTATTTTTCGGTTATTTTTGACAAAAGGGTTGTCAGTAGCTGTTTTTGGCGAAAATTATAATTGCTAAAAGAATTAAAATGGCTATATCTATTAGAAATATTACAAATATCTTGCAAATAATAGCAGAAAATAACTACTGACAATATTAATAATAATAAAGAAAGACCGCTTAAATGAGGCGTAATATTATAAAAATATATTTATCTTGAAAATGAAAAAAATATTTGTAATGCTTAAAAAATAAATTAACGCGAAATATAACAATTGGTTCAACTTTTGGCTACTTATCCCTGGCGTTAGAATAAAAACATGAGTTTCAAAAATTGATTAAATGAATTTTGAATGATAGTTATTTCCCTTTTTATTATTTTCTTTCTCTTTTTTATCGAATTTCCGTATAATATAACTTACAGCAGAAAAAAGCAGATCTGATTGTAAAAGACACTGTAAGTTGTGAGTTACATATTCGTTTCTATACGATTTTCATCCTGCTTTTGTCGCCAAAGAATAGGTTTCTAAGCCGAAAATGCACTACTGACTTAATGCCTTACATAGGTTCTTAATGGTCGATATAATGTTTTTTTAAGTGAAGATAATTTTTAGTGTATATTTTAATATTTAATCGTAAATTATATAGATATGAGTATAACTGTTTTATTTCTTTTTGCAAATGTTTTTAGTGTTAATTTAATTTTTCTTGCGCCATTTCGTCAATTTCACTTACAGGAAAAATTACAGTTTTAAAATTTAGAAACTGAAGAAGGAAAGATTATCCTGTCGATTAAAAATCTACCGCCAAATTCCAAGATTAAATGTCAATAATGGATAATCGTAAATGTCATATTCACAGGACATTAAGCATAATATAAATATTAATTATGTCACCAAGTGATTTTTAACATTTCGATTTTTCGACATTTTATTTCTACTTCTATATTTGCTCTGCTAATTTGTTTTTCGATATTTAAATAAAAATTTATGCTAATCTATATAATCTGGCTAATAGTTTGGCGATTTGTATAATTTGGCGAAACTGGTCGACGGTATAACCAAGTAGTACTGAAGGAAAAATTTTGCAATTCAAAGGAAATTTATGCAATTATGCGTTATTACTATAGATAAATTCAACTTTTTGAAATAAAAAATTCCCGCTGAATAAAATTTACAAGTCTTTTTAGCTCACAGGCTGTCATAGCCTGAGAGCTTATGTGCCCGTCCGTTCTGTATGTACGTTCGTGCGTAACGCGATAACTCATGATAAAAATATCCGATCCACTTGAAATTTTGTATGTAGGTATATCCTGACAAGGCGCTTCCCTGATTAGTTTTCGATATGTATAAGAGCGGGAACGGGGGGCTGATGCCCCTCCCCTTAGTTGATATAAATGGAATTTTCATGCAGAATTAAGTTTTCGTTCAAAATTTAGATTAGGATCATTCTGATGAGGCAATTCCGTGACTGTTATTAGGTGTTCATTGAATAAGTATAAATAGGGGGAACAGGGGTTCTAATGCCCCCCCCCCCCTTAATTTATATAAATGGGTTTTTCAAGCAGAATTTTCAGATTTCGTTCAAATCTCTGACTAGTTTTGGAAGTTTAATGGTTAAGTATAAAAGAGGGGGATAACTCCTTTTAAATTATATAAATGCTAAATGGGTTTTTATTTAGAATTATCTCATTTGCTCTGAATTTTGGATATAGATTTTTTATATGATAAAGCATATCTTTGATATTATAGGAGGTTCAATGATTAAGTATAAAAAAAGAGGAAAGGGGAGAGCTGTTTTTCCCCTTCTTAATTTTTTTTCGAACGGAATTAACCCTTGAAAATATAAGGCTTTAATGTACAATTAGTATTTGTAGCCTGTGAGCTCAATGCCATCAGTTTAACTGGGCAGTATTCTTTATTTAATTAACCATTTCCTCTTCAATATTTCTTCAATCAATATTTCGCTATTCTCTTTCGCGCAGGCTAAAAAAAATGTATTTGAAATATTTTATTAGATAAAACGTAAATAACATTTTTCTATTTTTTAAAAAAAATATTTTTTAAATCGAATTCTACCATTATGTGTCTTACAGGACAAAACTGCAGAATTACTTTTAAAAATGGTTTTATCTGTAAATTGTATTTTATTTGTTTATTTGGGTGTTTGAATTTACTTTTGTCATCAAACAATGCGATTTTATGCCAAGAAGGCATAAGCCGGAGTGATGTTCGCAATATCTAAATTCTCTCACTCTCTTTTAAATGTGTGAGAGCATTTTTAGGATATTTTTTTTATGTTTAATTGTAAATATATAAATAGCAGTTATAACAAAAAAAAAAAAAAAAAAAAAAAATGCGTATAATGTTTAAATTTTAGTATAAATGTCTTCCTCATCCAAACTGTAAAATAATTTAATTGCAACTTTTTTTTAAAGTTTTGGCGCAGATGTCATATATGCACAACATTCGCACGATTGCAACAAAATGGCGATTTTATGCCTCACTTGATAAACCAACTATGGTTGTTTATTTATTAATAAACTATTGATTAACTTTCATTTTGTTTTTTAAAATAATATAAATCATTTTGTTCTATAGCTATTAATTAAACTTTTTTATTTACTAATTATCTTTTTTTTTCAAATAATAGAAAATAATAAAAAAATATTTATGAAATTGCTAATTAAACCAAGTTTTCTCCAAATTGACGCCAGAAAAAAATTGCGCCTGTGTGGTGCATATATGACATCTGTGTCAAAGTTTTTTCACTATACATAAGTAGGGAAAATTCAGTATAAATACAGATTAAAGTTTTTTCCAAATATGGAAATTTTGTCACAGATTTGGTCATATACTCATCGAGGTATCTCACTGGCGCCAAAATAGCATTATTTGTCTCATATGGTAACCCAGCTATAGTTGTTTATCTGATAAGTTGTTTATTTACTTTCATTTTCTTTTTTGAAATGATATTTGTTGTTTTGTTCTACAGTTACTTTTTTATTTATTGTTAATTGCTGTTTAAAATGATAGAAAATAATAAAGTATATCTAAATTTCTTTGGTATTCTAAAACGAGGATTTTGCCACGTTGTAGTTGCAAGAAAATCGCGCTAAACCTATTGCGTATATGATGTCTGTGTAGGAATCTTTTGTGAAATATGAAAAGTGTAAATTGGCTACTACTTGATTATCACGTCAACCAATTTCGCCAAATCGTTCGCCAAATTATATAAATATACATAATTTTATCTTAAGTAACAAAGAGAAAATGCTTAAATACGAAAGAGCAAATAATTTTGTTTTCATTTTTCAGGAGGAAATTTTGCAATAATAAAGTAATTGCTGTAGTGAGAATTTTAATGTTTTTTTTTCTTTTTTTTTTAATCGTTGGCAATTTTCTGTAACGAAAAATGTTTATTTTTTTTCCTGCCATTGTTATGTAAGAGCTGGTTTTGTCAAAGCCATGTTAAGGTGGTATTCAAATTTCTGAACCCTTCCCAATTACCACCCCCTTGGGCCGATTTTGCTGATTTGCTATTCCCACTGAGATATTAACCATCTCAATGTACTTGATGGGTTTGAAGATGATTCTTGCATAAGTGTACCTTTTATCGCGCGGACAAAATTTAATATATATATAAAGTTTTTAGGTGGGAGTAGCTTTGGGTTCCTGGCTTCACATAATGAAAAGTTGTGAAGAAATTTTTCAGAAGTTGTACCGTGGTAACGACTGTAATAATTAATATTTCTTCAGATAAGGGAAAATTTTAAATCCTGTTGCCATAATGGTCGCATTTCGCTTCCAAATGTGCACTGTTAGTAATAAACTAAAATAGTTACTTCTAAATAGCTGGTTTTTGTCCAACGTTTAAGATAATTTAATAACAATGGTGTCTAAATCGTTTTCAGCAATCAGCAAGGGGCTGCAAGGTGCTGCTGGAGGTCCAAATTATTTAAAATGCAAATTTAAATTCACCAATTCGTTTCATCCACGGTTGATTTTGAAATATTGACCAGCGCAGCGGGCATAGCCTGCTAGTTTAAAATAAAAATTATGTCAATATGTATAGTTTGGCTATAAATGTGGCGATTTGTATAATTTGGCGAAATTGGTCGACGGGATAACAGAGTAGTATCTAATATCGTTATGAGTAAAAATACAATGTTTTAAATAGTGACGTCATTTTCTCTTCAAATGTTCTTTAAAAGTTACTGTTTATGAAAAAGGCCTCCATAATAATATTGTAATTCCCTTTTATCTGGTTGCTGAATGGCATAATTTTCCTCATTTGAAATTTCTCTTATTTTGATTTAGACATTAATTTTTATCATAAATTATTTTCTGTCATTTTATTTACATTATTAATATTATTTCTCAGTAAATATATATATTTTTAACTCAATTAGTGCATAATTATATGCAATCATTTTAGAAAATAAATTTTTATTATCGAGAGAAAAACTAAACTGTGTTGCCACCATTTTGAAGAAATGTCATGAAAAAGCTTTTAAAATTAAAAATAAAATATAAAAATGGAAATAAATTAAAAAATAATTAAAATGGGCACAACTACAAATAAATAGCTTTCATTTAAAAAAATAATTATCAAAATCGGTTGACTAGAAAATTCAGGGCTGATGACACGACATTTTTAGCTTGTCTGAAAGAAATAGCATCGGATGCTAAAAAAATATTGTTACTTTCAAACATCTGTTTTATCATAGCAAACGCGGTAGCGTTTGGTATAATATGTTTAAGAAATAGAAAGTGCGAACGTCTTTTTGAAATTTCTGGCGAACCAGTTGACGTACGACAGTGATTTTTTTTTTAAGCGATAGAACTCGACGAGACAAATAAAATGATAGCATTCAAAAAATTATTGCAGTTTACTGTAGTTTTTTATTTAACTTTTAACGAAAAAATTAAGACGAAAAGTTCAACAAGCGATAGCTAGCGATCTTATGGATGGATTAACTTCGTTTTTGGCTTATTTTTATCGTCTTGATAAAACTTAGAACAGTTTTTTTTTCATCTTTGTATTTTTGACGGTACATGAGAAAATCGAATTTTTGTCTTAAACCTCCAGTTGAATATTACTTTTTGCTGTTGCGATTGTAGTTTTTTTTTATTCATTGCCACTAAATTTAATATAAAAATTGTAATGTATGTATCATAATTCATTGAAATTAAACAAATCACGTGAAAAACATGGTTATTTGTTTCTATTGCGAAGCTTTCAATTTCAGTTCTTTAAATAATAAAGTTGTAAACGCACTGTCTTTTTTTTTTTTTTTTTTTTTTTTTTTTTGTTCGACTCCATGATTATTTTTTCAAATAGCATGCATTTTACATGACAATGGGATGATTTTCTCGAGTACCCTAACATTTTGAATTTTATTAGCAGGGAAGAAAATGGGAAAAACACAAACACATCGGAAAAAACTACCTAGGAGAACCAAAATTTCTATTCAGGAACTAAATGTAAGCTTTTT
This sequence comes from Maratus speculifer, assembly GCA_964019185.1. Lineage (NCBI taxonomy): Eukaryota > Metazoa > Arthropoda > Arachnida > Araneae > Salticidae > Maratus > Maratus speculifer. Next base: position 274,300 of record CAXHSM010001172.1, on the reverse strand, counting down.
AAATTAGTAAATCAAAAACTTCACATTCTGTCCATATCTTAAATACCATTTAATTGATTTTAAATAACGATGGGATGTCAAATACGCATCAGGGTACCTAACTGATATGATAGCCGGGCTATTGTTGTTTATTAAAAAATAACTTTTAAAAATAACTTATTTTCTTTGGACCATTCGAGACAACAGCTCAGCCGCTATAAGTCTCAAAAATCCCCCCTCCAAACAAACAAACAAACCTTTATTTAATTTTGTTAAATTTTATAAATTATTTCATTCTATATTTATTACTTAAACTTTTCAGTACTACTTGATTATCCCGTCGACCAATTTCACCAAATTGTACAAATCATCCATTTAATCACCAAGTTATGCATATTGGCATAATTTTTATTTTAATTAACGAAAGAAGAAATAAATTAGTAAAACATCAATAAAAGTACAAATAAAAAGCCGAGTTCAAAATCACATTATGACATAACACTCGTGGGTAACCTATTTAATGTAAACTGAATGCAACATTTATGATAATCCGTTATTGGGATTTAATTTTATAATCTGGCGATAATTTTTTGGTCGACAGGATAATCAATTAGTACCCGCTTTTGTTCGTTATTATTTACTTTTTAAAATAATAGAAAATAGTTGATATATGTACTACTTGGTTATCCCGTCCACCAAAAAAACCATCGCCAAACTATAACATTAAATGCCGATAATGGATGATTGTGAATATCGCATCCAATGACATTAAATACGTTGCACGTGTTTAAAACGCCATTAAGGGATTTTTATTTCGACTTTTTATTTGTATGTTTTATTAATATTCTACTAATTATTCGTTCTTATTTGCGTTCGTAATTATGTAAATACGAGCACCTACAGGTGTCGTTCTGGCCGTCCGTCCGTCTATCCGCATATAACAACGCAAAAACTACCAAACCGAATCTTTTGAAATTTAAAAAATATATTTATTGCATAATTTTGTCGAGTCATTTGAAAGTTTATGAAAATCGGATGCATAGATCAATTACAGGGACAATCAAAAGTATTATGTTACATTACGGTCAATGGGGAAAAAAGTTTCAAAAAAATTTTAATCGTTTGAAATTTCAAATATATAATTTTTAGATAATTTTGTCGCGTCATTTCAAATTTTATGAAAATCGGATACATAGATCAATTACAGGGACAATCAAAAGTATTCCATTACATGACGGTTAATAGGAAAAAATAGTTTAGAGTACATTTTAATGCTCTTTCGAATATAATAGAATTGACATGAACCTATGAAGTATATATATATGCTGAAATATACATTCTGTACAATCTGTGATGCAAAGAATATTTATTATATAATTACAGGGCCACACAAAAGTATTCCACTACATAATGCTATACGGGGAAACATTGTTTGGGTCGTGTTTTAATCATATAAAACTATTTCACATTTAATGAATCATAGCAAACGCGGTAGCGTTTGGTATAATATGTTTAAGAAATAGAAAATGCGAACGTCTTTTTGAAATTTCTGGCGAACCAGTTCACGTACAACAGAGATTTTGTTTTCAAAAGATAGAGTTCGACGAGACGAATAAAATGATAGCATTAAAAAAAATATCGCAGTTTACTGTAGTTTTTTATTTAACTTTTAGCGAAAAAATGAAGACGAAAAATTCAACAAGTAATAGCTAACGTTATTATGGATGGATTAACTTCGTTTTTGGTTTATTTTTATCGTCTTGATAAAACTTGGAACAGTTTTTTTTTCATCTTTGTATGTCAGATGGTTTCTGAGAAAATCGAATTTATGTCTTAAACCTCCAGTTGAATGTAATCTTTTGCTGTTGCGATTGTAGTTTTTTTTTATTCATTGCCACCAAATTATACATAAAAATTGTTATGTATATATCACAATTCATTCAAATTAAACAAATCACGTGAAAAACATGGTTATTTGTTTTTATTGCGAAGCTTTTAGTTTCAGTTCTTTAAATAATAAAGTTGTGAAAGCAGTGTTATTTTATTTATTTATTTATTTATTTATTGTTTGTTTGTTTGAATCCATGGTTAATTTTTCAAATAACATGCATTTTATATGACCATGGGATGATTTTCTGGAGTGTCCTAACATTTTAAATTTTAGTAGTAGAAAAAAATGGGAAAAAAACAAGTACATCGGAAAAAAAGTATCTGGGAAAACCAAAATTTCTTTTCAGGAACTAAATGTAAGCGTTTTTAATTATGATCATATAACGTCCTAATTTACATAAGGAAAATATATAGAGTAAAACAAAAATTTCACATTCTATCCATATCTTAAATAGCATTCAATTGATTTTAAATAGGAATGTGATGTCAAATACGCATTAGGGTACCTAATTGGAACGAAAATTTTGTTATTTTGTCTGATATGATAACCGGGCTAATGTTTATTAAAAATATATTTTTATTTACCTTTATTTAATTTTGTTAAATTTTATAAATCATTTCATTCTGTTGTTATTAATTAAACTTTTCAATATTACTTGATTATCCCATCGACCAATTTCGCCAAATTGTACAAATCATCAAGTTATTCACCATGTAATTCATATTGGCATAATTTTTATTTTAAATAACGAAAGAAGAAATAAATTAGTAAAATATCAATAAAAGTACAAATAAAAAGTTGAATTCAAAATCACATTATGGCATAACAAACATGGGTAACCTATTTAATGTAAACTGAATGTAACATTTATGATAATCCGTTATTGGCATTTTTATAATTTGGCGATAATTTTTTGTTCGAAGGGTAATGTATTATCACCGGTTTTTAGTTATTATTATTTTCTTTTGAAAATAATAGAAAATAGTTAATAGAGGTACTACTTGGTTATCCCGTCGACCAAAAAACCATCGCCAAACTATAATATTATCTGCCAATAATGGATGATCGTGAATGTCGCATCCAATGACATTAAATACGATGCACGTGTTTAAAAAGCCACTAACGGATTTTTATTTTGACTTTTTATTTGTATTTTTTATTAAGATTCTCCAAATTATTTTTTTGTGTTATTTAAAATGAAAATTATGTCTATATGTATAATTTCGCAATGAGTTTGGCAATTTGTATAGTTTGGCGAAATTGGTCGACGGGATAACTAAGTAGTACCTTAATATATATATACATGTAATTGAAGTTTGAAAACTAAGCTTTTGCGAAATTGGCGTCAGAAGAATATCGCACAATGTCGTGCATTTATGGCATCTGTGCTAAGAAAGCATCAAATGAAAAAACACATGGTGAAGCAAAAAACTTTTGTGATGGTGTGAAGTGAATGTAACATTAACGATCAGCAATTATTGGCATTTAAAAGTATTTTTGCTTGCGATATTGTCGAAAAAGCATTGCAAAGATATACTTTCCCTCTCCCTTCCATTTCCAAATGTACTAAATTTAAAATTATGGAAAAAAATCAGAGTTTACTTAAAACTGTGCATAAAAATTATAGTAATTATCCTAATTTTTCTAATAGAAATTCTTAATTTTCCGTTATTAACAAACGCTACTTTAAAATTGCAAATTTAATCGGCTAAATCGCCAAGTTGCATAACGATCATCGCTACTGAATATATAAAAAATGCCATATTTGCAAACTTATCGGTCAAAAAACAGTGAAACCTTGGTTTACGGCCGCCTCTGTTTTTGACAAGTTCGGTTTATGACCAACTTCAGTGATCAAAATTTTACTCTTTCGGCGTAGGATAACTCGATTCGCGACCAAAGTTGTCGAATAGTTCAGTTGGCAACCCTCACATAACTCTTGTTATAAGTCAAGTTTGAAGTAAAGTGCGCGTATCAGAGTGCTTTGTGACTTTCAGAATAGTAAAAAAATTAACTTATTGTTTTAATTTTAATCAGTTTTGCGAAATTTTTAGCCTTTATTATGACTTCTAAGAATGAAAAAGCGTTTAGTGATATAGCAGTAGTAAGAAGCTTAAGCGAATTACTGATCAATTATGAAAAGAAGTAGTGACAAAACTTAAGAACGATGATAGTGTAATCAAAATAGCTAAACAATACAGTGTAGATGAACCGTCGATTACTCCGATTATAAAAAACTAGTCGGATGTGGCAACCCCAAAACTATTTTCTATCTCATGCATTTAATGAGTCAAAATTAATTATTACAGTGCCAAAATCAAATGACAATCATATGCTCACCGTGAAGATTCTAAAGGCATGAAATTCCGAACATTAGTTTTTGAAATTTGAAATAGGACTGTTGCGGATATCGGGAAAAATACAGCATATATGCGACACTTGTTGGGAGATTTACCCAAAACACGCAATGAGCAATAATTTAAATCAAAGTGTGCCTAAAACTCAAGTTTGATGAAAATTTGTGCATTAATTCCTGCGATAGAGATATTGTGGTAATCGGAACAATTCAACATAGCAGCGCCATGTGTTTGGTTATTGAAACCGAAACGTAAACAAAGCCAATTCATATAAAGATTAACTGAATTTGAAGTTTGATGAAAATCCGTGCGTTAATTCTCGAGATAGAACTATTGCGGAAATAATGAAAAATGCAACACGGTTAAGCCATCTGTTGAACGATTTAAATCAAAATGTAAACAGTAAACAGCATCAATTTATATCAGGGATTACCTGAATATAATTTTTTTAATCCCATGCATTAGTTTTTGGATAGAGCTCCTAAAAAAATTTATATCACATATAGAAAGTCAGATACAAGAATGGATTATGATCGTGAACTGAGGTTCCACTGTATATTATATAAAAATTTAATTACAGCTGGTGATTTCACTGTCAATTTTACAAATAATACTAGAAATGAATTTTCAGTATATTTTCATCCTTGGTTTGGCGCAAATCTATTAAGGCTGTATTTCGAGCGACTTTCTCCAAAGAAGATAATTTAACCAATAATTTTCCTGAAAATGTTCTAGAATATTATTCAATAATTGGAATAAGCTATTCCAATAGATATCAGGAAGGAGAAATAAAAATATTTTACTTAATTTTTTTTTAATTTAAATGGGAAAACTCGTTTTTATGTGCATTGACTATAAAGTTATGTTTAGCGACCTTTGGGTGCCATGATCACAAAAATCGCGCTAATAGCGGAAATATTTCATATTTATAACATCTGATTTTTAAAACAAGTAGATAAGAATGCCACGAATAATATGCGAAAAGAATAAAAATTTCTGTACGAATAAATTAAAATTAATTTCGTTTTTTCACGTTTTTTGTCCATTGATTAAATAGTTCAATATTGAGCGAAATAAGAAAAAGTACTGGGAATATTTAAAAGCAACTGAGATTTTCTTATATTCAATATATAATTATCAAAAAATTTAAATGACTAGTATTAAAAAATGCTCTAACGAGCACCAAAAAAGGTTAATATGTTTTAAAGTATCAAAAAGTGTTTGACAAGAGCTTCTAATTGAGAATGAGAAAGAACAAGGGGTCCCTTCTTGGCTGCAATTCCCTGTCAATGCCAAATTTGAAAAAATCATATTTGCGCTTTTTCCATATAAAAGAAATCAGCCACTGTTACGATAAAATTGTGTAGTGTAAAGGCATAATTAGAAAAGACACCACGTGATTAAACATGAATGTAAAGCAAAATAGGGCCAAAAACCATAGTTCCCGCAGCCAGTGTTGAATTCAGACACTTTTCTCCGGGAGGGTCTTCTGTGGTTTCGGGGGGGGGGGGGACACGATAGAGTTCTAAAGAGATTATACTTTTTTTACTATTAAAAACACAAAATCTAAATTTTATTGGAGGGGGGAGGGGAGCATTTGATACCTTCGGGAGGGAATGTCCCCCCGGCCCACCTCCTGCATTCAACACTGCCTGCAGCGTATCACATTCACACAGTCCCACCATAAACTGTCGCAGTGTAAAACAGCACAGAAAACTGATTTGTAGTGCAGTTACAGTGCAGAGTCAACAATGCAGTTAACATGTTACATGTTAACTGCATTGTTGACGCACGATTGAAAGTTTTACTAAAAAGTAAAGATAGAAAGTTTTACGCAAATTTCTTTTATATGGAAAAAGTGCAAATATGATTTTTTCAAATTTGGCATTGACAGTGAATTGCAGCCAAGAAGGGACCCCTTGTTCTTTCTCATTCTCAATTAGAAGCTCTTGTCAAACACTTTTTGATACTTTAAAACATATTAACCTTTTTTGGTGCTCGTTAGAGCATTTTTTAATACTAGTAAAATAATGCTTCGCGAATCCAAACAAAGCATGGCTTTTGCTAGTAAATATAATAGATGGCCGAATAGATCCCTTTAATAATATTCTCGTGCATTACTCTGCTTGTCATTTTTTTTGTATAAACTGTAAAAATATACATGAAGATAGTTACAGCAGCATGTGGATGCAAAGAACAGATAAACAAGGTGGAAGCATCGAAAACATGCCAAATTTTTATAAAGAAAATCACAAATAAATTTATAAATAAAGCACTGTAGTAAGATGATCGAATAGTTGGGCCGGGTGGTATAGGAAATATAGCCACCTCCACGACGCATGTCCAAGGTAGTTTTGAAAACAAGAGCTGTATTAAAAACAATAATTCGTTGTATGACCCAATAGAGTGGTAATGCTGTTTTCTTACTAAAAGTTGTCTGTTTTGCTCCAGCTATAGGGAATAAACATATTGTTTTATAGTTTAAATATGTTAAGCAGATAAATATAAAGGTCTAAGCAGCACTTTTAAATACTAACCAGCTCTGTAGGAATTTTTTAATTTTTTTGAAAAAATGTCAAAAAATGACAAATTTTACCCAAAATTTCGATTTTTGGAGCAAAAGCGCAGACTCAAGCCATTTTTTTTCAGCGGTAAAATTTCACACAGTTGATGTACTAGTGTAAAGGCAACTTTTGGCACCTACCCGTTTTTGATTTTCAAAAAAATTTTTTTTTTCGCTCCACCCTATTGTTCATTTGTTTTTCCGTAAATTTTATCAAGCAAAGACTATAATATGAGGAAATGTTATTCACCGTTGTTTACTATTAAAACATAGTTTAAAACAAAGAGCTTTTTCAGATTAAAATGCTTTAAATTTCACAAAACATCTAAACATAGGGTTTTTTTTTTCAATTCAAAAATATTATTTCCTTAACTCGCTATGTTCGAAGAAATTGAGAAGTTAATTAAAATCAGTAGTAAAGATTCGCTTGTAATAAATATAATTCTATAATTCATATGTTTTATGACACATTTGAACTTAGTTTATTTTGTGTTTGGCGATGCAGCTAGCTGAACAATCTCGCTTCCGCCAATTCGCCAAGGCTGGTGCTCAAAACGTGATTCTTTCTGAAAATGCATCCTGTCGACCAAAAAAATATCACCAAACTATAAGATTAAATGCCAATAATGGATGATCGTGAATGTCACATTCAATGACATTAAATACGATAGGTGTGTTTATAACGTCATGGTGTGATTTTTATTTCGATTTTTAATTTGTATTTTTATTAATATTCTACTAAATATTTGCTTATTTGTTATTTAAAATAAAAATTATGTCACTAGATATATTTGGCTAATAGTTTGGCTATTTGTATAATTTGGCTATTAGTTTGGCGATTCGTATAATTTAACGAAAGCGGTCGACGGGATAACCAAGTAAGACCGAAAAATTCTATGACTGCATGTGTGAATTGTGATACATAACTCTGCCAATTACGTATCATTTGCCTGGATATAAAATGCAGGATTTTCTTTTACTTCTTGAAATTTTTGATAAAGATTAATCTTTAGAAATGTCTTTAATAGCTGCAAAATATTTTCGTTTTTCGTTGGTGCCGTCAAGTTTTGTCAGTTTCCAAATAGTAAAATTTTAAATTCAATTGAATCGCTTTAGATTGCGCCTTTTTTTAAACAGGTAACCCTTTTAACTGTGACTGCTACCTTCAGCCGTTTATAGTTGAGCTGCAAAAAAATGACTTTCTTACAGCTGACAGAGATGTGTGTTTAAAATTTGACCTTGGAAACAGACTACAGACAAAACCAAACTGTCCAGACACGTGTTCGTGTAAATGCATAGAATATGATGATGTTTCTTTCATGTTTGTTGACTGCAGTTCAAAGAATTTATCGGTTCTTCCTCAATTTTTCAGAGATAATATAACACAAACTAAAGTAAGTAAATTTCATTAAAAATTTTTTTGAGTAAAATAACTTTTAGGTAGATTTATTATTAAATATTATGTAGCTTTTGTATTAAATACAACCTATTGTGGTCGCTCCTATGTTGGAATTTCTGAAAAAAATTTGCAGATAAACACCGAGCATGACACATAGTCTCCAAAACTACCACCAGTAAAAAATGTTATGTATATATGTATACATACAAATAAATATATATATAACTTTCTTATGGACATGCAGATTTCTATAATTCTGCTCAAATCTCTTCCAAAATGATACATAAAATTAAGGGGAATGAAATTTCGGTCAAATTTGATAATGAGTAAAATCAGATTAAGGGGATAGACATTGGGAATTTTTTGTGCAAACAGAAAAAAAACCGCATAGCTTCTTAATTAAAATAGATATCAAATCAGTTTGAAGTTTATGTTACTTCTGAAAAATTGACCAAAATTTAGGCATAACATATTTTTGATAAAGTTAAAAGTGGGTTCAAGAGGCGAAGAAAAATAGGGTTTTGGGGAGAAAAAAAATTTCATAACTTCGTCAATTCTCAAGATATAAAATCCACTTAAATTTATGAGTAATTTTCTTAATATTATCAAAAACTTTCGTATTTTCTAAATTTTTGATAAAAGCAGATGTTATCGCAAAATAAATAAATAAATAAATAAAATAAATAAACAATAAAAAATAAATAAAAACGGGAACAAAATAGAGGCGGAAGAAGAAAAAAATTCATACCTTTGTCAAATCTTAAGGGATTGAACCCGATTAAATTTATTATACATCTTCTAAATAATAATTACAACTTTTATGTGACAAGTTTTTGATAGGATTAATACTTAAAGCAAAAACAAATTAAACCAAAATAGAAGTTGAAGGAAAAATTGTAATAAAAATGTACTCAAATGCTTATATTCTGACTCATTTTCTTTATTAAAAATACCAATTATAGGCATTAGTTTTAGATCTTTTAAAAAACCCCGAAGATAATTTTTTATATCATAAAATACATCGTCACTATCACAAACAAAGTGTAGTAAATAAAGAAGTTTGTATAATCCGAAAGTTAAATCTGATAACGCTTTCGTCTCTTCTAGGACATCTTCAGTCAGCGTAAGTGAAAATCATTTCCTCTTGTGCTTCATATTTAATTTTCGAACTGTGCAAAACTCCAGATTTTCCCTCTTTTTTTCTGTTTTCCCTTCTTTTTCGCCAAGCATCTTTACCCATCTGGGGTCAATGGCTGCATGTCTCATATCATTACATGGTTTTTCTTTTGAAGTAAGGATTTCGAGAGTTTCCCGGATTAATGTGCTGTGTAGTTATCGCAATTAGCTATTTTTTGTATATGTACAGATTCTATTTTTAAAGGTATCTTATGCTTACTTCTTGACAATGCTGTATTTAGTTTATCGTATTTTAAATCTCTTAAATGCTCTTTCTCTCTCTCAGCGATTTTTCTTTTCGTGATTCCTATGTATTCTACTTTTTCGTTATTTTCATTTATGCATTTTATTTTATTTATTTATTTATTGGGTTTCTTCATGTTTTTCAAAAAAATAAGAAATGAAATTGAAAAACATGAAGAAATCCAAACGGCAGGAGTTTATAAAATAAATTGCATAAATGAAAATAACGAAAAAGTAGAATACATAGGAATGACGAAAAGAAAAATAGCTGAGAGAGAGAAAGAGCATTTAAGATATTTAAAATATGATAAACTAAATACAGCATTGTCAAGAAGTAACCATAAGATACCTTTAAAAATAGAATCTGTACATATACAAAAAATAGCTAATTACGATAACCTACACAACACATTAATCCGGGAAACTCTCGAAATCCTTACTTCAAAAGAAAAACCATGTAATGATATGAGAAATGCAGCCATTGACCCCAGATGGGTAAAGATGCTTGGCGAAAAAGAATGAAAAAATATTAAAAAAGAGGGAAAATCTGGGGTTTTGCAAAGTTCGAAAATTAAATATGAAGCACAAGAGGAAATGATTTTCACTTACACTGACTGAAGATGTCCTAGAAGGGACGAAAACGTTATCAGTTTTAACTTTCGGATTATACAAACTTCTATATTTATTACACTTTGATTGTGATAGTGACGATGTATTTTATGATATATAAAATTATCTTCGGATCTTTTTAAAAGATCTAAAACTAATGCCTATAATTGGTATTTTTAATAAAGAAAATTATATATGAAGGCATTATACTTGTGATTGTAGTTATCTACAGTTTCCTGAATATTTTGAATCATTTTTATTTTTATTTATTTATTTATTTATTTTGCTCTCAAACACATCCAATTGGGAGGTTCTATTATTTAAGAACTATATAATGGGACGAATTGGATTGTCCCATTATATAGTCCCATTATATAATTTTGATAAACGCAAAATATATTTCAAAAAATGCTGTCAAGTGATAGCTATTTATAAACTGTGGAAGTATTCAAATACTGATAAACCATATTAGCAAGATCCTCACATGGCAGAATGCCAAGCCAATTCTATTCAGAATTTCGGAGAAATAGCTCAAGAGGCCGAGATTACTTCTACGCATTCATAAATATGATATTAAATATTGTTTTGAATTTTTTGTTCTAAGAAAAATTTTATTTTAAATTAAATAGATTGTGCACCTTCTATCAGACTTCGAATAAGCCTTTTCAAAGTACATATTTTCCCTATATTTTTTTTAAAATTTTAATAAAATATTTTTTAAGCTATTGCATAGCTTTTATCGCGGGATTTGAACGCGGCGATCAAATCTAGAAATTCCGTAACGAGAAAAAAACCTAACACTCCGGCTAACGGCGTTTCAGTTCGGCAGACTTCTCATTTATTCAATGAAAGAAAAAAAAATGTTTTCTTATCGGTCATCACGCTCAAAAAGTGTAAGTTGAATTAATATCAAAGAAAACTGCATAAAAACATAAATAATTATAATTGCATAAGTTGATAAAAAATGCTATGCAATAGCTTTACCGCGGCAGTTTTTTTTTTCCCTTTTTGATGGAGTTAATCAGGCTGACTGCCTCCTATTACAAATGACATGGATTAAACATTAATATTCCTGGACCCATAATATAAAAAATTTCAATGAAATTTCAGTTTTACAATTTTTTGAACTGCAAATTTTTAGACTTCTAAACAATGCACATTTTAAACTTTTACACCGTTGCATAGAGAAAAAAAATGCACTTTCAAATGAAATTAGTTTGATTTTTTTTTTAACTTTTATTTTTATGGGTAAAACGCAGATTCTAACGATTTTTTTCTTTCTTTTTTTCTAACCGATGACCAGGCACCTGCCGAGTTATCTCAGCTTAACGGGTTATATACCTGGTATCGGGGCGGACGACCGCCTAATTGCCACGTAGCGGCAATAAACTTTGCTTCGCATGCCATCATTCCTGCAGTATTTGCTTGTCGTTGAGCATACTTTGTTTCGCCTGTTAATTAATAGTACATCCTGTTGTTTGAACTGCAAATAGCTTCGCAAGATGGTCTCGTAATTTAGAGCCTTGATCAGATGACGAGACCTTCACCTGGCAAGGCACCTCCAGAGGTATAATTCACAGGTAACTTGGAGGACTTTGCACCCACGACGGATTTTACATGCACCAGGCGCCATTAGCGTACATGATGGAATTTTAGCCGGCAAAGTGGGGGCGATCTACGCAGACAAGTGCCGAGGTCGGCTGATTATGGCTAACCGTTGCTGGACTGAGTAGTTTATTGCCTTTGTGAATGTACTGAGTTTGGCGCCGCACATCACTCCCCCTCGCAGTACCAGGTAAAATGGGACTGGAGCTAAAATTTTTTTTTGAGCCGAGACGGTGGCATGTCCTTAGCAGACAACAGGGGGGACAATTTTGAGGGAGATTTAGAAAAATAAATAACCAAAACTAAAAAGGCCGAAATGCTAAGTAGTGCCAGAGAAGGGAGAATTTTTGGGCCGAAATGCAAGGCAGTCGAATCGCTGCTGGTGTTGACGTGATCCTGCCTTTCTACCTTACCCAAAGAAGAAAAAAAAGGGTGCTCCATGAGCTGTCCCATTGGAGCGGATCCAGTAGCTCGTGCGGACAGAGTCCAAATGCACCTAATAAAGAGGCGTACTGTCACTAGAAAAAAACAAGGGAAAAAGAAAAACCCCGAACACGTTTCGGACCGCACAGAATCCCTTGAGTCTCTGCGTCGTTGAGGTCAACGTGTGCGGTTCGGGGTAGGTGTGCTAGTAGGTTGCTTCCCATTGCTCTTCGCCAGGGGCCCGTGGGTCCCTGCGTCAATGAGGTCGACTTGAAAGCCTGAGAGGCGTTAGCCCACTAGGGGGGGTTCCAGAACGATGACGGACCGGGCAGAGTCCCTTAAGTCTCGGCGTCTATGAGGTCAACCTGTACGGTTCTGGTGCAGTGGACTTGATTGGTGCTCCCGAATATCTTCGGACCGCACAGGGTCCCTTGAGTCCCTCCGTCGATTAGGTCAACTTGAAATTTTCGGGAGCCAATTCCTAGGGGAGGGAATCCTGGAAGGTAAATGGGTTAGTAACATTGCTATTGTTTAAAATTAACCAGAGTTCACTTAACCCAAGCACTCTCCGTGAATTCCCTTTTGATTTTTTTTGTAATATATATTTTATGTTGTTTACATCTGGACGGACAAGCAGTTAGGCGGGAGCGGATGAAGCTTTTTGATTTGTCGTAATGTGCAGCTTGCAGATCCGAGATGTCTTTCGACGTGCTTGCAATAGTATTATTGCGGGGCACCTGTTTCGGGCCGTGGATACTGCTGTTACTGCACGACTACCGCTTACTGCTGTGATCATAAGACATATCATTATTTTAACATTTTATGATTTTTTATTGTTGACCGTAAGGTTTCAGACCTAGGCCATTTTTCCTTTAATAACATATAGGACGGACAAGCAGTGCCGGAGGCGGGTGAAGCTTTTTACTGTGTCATGGTGTGCGACTTGCAGATCCGTGATGTCTTGCGACGTGCATGCAGGAAGTTCCTGCGAGGCACCTGTTTCGGGCCTTGGATACTGCTGATATCGCACGACTACCGCACACTGCTGGGACATAAGACAAAATACACTATTTTATAATTTTTTTTGTGATAGGAATCCTAGGCTGTTTAATAAGTTTTTTAAATTTTTTTAACATATAATAACATATAACACAAAAATGCGCGCGGGTAAATGAAAAATTGCGAGTTTTTTTTTTTTTTTTTTTTTTTTTTTTTTTTTTTTTTTTTTTTTTGTAAGTGTGGTCATTTGTCTATGTGTTCTGATGTATGAGTGACGTGATGTTGTCGCAGTTGTCTTGAAGACATCTGATTATGATTTTTGCCTTTCTCTATACGTGTTTCTTTTTTGCTAATTGTTTATGCCATAATTTTTCGTTTTCTGTTGTTATGTTTGCAAGGTGATCTGTTTATTTAGGTATTATGGGTCCAGGAATATTAATGTTTAATCCATGTCATATGTAATAGGAGGCAGTCAACCTGATTAACTCCATCAAAAAAAAAAAAAAATAAATAAATAAACGTGTGGCATTTGGAGACTGCCGCGGTAAAGCTATTGTATTGCATTTTTTATCAACTTATGCAATTATAATTATTTTTTTTTTTATTTTATTTATGCAGGTTTTTTTTGTCTTTGATATTAATTCAAGTTTTTCTTTTTCTTTGATATTAATTCAAGTTACACTTATTGAGCGTGATGACCGATAAGAAAACAATTTTTTTCTTTTATTGAATAAATGAGAAGTCTGCCGAAGTGCCGAAGTCTGCCGAATTGAAGCGATGTTAGCCGGAGTGTTAGGTTTTTTTCTCGTTACGGAATTTCTAGATTAGGTCGCCGCGCTCAAAGCCCGCGGTAAAAGCTACGCAATAGCTTAAGAAAATGCACATTTTAAACAGTTAAAGTTATATAACAATAAACTACTGTTTTTTTTATTTATTGTCTGGGAATAATAATGTTTAATGCATGGCGTACGTAATATATGACTCGTTATGAGGATTCTAAAAATGATGTTTATTATTATTATTAATTTAAATATAGAATTCCTTTTTAAGTCTTTAAAATTTTAGTCTTTGAAAATATTTTCCAAATAGTCTTTCTAATTTGTTAAATTACTTTTTTTCTTTCATTGTGGTCTTTTTTCAAAATGTCAACAACCTCAAATAACTGTCGCCAATTTCAAAGTCCAGGGGAAAGGGGGAAAATGTCCGTTTCGCGCCGGGCTATACAGAGACTCTAGTGAATTGAGAAGCCGCATATGTCTGTCTGGCGGGGGTTGGAACTACCAAAAGTGTCTGGCAACTGAGAAAATATCTTCTACTAGTGACACAAGTAACATGTATAAAATTTAGCTTTTATAAAATGACGAAAGTAGAATTTCAATTTATTGAAGTTTAGTGGTATCTGCCAGGGGTAGCCACCATAGGAAGTGCCTGCCAATGGAGAACGTGATTTCTAATATCATTCCAAAGGAAACATAAAAAAAATTACGCTTTATAAAATGACGAAAGTAAGTTGGCATTTTTTACCCCTTTGCTACCTGTTAACTGCCAAAGCACCATGATCCAAATTTCATAATTACCCATGGTTTCTATCTTTGTTGGAAGACTGCGCTGAGAAAGTTTCAGCTTTTATAAAATAACGAAGGTTTGCCATTCACGGGCTCTTGCTCTAATAGCTTCATTTTCAAATAGTTGTTTTTTCTAAGTATAGAAGATTTCCCCCCCCCCTAATTTTACCTTTTTAATTATAATAACTGTACTATAGTGACTGTTTTGCGTCGAAAACACTCAAATCAAGGTGCGATGTTGCTTTAACACATATTTAATTACAGTTTATATAGATGTTTATGAAAAATGTGCATTTTCTGTTCAAATGATGTCAATTTCAAAGGTTCAAAACTATCAGGAAAATCAGAATTTTTATTGATCTATAAAAAAAAAGCACACGTGTTATCGTTTTTTTTTAATTATTGAATTGTTTTTTAGTTGGTGGCAACTCGAAAGAAACAATCGAACTAGCAATTAAAAAGGAGAGATTTCTATAGTGTTAAATTATGAAAGGTATAGCGTTGTATAAATTTTAAATGGTTGCCATTTCCTTAATTTTGACATTTTTTTACCGGACCTTCAAAAGGCACATCCCTAAATTAAAAGCTTTCGAACAAGCTATTACACGTCGCTGAATGTTTCCTGGTTCCGATTATAATTGAGTTGTCTTTTTTTCTTGCTTCGCGAGCAAAAAGTGACAAAACAGGGGTTCTGGATCTCCGAAATTTATCAGTGGATCTGGATGAATTTTTGTAAACTTTGAGATCTAGAGTAGGACACGTCCCCTTTCTAATTTCGTTGCGATCCGATAATTAGTTCCAAAGTTATTAAGAGGCAAACTTTGGACTTTAACATTAGAGATGCATTTGAGCTCTACTATAAAGCACTATCGTGCTGTATATGGTGTTACTTTTATCTCATGTTTTTGTTACATTTGTGTTACATTTATGTCATATTTATTGGCTCAGACTACAAAAGTATACAGTATTGTATACAGTATTGTATTTATTACATAATGGAAAAATTTATAAATGCGTGATTTTAAAAATCAAGTAAATTTATTAATATTAAAAAATAACATCAAAGTAACAGCATATTTATTTAAAGTATGTTTAATTTCGATAACTTATGAACAAATCTCAGTTTTAAACGCTTAAAATTTCACTCATTTTTATAGCTATGGAAATTAAATGATATTTGTCATAAAAGACGAAATACATAAAAACTAAAAATGTGAGAAATGTTATCAAGATCGCGAAGAATTCTTGATTAAGTAAATTTGAGAGTGAAAATAACATGATGCATTGCTTAACATACATTTAAGAGAGAACAAAATTGGTCTCCAGAGGCATCTAGTTTTATATAAATATATATTCAATATACCAAAAGTTCTATTTTCAAGGATTCTTTGTAGTCACAAATTGACTGTATGTAATTATTTTCATTTGTTGATTTGGTGTTTTACCACAAAAAAGCAATGAAATTTATGGGTTTGCTAAAAGTTATCACGGTATTAGGAACCCTAGATTAATATTAAATTAAATAATAATAAATATCGTATATTATCTATCTTCGTTAAGTTTCACACTATTATATTTACATATTTTTGTATATTCTTGCCTGAAATGTTGGTTATTTCAAAAGAATTCAAATAACGAATGTATTTTCAATTTTTTTAGGGTAATGAAACGGCCGCTTCTGATGAAAGGCGTCAAAACATATATCCTTCGTTAAACATCGAAATCATAAGTACCAAATTACGACTTGTCACGGTATTTGGAACTCCGTATTAATGTTAAATTAGATTTCACTAAAGTATCGTATGTTATCTATCTTCGTTGATTTTCACACTCTTATATTTATTTGCACTGTTAAAAGTCTTGTCCTAGTTTGCTCCAGTCTTGCCTTGTCCTAGCTTCCACCATAAGATGGTGAAATCTCGTACCAACATTCGGAACTTCCTATTCTAATCTCGTTCCAAATATTGGAATCATGCTTCAACAGAAGCTCCAAATATTGATTCAAGATTTCACCATCTTATGGTGGAAGCTAGTGAACACCAAAATTTGGTTCAAACTAGGATAAGATTTTTAAGAGTGTCTTTTTTTTTGTATTCTTTTTTGGAATATTAGTTTTTTCGGTACTTACGTATTAACGCTACCGCAACAAGGTCATTCCTTGGTAATTACGTTACATTTTGAACTATTCTCAGTAATTTATTAATATAACACACACATACACAAAAAAATTTTAAAGTAAATTTGACATGGTTTGCTAATTAAACTTATTCAAAGCACAATTTAGATGAAAATTATCTAATTTTAATATTATATCTTACACTTTGGTAGTTTTATTTACTATGGTAACTGCCGTTATTGAAAAAGGAATGTAAGTTATCATATGAAGTGTAATTTTCATTATCATTTTTTATGTAATTTTCATCCAGATTGACCCTTATATAGGTTTCATTGACAAATCATGTTAGTTTTACATTTGAATATTTTTTAGTGTTATATTACTAAAATTACTGCAGTAAAATGTTCTAAATGTAACGTAACTTACCATGGAATGATCCAGCAGAAATTGCGCTAATGCGCCAATAAAGAGCAATCTTGTTGTTTGCATGCGTACGCAGTTATCTTTTGGATTCCTTTGTGCTTTGTTGTTTGCTGATTTTTGACGCCATTTTTATTGCTTTTTTATGCCTTTTTAGTGTTCTTTAGTGTTTTTTTTTCTTTTGCTTATTTCTTGACAACATTTTTTTTTATTCGCGTGCGAACAACAAGATTGCTCTTTATTAACTTCTGCTGCGGTGGCGTTAATACGTAAGTTTCGTTATTTCAAAAGTATTCAAATAACAAAGGCATTTAATTTTTTTTAGGGATATGAAACGGCTACTTCTGGCGAATGGCGTCCTCTTAAGGCGCATCAAAATATATATCCTTCGTTAAATATCGAAGACCGTATCTTAGGAATCAACTTAGAACATAACAACTTGGATTCTCGTGCTGTATTTCAACTGCCTCCTAATCTCACATTACTTTATTTGTCTAACAACAAGTTGAGATACTTCCCTGAATCCATATTCATGTATCAGCCGAACCTAAAGCATATATCTCTGTCTGGAAATCCATGGCATTGTGACTGCAATGCATTGAAATTCAAGAAGTGGCTGGCATCGAGGACTAGAATCGTAAGCAATTTTCTTTTACATTCTAATGCGTGCTTTTTAATTCAATTTTATTTTAATTGAGAATAACATTAACTTTTTCATCAGTGTATGTGTGGGGGGGAATTCGAAATAGTGTTTGGAAGTAATTTTTCAACGTAGCTAAATGTTTAATATATTCAGGAACAATGATTCAGAGACAAGCAATGCAAAAAGCTATCTGAAAACATAATAACGCATTTAATATAATTTATTTCAGATCAATCGCTCAAAAAACCCCTCCATAACATGAAAATATTATTATGTTTAAAATTTTGGTTAAATAGCAATGTCATCATTAAAAAAAATCTTAACCATACTCTTCACTAGAATTGTACAAATGGTATTGGTTATTGTCTGTAATTACGTTTTGAAATGTCTCAATTTTGCAATAAAAAATAAATATAAAATAAAGCATGGCACTGCAATGACATTCTTTATTTACTTCCAGTACATATCTTCCATTTAATTTTTAAAACAGAATCTCCCATCGAATGGATTTTCAGACATTTTCCAATTTTTTGTACGCACGTCCACAAATTTCTTCAAAACACCTAATTGTGTAAAATAATAATAATAATTAATGAATGAAATAAATTCTCCAATCAAAAAACTTAAAATTTCAGTTCTGTGGGTCTAACAAAAAGCTCGACCTCTTTGCACCTTGATACAGGAAAGGTACGAAACGAAAATCAAACAAATTACTCTTACGTATCGCGTCCTATTTTCGTGAATAACTATATAAATGATGGGATCAGCTGGCATCTTCCAAAAGCGGGCTCACTAAAGCATACAAGAGTGCTTTGTATGAAAGTTTTTAACCTATTGAATATAAAATTTCATTTTTTGAAGATGATTCTGGACTACAGGAACCACCAAGCATATTTGTGAGTCTTTTACCTGCCATTATCAACAAACCAATTACTGTTTGTAATTCTAATTGTCTCGCTTGTATAATAAAGCTTGTCCAGGTCGCTAATTTCAAGTATTTAGATTTGACACATTTTAAAGAAATATTCCCCACTAAGCACAGTATGACTATCGTATGTTACAAGCTTTATATAGAGGAACTTTAGTTCACTAGAGTTGTACCACAGAAGACACACTACTAGAGTCACCGCGGCTATTGACCCTGCCAAATGCATCAACTGCGGCTGGAACAAATATATATGATGCGTTTACTGGAGGTTTACTAACCATACAATTCTAGTATTCATGGCTTGACCGTCTGTTGAACCATGTTCTATTATAGATGCAATTTTATTAAGTTGCCTGCCTACTTCAATATTTTTGCGGAAATAATTCTCTGAATTCAGCTTCAAAAAAGCAAACACTCAAAATCGAGGAATGTCTACTTTGATAAACCTTTCAGTAAGGACCTTAGCAATTTCTTCAAAAGTAATACCTCTTATATATTCATTGACAAACAACTATAAAATACCTCTTTTTAAAATTTTAGATTTTTTTTTTTGTGTGTGTGTGTGTCAGAAAGACAAGATTTTTCAAAATTATGTCAGCCACTGCTACACATCCATTCCTGAATCAGGATCAAAAGGAGTAAATAATATCTCTTCCTTTTGTACTTATTTAGTTATCTCTCGATATTACTTACCCGATATGTATACCCCTGTAGTATAGGCTGGCCCGTAGCTAAGGGGGCGCTATGGGCGGCTCAGCCCCCCGTAAAATATTTTGAGCCCCCCCTGGAAAAGATTCCAAGGTCACTCAATGAATTTCTGTTTCGAAAATTCAAATGAAATTCAGTTCAAAAATCTAATTTAGTTTTTAGATCTTTTTACAGTTCTGCAGAATGACTAAATTGTATCTAAAATTAGTGTTTCAACACTCCTTCATCCTATTTGTACATATGAATCTAACATGATGTTTAATTTTGCACCACTTATACACTCAAAATTTAGTATAAAGTGTATAGTCTTTTATACAATCTTAGTATAAAATGAAGTTTTTACAACAGTTTAATAAGAAACATAATACCTACAATGTAAATATGCACTAATATATCTTTCTGTGTGAGAGAAAGAGAAAAAAAACTATGACCCCCCCCCCCCCCCCTATAGATCACTTCTAGCTAGAGCCCTGAGTATAGGGTAAGTCTTGCAATCGTTTTGAAAATCGAAAATTTTTTTGACTGATTTACACGTTTTAGATATCGGAGATTCCGAAAAACATATTTTTAGAAAAAAATAATTGCCATCCGTCTGTCTCTATGTTTGTCTGCGTGGCTCTAAGCGCTCTATCTCCCAAACAAATTGAGATAGAGACTTGAAATTTTGCATGTGTTTACTATATAAGAATAAGACGAAGCCTATTTAATATCAGTAACCTCGATTATCCAGAACTATTTTTTTAGGACTCTCCAAATATTCGTTCTGATGAAAGGTGCATAAATATTTTCGAAATTTTTATTTTAAGGAAAGAAAACAAAAGGCAATAAAATAACACAAATTTTGCATAAAGAACAAAGTTGATCGGATTATTAGTTGCCGAGATATTTGTAATCTTGTTTCCCGCATTCTTCGATTTTTCAACATCCTGCATTTCATTCAAATTTCAATTCAGAGATATATTTTAATTGGAAATGAGACGCTTAATCTAACGCAGTAAACTGTTAGTTAATAAGATTATTATTAATTATTTTTGGAGTTATAAGGATGACTCTTTTACGCAATTCGGTACTCTTGAGTAATTTGGCGTTTTATATAATTTTTTCGAAATGCGTTCATTAGCAATCATTAATAGAGCATTACTATGTATATTACAAACATTTAAATATACGCTTAAATTTTGTTTTAGAATTGCAATGCATTTTATAAATAGTTTACGCACGTTTTATTTTCATATGTTAACCACTATGGGTAAGTATCATGGTGGCCTCCCCAACGACTAGTTTTATATCGAGATCGTAATGACATGAACGAGAGGTAAAATAAAATTTACATTGGATTAAAAAATGCAAATATTTCTTATGAAGTAAATAATAATAATAATACATATTTTAAGAGCAAATTCGAATAAGAGATTAAATAATTTGATCCATGAAATAATTTATCAAAAAATATTAAAAATATATAACAATAAATAAACAAATAACTTTCTCGTAAGCATAACTTGTGAGGGAGTGACCTTTGTAATAAAGGCACTCTAGCATTTTTGAGATCGTGACATCAATGATTTAACATGCGTAAGCGTGAAAGCGACATCTATCCTCTCTTTTACTTTAACTTTCTAGAGCGTGTGTGTCTCTTTCGGATTCTACAGTTATGTCGCGGTTAGAAGTAATATGTAAATTTGTAATATCTCAGTTTGCAGCATATAAAAGCTTGGTATTTGAGTGTGTGTGGAGTGTGTCTAGCGACATTAGCCAGCTAGGACTGTCTCTCGCGGCATTTGGCCAGCTAATAGTGATCTAGAGTAAGCGATATCAAGTATTAGCGAGCCTCCAGTGAGTTGACAAGGAGTTTTGGAATTCGACTCGAGAAGTTGGCCGGTGGTAAGAAGGTAATAGTAATTAGGTTGACTATTTCAAAGTTATTAAAGAATATATATACAGCCACGGGCTGTCTAATAAGATTTTATCTAGCAGCTTAGCCGAGATATAGCTGAGAAGTAATCTGAAGTGCCCCGATTGAGTTAATGCCGGAGTTGTGAGTATGAGTTTAACCTTTTAGTATTGTTATCAGTTGTTAAAATTACAGACTGCTCCACTCCCCTTGAGCCCTAATCGTTTTAAATAAACTGTTTTTATCTTACGTTCTGAGTTATGTCTGCATTCAACACCCAGTATGAGCACCCAACAGTTACAAACTTACGTATTAATTGTTTCTTGAAATCCTGAAATTAAAAAAATAATTCTTTAATTCCTGCCTTTTTAATTCTTAAATTCTACATTGAAGGGTGTATTCGAAAAAACGCTTTTCCACCTTCAACAGCTCGGAATTTTCTGATACAATTTTAAAGACATTTTTAAAAGTAGAAACATGAAATTCGCTGAGGAGATTTTTGAAGAGACGTATAAAGTGCCGTGTGATGACATTTTGAGCTCAATTCATTAGAATTTGATTAATAAACATTTTCTTCTCAGCATGACCCTGTTTTTCGTTCACAGATCTCCAGATTCGGAAAAATCGGTTCAAAATGCCGTTTTTGATTGATTTTTTTTTGCAATATTTTCTGCATTTGTCAAAGTATTGGCAATCACGGCACCTTGTGTACTTTCTAAATAAGAAAATTTGCCAGTTTGATGCATATGAGAGCAAAAATGATTTTAAAAATAAATCGGAAAACAAGCAGTTTGAATCGAAATACACCCTTAATTTAGTTAATATTGTTCTTAAAATATAATAGAATATTTCTTTCTGAAACAAGTTGAATCCTTCATTATGATCAGAGTTGGACAAAATACACCGAAAAACCATTTTCGATACAAAATACAAAATAAAAAATGCTTTTCAAAAGATAAAAGGTTCAAAATACAAAATACATGTATTTTCAAAATAAAAAAATACATTTTTAAGTTTTGGAAATCGCTGGGTGTTGCACTATATAAAGCAAATGGCTTTTTCCAAACTGATTAAGCTTTTGAAATTATAGTATAATTTTCAAAACAAGTAAAAACAAGAACAAAAAATCATGTGTCCAACATAGATTACGAAACATTTTCCAAAAACATTTAGAATATTGTAACATAGCTTTACAGTTTGTCAAAAAGAATTATGATGTCTTGATAAAGTATTTTCAAAGATATAATGCATAACGAATATTTACAAATCAGCAGTTTCCGTGAATAAACGAAATGTACTTGGGAACTTTTGTAAAACTCTGTATAGTACCTATAGAATTTAGACATCCCAAGTCACATTAAAAGAATAATTCAACTTAAAAGCAGGTAACATAGTTAAAAGCGTACTGCCAGCCACTATTGCACATAGTCTTATAAAGTTCAATTATTGTTCACTTTCTTCTGTAGCCAAACTCTTTTATGCGTTACCGTAAATGAATGATAAATTGTATGCAGGTCATATTCAACAGTAATCGTCATGTAATGTACTTCAGAGTTATTTATAAATTTCAGAATTTTTAAATTAGTACAATATCATAAAATATGCCGCAAATGATTATACAATAATGTAACAAAAGTGTGTCAATATAGATGAACAGATAAGCAAACAAACCGAAATCAAGAATTAATTTAAAACTTCGTTACAAAGTGTTAAAAAATGAAATAATGAAATGTATAGAAAAACTTTAATGCAGGTCTCAAAAACATACATTGGACGTCGATTGAGTAAACTCAAAATCCGTTTTTCCCACAATGAAGCAAATAGATGAGGGGCTGTATCCAAATATATACGTGCAGTATTGTGTATGCAGTATTGACACAAATCAATGGATATACAGTCAAACCTCGTTAACGCTTAACGTGAATTACTTTTAACATGAACTGTTTCACAGTCCCCTATAAAGACGGATATAAGGATTTGATACTGATAACATGAATTACTGTTAACATGAAGAAAATTTTTATTCCCCCTTGAGGTTCATGTTAACGAGTTTCGACTGTATGGTAACACCTCTTCTTTTCTCTTCGTTATGTGAATATCGGATTTTGAATTTATTCTATAGACGATCATTTTCAAATTTTTCAAGCTATATTTTAAAGATTTCCACAAAAAGTATTCTATACATTTAGCTAACAGATTATTCAAATCGTATTTTGATTGCGGTCACGCATGCGTAGTGAAAAATTGTTTAGTAAACCTATTCATTTTTCATACAATTTTAATTATTTTTTAATTCAGATTACAGGATATTATTTACAAAGTTATTTGTCATATTTTTTGTAAAGAACATTTTTTATATTAAGAAATTATGAACACCTGCCAAAATTTGGGATTGTGTTTATGAAAACCTTAATTTCTGTACAAGTATACATACTATCCTCATAAAAATGAACACAATTTATAACAGTAAACTATTTAATCATAATCTGCAATTTGAAGATTTTTGCTACATTAGTTTTGATAGGGTTATCCAAAAGATCTTCGTTGTTTTTGAATTTTTTCTCAGTCCCATGGGAGATTTTGTGAAAAAATCTTCGCCGGAATATATCACCTGTACTATTTTGTTTACATACCTGGAGTTTTAGAATAATTCCTCATGGATTCTTTTATATATATATTTCATGAAACGTCCACAAGCGCCAGTGGCCAGTCATCTTTCGCCATATAGTGCATATGCTGATTAGAAAGATTCAACTTTTAATTGTGTATTTGAACTTAAGTCTGAATTTCAAGACTAATTAAATTGAAAACTGTAAAATATTGAATTTCCTATGTACTGCTTTAACAAATTATTTACCTTTCCGAAAGTTGAAGTTTCTTTTATTTCTCGTTATAGTACGAGATTCGGTAATACAAATATATATCCTCATTTGTCATTTGATCGAGTTACACATCAAATTAAAGCTTATTTTATTCCCAATCCAACCGTACTAGGTTGCCTGCTCTCAAGTGGTGCCAACCAGGGGTTGCCAGGTATAAACAAGCAAGTAACCATTATTAATATACCCCCATAAGTTATTTAATCGAGATACACATCAAATAAAAGCTTATTTTATTCCCAATCCGACCGTACTAGGTTGCCTGCTCTCACGTGGTGTCAACCAGGGGTTGCCAGGTATAAACAGGTAAGTAACCATTATTAATATACCCCCATAAGTTATTTAATCGAGTTACACATCAAATATAAGCTTATTTTATTCCCAATCCAACCGTACTAGATTGTCTTATCAAAAAGTGTGCTGAATCCATGGTTGCCTAGATTTAAGATGTTCAATTTTCTGCGCGACTGTTGAGAGTGACAGAGAAGCGTTGCGCGCGCGATTCCATTTGGCAGACCGTTTCAATAATCCAAAACAAGAAAATTTTTATAACAGTTGTAGAACGCTGTTTTTGTTACCATACTGTCGCAGATCATGTCGTGAAACGTGAAGAAGACTACGTATGTCAACATGAATAGGCAGATATGCGGATAATGTTTCATATATCAAAAACGCCACCTACTCCGAAAATATTGGTCAAAGTAAATGATACCGATGTCTTGGTAATTTTACTGGCCACTATCCACAAATCTCTCGCAAACTCAAATTTAGTCGGCGGGTTCATCAACAAAGAAAAGCAGTAAGAAAGATCCTGATTAAATTAACTATACTGAGCTTGCAATGAAATTAGGTCAGATTTTATCCCTAAGTCTGCCGGCTTTCCATGCATTTACTGATTGTGATTACACAGCGGCTTTTTATAATAAAGGGAAAATCAAGCCTTTAAAAATATTTTTAAGACGAACGGATTTCCAGGAAATATTCGCATCATTGACAGATCCAGACGATGCACCCCTAGAAGGTAAAATTCAACCTGTTCAGGAATTTACTGTTCTTCTTTATGATAATATCAATGACGCTAGATATCAGCCGTTCCAAAAAACATATTCAATGAACAAAGACAAAGAGCATTTCATTAGGAAGATTAACGGCATCGACTCCAATATGATGCAGCCGTGCTGGATCTCATTGAAAGAGAAAATTTTGCGCACAATATATGTTAATTTTATGTGGCTTCATGCAACCGATACATGTTGCGTTAAAGTCAATCCTAAAGATTTTGGATGGTTATTGGATGGTAATTTGACGCCTAAGTGGTTTAAAGAGGACCTGACATCCTTACAAGTCAACGACATATTAAGTGAATTGAAAATCATAAAAAACGATGAAGATTCCTAATTAGATTGTGATATTGGCACATCTGACGACTCTGAATCGGAATAAGTGTTTTATATAAAAATTTTGTATTTTACTATTGATAAATTTATGTATTAATAAAATAATATTTACATTATTATGTGACATTTTATTTGATCTTTACCAGTATTTAATCCGTGCTTAAAATCTCAGAAAAATCTCCGTTTGAAAAGCCACATTTTCAACGGAAAACTTATTTCATAATTGTGTTTTGCTATATTGTCATATTTTCATAATTATGTATATAAATGAATGTATGAGTGAATAAAAAAATTGAAAACTTTGTTAATATTTACCCAATCGGAGTAATCTTTAAAAAGCACTCGCTGCATCTTTGTCTGTCAAATGGAATCACGCTCGCAACGCTTCTCTGTCACTCTCAGCAGTCGCGCAGAAAATTGAACATCTTAAATCTAAGCAACCATGGATTCAGCACACTTTTTGATAAGACAACCTAATACGGTTGGATTGGGAATAAAATAAGCTTTTATTTGATGTGTAATTCGATTAAGTAACTTAAGAGGGTATATTAATTACGGTTACTTACCTGTTTAAACCTGGCAACCCCATGGTTGGCACCACTTGAGAGCAGGCAACCTAATCCGGTTGGATTGGGAATAAAATAAGCTTTTATTTGATGTGTAACTCGATTAAGTAACAAATCAGGGTATATTAACTCCAGTTACTTACCTGTTTAAACCTGGCAACCCCATGGTTGGCACCACTTGAGAGCAGGCAACCTAATACGGTTGGATTGGGAATAAAATAAGCTTTTATTTGATGTGTAACTCGATTAAATAACAAATGAGGGTATATATTTGTTTTACAGGATCTTAGACTATTATATTTTTTTATAGGTCCATGACATCGATGACATACGTTGTGAAACAAGTGATGAGAGCGAAAAAATTCTTCCAGGAAAAGTTTTATGGAAGCTTACTGATCTCGATCTTTGCCCAACAAAGGACTTAACAGACTTGGAATTCACTTTGTCAGTATCTTTCGGCGGTCTGAGTAAGCACTATTTATGTCTGCTTTCTTTTTCTTTCTTTATGGTGACATGATACCTTTGATGATCTTTCTATATTATAAAGGTCAAACGTATCTGTGCGTAAAGTCATTTTGCTGATGGCAACACTTTTCCATGTAATTTCGGTTTTGCAATTTTCACTACTGAGTATTTTTACACTTCTAAACATAGCACAGTTTCAATTTTTGCACCGTCGTATAGGGAAAAATATGTACTTTTAACCTCTTCGCTACTGAGGTCCACATATGTGGACCTTGGATTATTGCTGTTTATAATAAAACTATGAAAATTATCTGCAATTTTTTTTTCATATTTACATTTCTGATAGTTTAAGCTTCAAAAGAATCCAATAAATGGCAGTACCAGGCACATTTTCATGGTCATACACTTGTTTGAAATTCTGATTTTTAAAAATGCCGCCAATTGAGCGATTGCGCAGAAGTAAGTACTTTTTATCTATATTGTAATTTTAATTAAGGTGTCATAATTTTTGCTATAGTTAAAAACATGATAAATGTTCACCAGACATCTTTATTTTGTTCATTTGATGATATTTTTTATTTAAAAAGTAGCATTTTGTTGAGGTCCACGTGTGTGGACCTCAGTACTCAAAGCGTATAAATAGGCTTAAAATCAAGAATTACTCTTATGTTTAAATATAATAATAAAGCTTCGAGATATTTAATTAACTCGTAATATGTGTCGTTTTAACATTAAATATGCTTTATTAGCTAGATTAAGTGAATTTAGCTTATTTTTTTCCTTAAAAAATACTTAAATATTATTCATGGCAGTTATAGAATTTTATTAAAAATATATGGATCAATTGAAGATTATAACAAGATATGCAACACGTTTTTTTTACTAAAAATAAGTAAATGGAATAATTATATAAATAAATTTGTAAATAATTCTTTTCTCTATACATTTTTTAAATTATTTTAAATAATAAAATAATATTTTAATTAAAAATAATAATAAGGTACCCTGGGGTAATAACGCCACGTTAAGGTTCTACCAATTTTCACGGCTCAGATTTAGTTTGTATATTTCAAAAAACATATATATGATTTGATACAGCAACTCATTGACTATCTATATAAAAAAAATAATTTAACAGATATGTATTCATAAAATGTAATGGCGTGATTTCTTGACCAATGCTCTTTGGCGTTATTACCCACCTATATGGGTAATAACGCCATGCAAACAAAACTATGAAATAAGATGGAATAATTGCATGTAGATTGCCCAATTCTAAAAATACAAACTCTACAAACTTAGAATTTGACAAATTGCATTCTAAGCTATTGAAAATGTTCAATTTTTTGTGAAAGTGTAAAAAAAATAAAGTTGTGATGTGTGTGTGTGTGTGTGGGGGGGGGGGGGGAGGATGAGGCAAAAGAATATCAGACCGTGAGCTTCTTTTTGCTTAAAAAGGACCGCTTAAATAGAATTATTAGAAACATTGCAAAGTTTTAACTGTGTTTATTTGAATCAGTATTTAGGATGTAGCTCGGCCACTGTAGGGAATCAACCGGAGTATTAATGCCAAGGATTGGCGTTATTACCCCATTATAGTTATTGCGCTGTACATTTTAAATTACAAATTATCTCGAGAAGATATCCAAAATCTTCAACAATATTTTGAAAGTCCATGAAATGTACTACAAATTTATGTAATTAACAAAGTATTTCCGGATAAAAAAAAAATAGTCTTCACATCACAAAACGTATCTCGCAAATTTTAGATCAATCGTTAATTTTAGTTGCTTGTAAAAAAATAAGACCTAAAAATGAAACAAATTAACTTGAAGCTGTTTTTTGCGATTTATATGACTCAAAACCCTTCTGCACAGAGCACATGGGTGTCATTTACCAGATTATTTCATGATTATGCAAAATATTAGCACTTGGCGTTATTACCCCGCCTGGCGTTATTACACTAGACCGCCTTATTATTTAAAAAAATAAGACAATTATTGTTAATTCATAATATGTGTCGTTTTAACATTAAATATGCTTTTTAAGCTCGATTAAGTGAATTTAGCTTATTTTTTTTCCTTGAAAAATGCTTAAATGTTATTCATGGCAATTATAAAATTTTCTTAAAAATATATGGATCATATATGGATCTGGAGATTATATTAGATATACAACGCGTTTTTTTTTTACTAAAAATAAATAAATGGAATAATTATATCAATAAATTTGTAAATTATTCTTATATATATATATATATTAAAATATTTTAAATAATAAAATAATATTTTAATTAAAAATAAATTATTAGATTTTTGTATATATGTTGGCAAAGGCAGTATTTCCTCAGATGATATGAGAGACTTTGATGTAGGTGGGGGTATTGTGAAATTGTTGTCTGAAACTGTGCCCCAGAATTTCAATCACGTAATTTATACAGACAGATTTTTCACTAGTTTGAAGTGTGTAGAATACCTTCTGCAAAATAAAATTTATTTCTTAGGTACTGTTATGTCTAACAGAATTGGTTCTGCTATACAAAAATTGAGACCTGATAAAGAACTGAAAAGAGGAGAAAGGAATGAAGTGGTTAGAGATGATGAGAAGATTTGTATACTTAAATGGAAAGATAACAAATCTGTTACTTTTCTTTTAACATGCGTTGGAAGTGAACCAAATTCGTTGTGCTTGAGATGGTCAAAAGACGACAAGGCAAAAATAAATGTACCACAGCCCTCTGTAGCGAAGATGTACAATGTATGTATGGGCGGTACAGATCTTTGTGATCAATAACTTCCATATTATCGCTGTGCAGCAAAAACAAATATTGTCAACGCCTTGACAATGTTGGACACTTAACAAGATTTGTTGACAACAAAAATGCATTTAAATGTCGTTTAGAAAGATGCAAATACAAAACCAGAGTAATGTGTATAAAATGTAAAGTTTATTTATGTAGTTTGAAAAACAATTGTTTTGAAAATTTTCACACTAAATAAAGAATAAAGAAAAAACTTTAAGTTTTCTGGTAATTTTTTTAAAAAAATAATTCATAAAAAATATTTCAAAAATTTTAAATATAAGATTTATTAATGCAATACTTTTAAAACAATAGAAAATAGTATTTACCTGTTGAAAAACATTTGTTTCTGTAATTTTAAAAATAATTAAATGCTTGCAATGATTGTCCAAAAAATTTAAATTTTTATGCAATTGAGTCCCGAGGTCCACATATGTGGACCTCAATTTGCTGCTACTCTGGTACATAAAATTTTATTTTTTTTCATTTCTATCATATTAGAAGCCAACTTAGTTAAATAAACCTATTCCAGCATTTTTTCAAAAATTTATTTACATTCAGGACTGAAGAGGTTAAATGCAATTTGTTTGAAAACTGTATCTTAATTTATTTTTGAGATATTAATTTTTTTGTAGTTTTTAATACTGTTTTCCTGATTGTGGTAATAGAAATATTCCATTTTTATTAAAAGGAAATGAAAAAATGATGAAAAAAGCATATTATCCTATCTTTATGTTGTCATTTCTTCATTAAATGTGAAAAAAAAAAAAAAAATGAAATTAAAATGCGTGTTGGGCCAAAGTTTGTTATAAAACCTGGAGAATTTTGGTTTCATTTAAAAAATTTCATTTACATCACTTTAAAGAATATAAATAGTTTAGTATCTGTTTCAGCTAATAGCATCGAGAATTTGAATTTAAATGACGAACGAATGATGACGAATTAAAATACTATGACAAAAAATACTATGAAAAAAATTTTTTTTTAAAGGTGAATACAGATATGAAAGATGCACATGTAAATTTTGATATGGTGAAAATGATGTCGGGTTTAGATTGCACGAAGAAACAATTCTATGATTCAGTCAAAGTGGAATAATTTTTTTCTTTTTTTTTTCCATTTTGGAACTGTAGCATAAGAGCCTTAATTGATAACTTTATCATAATAACAGATTTTTGTTATTTTTTACTGTTTACCTGTGCATTAAAAGTTTAATTTTAACAATTTCTACAGTTGTGTTTTATGGAAGTAGTATTTTTTCAAGTATATGACGGAATGAAATTTTCGCCTTGCTTTTCACATAAAATGAATAATGCTTACTTAAAAGGCGATTAAATAATCAATTATAGATGTTAAAAGTTGATTTTATTTAAAAATCTTAGTACTTTCAAACCTTTTCCAAACAGGTTCGTCATCAGAGAATATTTTCTTTTATAAATACAAATATAAGATTTCGTTTTGAAAAATGAACCTTTATAAATACAAATATAAGATTTCGTTTTGAAAATCATTTTTCAAAACGATATCTTATATTTGTATTTATAAAAGAAAATATTCTCTGAGGAAGAACCTGTTTGGAAAAGATTTGAAAGTACTAATATTTTTAAATAAAATCAACTTTTAACATCTATATTTGATAATTTGATTTTCTTTTAAGTAAGCATTATTCATTTATAGTACTTTTTCATAACTTTAGGTTAAATATTGATCAAGCGTTGGACTTATCAATACATATATCATGCATTTGTTATTAGCCTCCGATGCTATTTCTTTTACAAGCTAAAAAGTGTCGTGTCAAAAATTGTAGCACATCAAGCATAAGTATTTTACTTACCTATCATACGTAGTATAGGGTAAGTCTTGCAATCGTTTAGAAAATCGAAAAAAAAAAAAAAAAAAAAAAAAAATTGACGGATTTACACATTTCAGATACTGGAGATTCCAAAAAACATATTTTTAGAAAAAAAGAATTACCGTCCGTCTGTCGGTCTGTAAACGCTCTATCTCACGAACAAATGGAGATAGAGACTTAAAATTTTGTATGCTCTTTGTAAGTAAGAATAGGACGAAGCCTATTTAATATCGGTAACCTCGATTACCCGGAACTATTTTTTTCGGACTCTCGAAAAAAAATTTTGACGGATTTACACGTTTCAGATATTGGAGATTCCGAAAAATATATTTTTAGAAAAAAAAAAATTGCCGTCCGTCTGTTCGTCTGTCAGTCTGTCTGTAAACGCTCTATCTCACGAACAAATGTAGATAGAGGCTTAAAATATTTTGTATGTACTTAGTAAGTAAGAATAGGACGAAGCCTATTTAATATTAGTAACCTCGATTATCCGGAACTATTTTTTTCGGACTCTCGAAAAATTCGTTCTGATGAAATGTATATAAAAAACCTCTTTTTTTTTTTTAATCGGAGGCGAAACTGAATTCTGCAATGGCAGAATCTACATTCAACTTGTTGTAACTATTTTAGTAGGTTTATTATAAATCAATGAAACAGTTCCTTTTTAAATATTTTCTTTCGTCGAAATTCGACGGGTTCTACCTTGTATACATACAATAAGAGATGTCTGTTTGCCTGCCTGACCACGGATAACGCCGAAATTATAACACGTAGGTCACTGAAATTTCTGTCATGTGTAAATGTTAACATAGGAAAGTGCACTTCTCAGCCGAATTTTTAGATTTTTTTAATTAAAGCATACTGGGTAAGAGGATATTTGCAGCAATCCACGACAACAACGTAGCCAGGTTAGAGGCTTCTTGCAGTTCGCCACCAAAACAAAGCAGTCAACCAGTTAGAGTCTTTATGTTTTCCTAGGGTTTACTTAGGTGCTCCTGGCGTAGGTCTTACTGAAGAAAGGAATTTGTTAGGAAAGGAAACTGTTTATTTACTTTTATTTTTCTTTTTTTAAATGATATACATTGTTTTCTTCTATAATTATTAATTAAACATTTTTATTTTATTATTCAACATTTCAAAATGAGTTTAAAAAATGTATATGTAATTGGTATTGAAAACGAAGTTTTCGCCAAATTGGCATCAGAAAAAAATGACATTTGGGCCTATAAATCAAGTACTCAGTATTTTTATACAAACTTTGCGCATCGCCAAATATTGTGCCAGTGGCATTTCTTTGTATTTCATTAATTTCATTTAAAATATGTTTAATAATATAATCCTTTCATTCATTTCATTTAGAATAACATTACTTTATTTTGAAACTGAAACGTTTAAAATTCATGATTTTTATTTATTTTTTAAGCCTTTAGAATAAAAAAACAAATCAAAAATAACGATATTTTGAAGCTCCATAATTGCAGCGAAAGAACAAAACGTAAATAAACCCAATTAACCGCGCCTAGATGAGTTTCATTGGGTCGTTGCCATTAACAAATAACCGTGATTTTTGTGCCACATACGTTAGTGTAGCACAGTAATATACATATATAGTATAGTAGTTTACATATATAGATATTCTACCCTGATAAATTTTTATTTCATTTCAATAATAATAATAAAAATTGGTACATCTATACTTCTGTATAGTTATTGCGGAATTTGTTTTACTTCACCCATAACATGCATAAGCTCTAAACTCTTCTTTTATTATCCCATTTCAGTTTTTGTAACTATCTGTTTAGCCGTAAAACTTGTTTATTCGAAGTACGAGCTCAGCATAAAAGTTTTCCTTTACTCCCGTGGATTTACTTTTGTGAAAGAGGAAGACATCGATTACGATAAAGATTACGATGCATTTATTTCTTTCAGCCATGAGGATGATGAATTCGTCATCAATGAAATCATTAATGGTGAGTTGGATAACAAAACTCTTTGCATTTTAACACCTTCGGGTCCGAATTTTTTGAAAAAATTAGTTTTACCTTAATAACATTAACACTAGCTATAAGATTATTTAGTGTTTAAATATTATTTCATTGTTAGAAAGATAACGAATGCTGTTGTTTTGTGCACTATTTAATTAATATTCATATGACCGTAGAGGCTAAGGAAAAGTTTTTGGAGATGTTTAGAAAATATGGTTTTATAAAATAGATTTAACCTTTATTACAACTTTCTAATGCTTTATGTGCTTTATTACATGAGATTCTTTCAGGAAAGTAACTTTTATTTTAAATTCAAAGAGTGAAATATATGCTTAAAAGTAAAAGAATCGCAAGCGCCGCAAAGAGAATGAAGCAAATAACAATGATTATTATTATTACTGAATGACTAAACGTAAATGAAGTCATATAGTAAATGTATAGACATACAGGGTGTTTCGCTACCAGATCGACAAACTTTGAGGGATGATAGTAGGCATGAAAACAAACATTATTAAATAGGAAACCATCGGGCGCATGAAAACAAACATTATTAAATAGGAAACCATCGGGCGCAAACGTCTTCTGTAAGAGCTAGGGGCCATTAAAGTTTAAGGTCCAAAATTTCAAACGATGATAAAAAACGGAAAAAAGGGTCGATTCGTTTGCGGTTTTCACGAATTATCACGAATTTTTTAGAAAAAAATTTTAAACGTTACGTTCAAAAATTGTCGATAGAGGGCGCTTTAGACTTTAGAGTAACGAACAACTACGTTTCACCGTTATTTTGTGCATGGGGTTGAAATTATTCTAAAGTTTAAACTTTAACTTAAATTTTAAGCCCAAAATCGGAAACACTGGAATCGAGTAACTAACGAAAATTGAACTGTGAACAGAGGAGGAGATTTTAAACGCTCACAAATATTGGGCAAACAAATCGATTTCGTTGCGGTTTGCGTGTAAGTCATTCCCTTGGTAATTATTTTATACAAAATGACGTACAGCTTTGGTGTCCTCATTTTTTGATAGAGGGCGCTTCCCACACGTCTCTGATATTTCAATGGCAGTACACCTGGGTGTTTTACTACCAGACCAACATATTTCCAGGAAGTGTTAGCGATGCAAAGACGACTCGGAATCACATAGGAATGTAACGTTGGAAATGCATTTTTTGGGAGTAACGGTTAAAGGAAACAAAGAAAAAAAACAGAAAGAGCAGAGAAAGAGCAACACGTCACGAGCAATCACATATCCCATCAGGTGGAAATGGGCTTCGTCTGTCCTCAGAATTTACCACGGCCAATCATTGTCCACTTCCATGTGAGTGAGAAATTCCAAAGCCCAAGTTCCCTCTCTTGCTGGCTGGTCAGAAGGGAACAACTCCTGCACATGGCAAATTTTATACGGATAGCATTGCAGGATGTTTCGTAGAATGTTATGTACCGTGCTCACAGGCCTGTTCAAAGTTCGGGCAATTCTCCGTGCACTGCATGGTTGCTCAGCACCGCTAGACTCTTCCTAAACTGCTGTGGCCACTTCTTCAACTACCGCCGAATCACATCTTTTCCTTCCTCTACCAGACTGCACATCAAACGAACCTGTATTTTCGAATTTTTGCATCATTTTCACCAGACCTCTGACAGTCATCGGTCCAGCGCCTTTTTTCATACCCTAGAGAGTCCTGAACTTCTGCAGAGCCACTGGTGCAGAATCATCGTTCTTGTAATAAAGCTTTACAAGCAGAGCACGATCCTTCATCGAGACACTCATGGCCAACGTCTGAGAAGCGAAATGAGGAAACGCCGTTTACCCAACGCTTTTATAACACCTGAAATTGTCGTGCGCATGCCAGGTATTTTAATTTACATATACTGACGCTTACAGCGCCATCTGTCACTCAAATTTGGAACTTTTTTTGGTTCATGTTCTTTCCCCCTTCTTCAATAATACGCTGTTAAATTTTGACGCCATTCTAACGAGTGGTTCGCTTTTTAGAGCGTTTTGAAACTCGGACTTTAATTATAATCACCCTGTACATATAAATGTATATAACGAAACTATACTTGAAGCAAACTAAAAATGCAAAACTAAAATTACGTAAATTAAACTTAATTAAACAAATTGAACATAGAAAATATTTTCTTTAAAAAGTATTCGAAGCGTAAAAGCGTATTTTTCAAAATTTCGTTTTCTCGCCAACCGGAGATAAATGGCCAAATAAATGAAATTTTCATTATTTTTTTACGGACGTTGTATGGAGGTTCCGCCGACATTTTTTTATAAACACATATACTCATATGAGAAGAACATTCTGTAATTTTTTCAGATTTTTCCGAGTATGCCCGTAAGGAGACCTTCCTTGTCAGATGGGTTTATTGCATGTATGTCTGTATAATGTTTGTATTTACCGTTAGGTTAAACTAAAAACTAACATTAATAGTAAATACTCTGATGTGGATGCACTAAATTATTATTCTCGGCTATGATTTAAAAAAAAAATGCATAACTAAATTTTAAGACCTATTTTTTAGATTAAGGTATTAAAGCTTTAGAGTACATTCTTTGAATATTGAGAATGAGAGACAGATTTCAACTGTTCACATACTAAGCTCTTTAACCTAATTAATCCCTTCATTTCCTGACTTACATTAGTTAATAGAACTTAAACATGACTTACTAATTATCTTTGGTTCGGAAAAAAGTAAAATATTACAAACTCTTTCACAGAATATCCTTAACTTTTCTCATTCGGAATTGAATAATATTTCAAAATGTAAAATGTTTACAGAAGTATTCAGTTAATGAAATAAATATAATACAATTGTAAGACATTTCTTTAAAAATGATGGTAAATTGCCACAGAAATGAAATTTGTTTTACTTTTTGGATTATTTTCACAGGAATTAAAACTGCCAAAATAATATTGCTATCTTTCATACTATTTGCCAATGTTATTGTGGTGTTTATAAAGTTTGATATAATATAACGTATGCAGTTCTACTTGATAGTCCTGTATGAAATATGTCTATTTCGTATTCCTTTTAGTATTTAGTAGGATATGCGTATTACCTTTCATATCTATATATCACTTTGTAACATTTATATACATATTTATGCAAAATCATCAACATAATTATTTTTATCATTTTTATAATTATATACTCTATAGAATCTACAACATGTTCACTTTATATTTCTGTTATTATTTTTTTCAGTTATTGAACACAGGGTTCCTAATATTCGCTTGTGCTTCAGTTATCGTGATTTTTTACCAGGGGAATACATTTATGATAATATAACTAATGCTGTTCAAAGTTCAAAGAAAACAGTTTTGGTTCTTTCAAGGTAAGTATAATAAACTTTTATGAGCAATTTTAAGTGACATTATAATTGGTGGTTCTTCATATAGTCGGTCAAATGAAATCATTGGAACATTTGGAAAACTTTCGGAGTAAAAAGAAAAAAAGAATAATATTGCCCAGTTAAACTGATGGCATTAAGCTCATAGGCTACGCATACTAATTGTATATTGCAGCCTTATATTTTCAAGAGTTAATTCCGTTCGAAAAACAAAATTAAAGGGGAAAATCAGATACTTCCAATCCCCCGTTTTATACTTAATAATTGAACCCCTTAAAGTAATCAGCTTTATCATATAAAAGAATCTACATCCAAAATTCAGAGGAAATTGGAAAATTCTTAATAGAAACCCATTTATATAATTTAAGAGGAGTTGTCCCATCTTTTATATTTAACCATTAAACTTCCAAAACTATTCAGAGATTCTATGTTAAAACTGTTGTTAGCTTTCGTTTTTTCAAAAACTAAAACAAAATCACTTCACCTTTTTTCATTCACGTATAAAAACATTTCATATTTATTTACTTAGAAGGTGTCACAAATAAAAATTAAATTAAAGAGTTGACATGTTTCGGTTCATTAATAAGAACCGTATTCATAACATATAAAATCAGTAGAAAATTAAATGACACTGGATATAAATATAATTTAAAAATCAAAACAAAACATTGCGCCCGCTATGATCGATCATAGCGGGCGCAATGTTTTGTTTTGATTTTTAAATTATATTTATATCCAGTGTCATTTAATTTTCTACTGATTTTATATGTTATGAATACGGTTCTTATTAATGAACCGAAACATGTCAACTCTTTAATTTAATTTTTATTTGTGACACCTTCTAAGTAAATAAATATGAAATGTTTTTATTCAGAGATTCGCCTTATCAGAAAGAACCTATATCTAAAATTAAAAGCAAATCGAATAATTTTGCAGAAAACCCCATTTATCAAATATAAAGGGGGGATTACCACAGCTAATTAGGGAAGTATTTTATCACTATGAAGCTATCCAAAAATTGAAGCAAATCAATTAATTCTGCAAGAAAAATCTTTACCTTAAATGAAGAAGGGTGAACCCACCGATCTGCCATTTATACTTATCCAATGAATTCCCAAAACCAATCAGAGAAGTGCTTTTTCAGAATGAACCTATATCCAAAATTTGAAGCAAATCGGTAAATTCTGCTTGAAAAAACCATTAACCTAAATTAAGGGGAGTTACTTCCCCTTCCAACCTCCCCCCCCTCTTAGACTTATCCAATCATCTTGAAAAACAATACATTGAGGTGCACTCATCGGATTTATTCTATGTTTAAAACTTCAATGAAATATTATAAATCTGCATGAAAAACTTTTATATCGAAATAAAGGGTGGAGTACCCTCTCTTCCTGATTATCCAATGAACTCTCGAAACTAATCATGGCGGTGGTCTCATCAGAAGGATTCTATGTCTAAAATTTGAATGAAATCTGATAAATTCTGCATGAAAAACCCATCTATATAAATCAAGGGTAAAGACATTAGCCGCCGTTTCTCCTCTTTGTACTTATCCAGTGAATAACCAATACTAGTCAAGGAGGCTTTTCATCAGAATGATCCTATGTCTAAATTTTGAACAAAAACTGATGATTCTGCATAAAAACCCATTTATATCAATTAAGGGGAGGGGCATGATCCCCCCGTTCCCCCCTTTATACTTATCCAATGAACACTTAATACTAATCACGGAGGTGCCTCATCAGAATAATCCTATACATTAAATTTAAACGAAAACTGATAATTCAGAACGAAAAACCCATATACATAAATTAAAGGGAGGGACATTAGCCCCCCCTCTTATATATATATCCAATAAACTCCAAAAACTAATCAGGGAAGCGCCTTATGAGAATATACCTATATCCAAAATTTCAAGTGAATCGGATATTTTTCTCATGAGTTATCGTGTCACGCACGAACATACAGAACAGATGGGCACAGACATTGATAGCCTGTGAGCTAAAAAGAAATGGCTGTTTTAAGAACATTCAAATTCACACTATATAAAGGAATTTCGTCAAAAATGATGAAGCAATTTAGAAATAAACTAAAAGCTTTATATATAAGTAAATTAAGGAAGATAATAATTAATTTAAGAAGAAGTTAATCGAATTAATGACAGATATTACTATAGAATAATAAATTAGTGAATATGCCAGTATTTTAGATTAATAAAAAGGAAATGAAAGTAGATATTGCAAAGAAAAAATTAATAATATATACATACATATCTTTAGATATATGTGTATAAATAACATTGGCGCCAAGTAAACCAAAAAATACCTGTTATTTTTTATATATTAGATAACTATGATATAAAAAACGTGTGAACAAGCCACAAAAAAATTTAAAGTCGATTAAATTAACGAACTTTTAGAGTTGATACTGGGGGTAGACGAGCGAAACTGGTCGGGACAATGCCCCCTAGTTATTTAAATACGTTGTAAATTTCAATCGGGTTTTTTTCTTTGTCTATTAATTCTGCATTCTTTCTTCGCAATTGCTTTGGTGCATTTTATACCTGTACACTTTAAAAATGCCGTGAAATGAAGCGTTAAAGTCCTTGCATTTATTCCGTTAAAACACAAAAATGTCCGCTTTGATTTACCCATCTTCTGCAAAAATGCAGAAAATTGCCAATTTAGTGCAAAAGTTACCAAAAACACCCCAATCTAAAGTTACATTTTCGTCAAATCACGAGGGAATTCCGGCAACAGTGCTACAATTGCACTTTTTAGGTGTGATCGTAATTACGTAAATACGTAGCACTTATAGTTGTCGTTCAGCCCGTCTCTCCGTCTCTCCATCCGCATATAACAACGAAAAAACTGACCAACCGAATCGTTTGAAATTTGAAATCCATAATTATTACATAATTTTTTCGAGTCATTTCAAATTTTATGAAAATCGGATGCATAGATCAATTCCAGGGACAATCAAAAGTACTCTGTTGCATTCCGGTCAATGGAGAAAAATGTTTTAAATGCATTATTAATGGTGTTACACTCATTCGAACATAATAAAATTGATATGCATCTATAAAGTACATATTATAATGCACATTTTGCGTAATTTGTGGTGCAAAGAACATTTGTTATTGATTTGCAAGGCTACACAAAAGTATTTCATTACATAATGGTATAGGGAGAACACTGCTTGGTGCGCATTTTAATTGTGATTAACAATTTACAATTTTATGAGATTGATATATGAGAGTGATATTTCGTTATCGCACGAACACACCTCATTTGCTATGCTTCACACGCAGATTCCAACTTGTTTGTATTGGAAGGGGAAGTTGTCGTTTATTCTTCAAAATACAAAAAGTTAACTTAAGCCCAAAAGCACCGAAATTTCTTTAGTCAAAAGATAGAAAATTCTTCAAACAATATAAAACAAAATCTTATCTAATCGACTCCATCACGGGCAACTCGTAACAACTGCAAATTGGTTCAAAAAAAAAAAAAAAAAAAAAAAAAAACATACAGTTTAGAGTTTTTTAGAGATTAAACCATTTTCGATATGAAAGGCAAATATTGTTCACAGTAAGACAAGAAAGTGGAACTAGAACTGAATTTATTGCACCAAGAAAAGTTTTGAAATTTATCCGCTAGTGTTTGGGTCGAATTGGGACCATTTTAAATGGTTGAAAATTTAGTTTCACACCGAAGAAACTTATTTCCTGTCTATCTTTCGCTAAAACCTTTTTTTTTTTTTTTTTTTTTTTTTTACCCAATTTGCGTTTGATATGGGGAGTTAAGTGGCACGTGACATCATCGCTGATAGGGTTTATAATAGGGGGTTTCCAGCAAATTGCTGACCAGTACTTTTCCGTTTTTCGACGAATTTTGTTTTAAGAGTGTAGTGAATGCAAAATAACAAGATGTCCAACAACTTTTTTACCCAATGTATCTATCTATGTATATTATAAAGGCCAAAGGTATCTGTGCATAACGCATAAGTCCTTTTGCAAATGGGAACGCTTTCCAATGAAATTTTCGATTTTACAATTTTCACTACTGCAAATTTTACGTCTCTAAACATCGCATATTTTTAATTTTTACACCGTCGTACAGAGAAAAAAAATTACTTTTAAATGCAATTTGTTTCAAAGCTGTATCTCAATTTATTTTTGAGATATTAATTTTTTTAAATAAATTTTAGTACTAATTTTGTAAATGTGGCAACTAAATCACTCCATTTTTTCTTAAAATTGAAAAAGAAAAAAATAGAAATTAAAATGCGTCTGTTATAAAATCCGGCGAATTTCGGTTTTATTTCGTTTAATAATTTGAATAATTGAGTTTTATAGAATTTTCTTAATTTTAACTATGTGATA
Source organism: Maratus speculifer (assembly GCA_964019185.1). Classification (NCBI taxonomy): domain Eukaryota; kingdom Metazoa; phylum Arthropoda; class Arachnida; order Araneae; family Salticidae; genus Maratus; species Maratus speculifer. The sequence goes on along the minus strand of CAXHSM010001172.1, from coordinate 233,100 downwards.
TTTGCTTGAGAGTTAGAATGACCAATATACGATGCATTTTTTACAGTAACTAATTTTGTAGATTTATTATAACTAAATAAAACAGTTCTTTTTTAAAGATTTTATTCCGGTAGGTTCCACCTCGTTTAATAATGGCATTTGTTTTGTTTTTTTCCAGAGAGTTTCTTGCGAGCGAATGGTGTCTTGTGGAATTCAAGGTCGCCCATACGCAATCTCTGAGGGATAAAATTCACCGAATAATTTTGATTAAATACGGGGATTTGCCATCAGAAATTGATCCAGCACTCGACCTTTATCTCAAGAGCACAACATATTTGACTTGGGGCGAAAAGAATTTCTGGAAAAAATTGCTCTTTATTCTCCCTGCTAACAACAGTGTCAGAAATCCTGTTCCTAGACATGCAGATCATAAAAACATTGTCTTTAATGAAAACGATTTTTGAATAAAAGATGATCTCCGGATGTGTAATAATTTGTAAATGAAAAATATATCAAACTGTATTTTAAAAGGGAGTGCTATTTTTTTTTTTTTTTTCAGAATGACCAAAGAAAAATTACATAACAGTGAAAAAGTAATATATATATATTTTTTTTACATGACTAAAAATGGAAATGTATTTGCGCCATTGTTAATGTTACATTCGAAAATTCATTTTCACGTAACAAAAGCAAAGAAAATTTATCTAAAATTTAATGCTTTAATGGAAAGTTCGCCTATAAAGCGTGGAAAATGAGCCTGAATTTCGGTTTGTTACAAATTTAATAAATTTTTGAGATATATCTGGTGTGACTTTTAAAATTAAAATTAATTTTGGTTATGTAATACAGAGAAGACAGATACTCCATTTTTAATCAGAAATGTCGAATGCATATTATGAATTTAAAATAGATTTTTTAAAATGTTTTATTCAAAGACTGACACCTTCATGATTATATAAAACAAAAATACTAGCACAATTTGTGATATGAATTTGAAATTTTAGGATAAAATAGTAGGTAAAACTTGCAACACTGATTTCTTATACTTGACGATTAAGGTAAATTTTTATTTAAATTATTGTTCTATATAGGTAATTCTTTGAAACATTTGCTTATAAATATTAAATCAAAATTATTTTTCTAAAGATTTTTTAAATAAAGATTTTACTAATTCACTTTTAATCTAAAGTTTAAATTCAGTTTCTTAACTTATAATCGTCACAATTGTGTCTAAAGAAAGTAAGGGATTCTGAATCATTGTTCTAATATGTTCTGAATCATTGTACAACTATTTTTCTTTCACGTGTCAGGGCCTTTTTATTTCGAAGTACACAATCTCTCATAAACACGCCCACTTCGTTCTCCATTCAACACGTTTTGTTTTTCTTTTTTATTAGAAATCTCATCACAATCATGTTATAAATCCATACAAATTTCTTTGCATTTTAAAGTTAATACTGTTTTTATAATGTCAGTAAAACGTTAGTAAACTCATTAAAGCAGTAAGAGAAATTTTCATAACTACACGATCGTATGTCGATAACTCATTTAAAACATTCACAAAGTCAATAAAAACTCATATTTAAAAAAACTCTATGAACTGTATTTATTTAACTGACTCACAACATAGCCGCTCATGGCTACGTTCTCTTAAAAATCTTCTATGAACTCATAAAAACAAACGCAGACGATAAAAATCGTTGCCAAAAATACACAGAATAAATACGACCGAACATACCGGCCCCCGTTGAATGATTTTCATTCAACCACAATTATAATACATTATTACACATGAAAATTTTAAATAAATAATACAACACATACTAATAAACAATAAATAGCAAATTAAAATGAATAACAATTACTTTTCCAAGGGTAATAAACATATTTTTGACACTGGTCTCTTAAAAAACCCTCTTTGTGTTTTCACTTTTACTACTCTAATAATTCCATCATTACCTGGAAACAACTCTACAATTCTACCTAGAAGCCAATTGCAAACAGCAACATTGTCCTCTTTTATAATTACTAAATCATTTATTTTAACATTTTGTTTTTCAAACATCTAAAATTCTGCAATCATTTTATAGTGATGTACACTCATGACATCTATCACTCAAATTAAATTTACTCTAAATGATGCAAGAATTTATCTCATTTCTCATATTTTATCTCAAAAAATAACTCAGAAATACTTTATTTTAAAAGTATTTTAAAATTAAGAAACTCGATTTTATCAAATCAAAACTCTAAAATTCTGAACAAAATGGATGTCATTTAAATAACTGAAATTATACATATGCACTCTCAATACACATTTTGTATTAATACTTTCTCTCATAACACGTAATATATTCAATAAAATAAGAATTACCTCAATTTTACATATGTACACTCAAAATAATTATACACCAACTAGCTATAACTCAAAATATCTTATAAAACACATTGCATTAAAAAAAAAAAAAACTTTTTACAAAAATTATAATATAAAGTAAGCAACAATTATAAACTGATTCTCTAATATTCCACGACCATTTAAATGTTAAAACTGCTGCCTAAACTGGAAAAGTAAAGCTTGTGGGCCTAAATGTAAATATCGTTTATGAAAATAGTCTACTATCATCTGAGTAAGTTTACTTTTATTATGTAGTATAATTGGAAATTTTTGGTTAGCATTTAAGTTACTGTTTGCTAACCTACCTCCTACTCTAAGAAGATCTGCTTTATCAAGAAATGGGTGAAGATTTCTTATCTGACTATTATTATTTACCTCACCTGATTTTTGCAAGGATTTTATTTCCTTGTCAAAAAATTCTCGTTGAACACTTTTTAACAAAAAAGGTTTCTGCCTTTTTGAGCTCCTCGAGGTCTAAAGGACCCTCTTTTCCTTCTTTTTTACAAATGCTAAGAAACCTGAAAATAAATCCTAAAATACGAATTATCTTACAATAATTATTACTTAAATCAGTTATATCATGCACAAAGGTATTATTAGAAACTGTAAAAAAAGACATATTTTTAAAGTCATTAGTTTTAAAGTTTTTCAGTTCTTTTGAAAAGTCATTGGAATCAACTGCTTCAGGTATGGTTGTATTTGGATAGTCTTTTTCTTTTAGGAACATTGGGCCACTCCACCACAACTCATTTGAGATTAGCTTATCAGGATTAATTCCTCTTGTTAGAAGATCTGCTGGGTTATTTTTAGAAAAAAAGATTGAATCAAAATGGTAGTGCTTCTTTAACACTTAAAATATATGGTTATAGGAAAGTGTCACTTAAATTCCAATCAGTATACTAAATACATACATAAAAAAAAATTAAAATCCTTATAATGAATGTTCAGAAACTTTTTTTTCAAGAAATCCTGTTAAAAAATTCCACCGCTTCCTTTGATAGAATTACTGCTTATAGTTAGATAGAATTAATGCTTACTATTAGATGCTGCTGAAAAAGAACAGGGATATTTAAAAGATTTACTTTGTTCAAGGATTTAATTGTCTCGTTGGGGGAAAAAAAAGAGCACTTTTTTATTACATAAAAATAAAACAAATTATTCTTTGCAGCGGGCTTTTGCATGACGCAACCAATCTTTAATGACCCTTTCAATGTCATTATTAGTTGACTGACTGAAAGATGGATTTCTACGAAACAGCACCTGCAAAAAGAGAAAAAATACAGGTTTCAAAACATGAGTAGCGAATAAAAAAAAAATAACGTATCGGAATTCTGTACCCCTTTCAGGGTGGCTAAAGAAATGAAAAGAAAATTCCGATTATCTGTATCAGATTTTCCCCGATTTTTATCATTAAATAACAATCTGTATTTTTTAACATATGCTGCTTTAGCGTCTAACACATTTATCCAGCTTGCAAATATCCATTTGGGAAAGAAAAAACAAAAACTGCAGCAAAGATTATAATTTCATAATGTGCAGTTTTCATCTTAATATTACAAAAACGCACAAATATCATCTAAAAATTGCAAAAAATGTACAAAATGTATCAAAAAAATTTTCAAATTTTGTCAAGAATTCGTGAAAAACTCAAATTGTGAAAAATTCTGTTATGATTAATACTCTAAGGGCTTATATATATACCTATACGTAATACATATGTCGATTTTTTTTAGCAATTTAAAATAATTAAAGAAAACCACATTTTTGTCTTTTTGCTCAGCCATCAGGAGGTTAAAGATTAAGAGTTAAAGATCTTTTAGAAAACTAGAAAATTTTCTAAACAACACTTGCAAAAATCTTTTATAAAAATCTAAACAATTTTCTTAATTGATTTTAAAAGAAAGTTTTCGTAAAAATACATCGAGTTTAACAAACATTGAACATACAGAACAATTTGTTATAATAAAACATTTTGCATTGAGATCTTAAAAATTAAACAAGTTGGAAGGTTTGCACGTGAAGCGTAGCAAATGAGGTGCGTTCGTACGATAACGAAGTTTTAAAATATTCAGATCATGCTGATATAGTAGAACGCACTTTGGATACAGTACAGTGGTCGAAATCTTTGTGTTCCTGTAAATATGCAGGGAGTAATTTTTATTATACTTCATTAACATATATCTTATTCAAAAAATGTGAAATAGTTTAATATAATTAAAACACGCCCCAAACAATGTTTCCCCGTATAACATTATTTAGTGGAATACATTTGTGTGGCCATGTAATTTAATAATAAATATTCTTTGCATGACAGATTGTACAGAATGTATATTTTAGTACATACTTCAAAGATTCATGCCAATTCTATTATGTTCAAATGAGTGTAACACCATTAAAATGCATTTGAAACTTTTTTTCGCATTGATCGTAATGTAACGGAATACTGTCCGGAATACTTTTTATTGTCCCTGTAATTGATCTATGCATCCGATTTTCATAACATTTGAAATGACTCGACAAAATTATGTAATAATTATACGTTTTAAATTTCAAACGATTAAAATGAATTTGAAACTTTTTTCCCCATTCACCGTAATGTAACGGAATACTTTTGATTGCCCCTGTAATTGATCTATGCATTCTATTTTCATAATATTTGAAATGACTCGACAAAATTATGTAATAAATATACGTTTTAAATTTCAAACGATTAAAATGCATTTGAAACTTTTTTCCCCATTGACCGTAATGTAACAGAATGCTTTTGATTGTCCCTGTAATTGATCTAGCCATCCGATTTTCATAAAATTTGAAATGACTCGACAAAATTATATAATAATTACGTATTTTAAATTTCAAACGATTCGGTTGGGTAGTTTTTGCGTTGTTATATGCGGACAGACGGACAGACAGACAGACGGACGGACTGAGCGACAACAATAGGTGCTACGTATTTACATAATTACGAACGCACCTAAAAACTTACTAATTAAAATTGAAGTTATTTTTAGGCAACTAAATGGCTCCTTCCCTTTCAGACCAGCCCAGCTGAAACATTTGGCCAAATCATTACTCATTTTTGTCAGCATCCGTCTAACTCCATTCCCAAGGTTTGATCCTCCTATCTCGCATAATTTTTCACTGAAAAGAATAAAATATTCTAACTAATTTACTTCACATATTATGTACAGAAAAAAAATTTATTGTTATCAGATTTGTGCAGCAATTTAATTTTAATGCAATTTTTAGACTCTTTTGTAATTTTGCTGGGATTTTTTTTAATTCTCAAAAAGAATCTAGTTTCAATACTATAAATGTGCCCAGTTTAGATAATCTTTTGGATTTTATTTAGAACTAGCTGACCCGCCCGGCGTTACCCGGGTCCGTATTAACAATATTAAACGAACTTGAAATTTGTATGATTTTATCATTAACTCGTTACATGCAGAAATGCATTGTCTGAAATACGTAGCCACTGACAAAAATCGGTTTTAAAAACAACAACTAATATTAAGCTCTAAAAATACTCAAAATGAGCAATTAAAACGCGGGAGGGAATATGTATCCAACGATTGCATGATTTTCGTGTTAAAAAGTTGATATTTACCCGTAAAAATCACTGTTAAGTCACGTAACTAATTATTATTTTCACATACAAATCCCAAGTGAAATATTTTGAATTTCAAACTAATTATATCATACTTAAATCCGACTATACCATGAATGAAATCGATACACGATGGTAGCTAAAAGATTGGTATATAGTATTATAATTTCAGAGCTATTTAACAAAAGTAAGTGTTATTTTTAATCAAATCTTGCGTAATGTTAACTCTGTGTATAAATTCCTAACCTTAAACTTTTGTACCGTAACCAGAACCTGTCTGTAACCTAACAGCGACTTAACAGTACCCTACCGTGAATTAAATATAACAGAAATGTAACATAGCCTTCACTTTATTGTAACATATCCTTAATCTAACCATAACATAAATGCAATTTAACTTTAACCTAACTTTAACCAAAATAATATAATAGAAAAAAGCCATTTTAAAAAATTACTATTTCTTCGTAAAATATGTTTCAGCTGTAATTCATTTCTTTCAATTCGTTTTATTAATACAAAATTCCTTCCTCATGCTTTTGTTTGAGACATTAAAATTTCAGCGATAAATGGTTTAATATTGCAAACCTTTTTTCGGTTTACTTCGCCTCCACCTATCTCCCTCTATCCACCAACCATTTTTCTCCATGATGTACAGCAGCTGTGATAAAAAAAATATCCTCATTTAAACTGACAGTTTGCCAGTCTATGAATTTTAAAGGTCTGTCCCAGCTTTTTTTTATTATTTCTGCGAAAATTTTATGCAACTAATCAACCATAAGAAAATGATAGGGAAAAAAACGAAAAAAGGCGATTTTTTATGAGAATGAGCTTTGGAATTTAATTAATTACTCAGTTAATAAATAGAATTTTGAAATTCTGAGCTTCAGGTGCATCAAAAGAGACATTGGGCTACTCTCAAAAAAATTTTGAGCTTCGTACGTGCTGTAGATTTTGCTAGCCATTGCAGACACACAGACACACAGAGCGTTTTGTTTTTTTATTAGTATAGATTTGTGCAGCATTTTTTTTAATTATGCAAGTTGAAAGTCTTTTCACATTCAGTTTCGAAAATTGAGGAGTCATGTGAGGGGTAACAGGTCTGGCTAAGACAATGTTATCTTAGACGAATAAGTATTCTACATTTTGTTTTGTGGAAGATAAAATTAATTCCAGGGATGATTTTAAGTTGACACCTACCACACTAATTTTAATTTTTTTATATTCCTGCTGTCTCTTGACAAAATTCACATTTTTTCCTATGATCTTTTGATGAAATATAATTTTCTTTAGGTATTTTAATGAGATTTCTTAACGAGTTTCTAAAAATGTCTGTTTTAACATCTGTGAAAGAATTCAAATTACAATCTTTAAATGCACTGTAATATTCCTACAATTTCTGAGTTTTTAGCGATCTCTTTTTTTTTTCAGTCTCTGAAAGGACTTTGAGGACCAAAATGCATAAAAGTGGACTAAAGGGGTCCATTTTGAAGCCCTGATCTGCAATTCAAATTTCAGGCTCCGATTTATTTTTGACTTCATTTTTACTCTCATATGCATCGAACTGGCAAATTGTCTTATTTAGAAAGTACACAAGGTGCCGTAATTGTCAATTCTTTGATAAATGCAGAAAATATTGCAAAAAAAGGCAATCTAAAATTTTGAACAGATTTTCCCCTAGCGGGAGATCTGTGAACGAAAAAAAGGGTCATACTGAGAAGATAATTGTTTATAAATCAAATTCTACTGAATTCAGCGTAAAAAGACATCACACGGCACCTTGTACATGTCTTCAAAAATACTCTCAGCAAGTTTCATGTTTCTACTTTTAAAAATTTGAAATTGTATCGGAAAATTTCGAGCCGTTGGCGAGTGTTCGAGTGGAAAAGCGTTTTTTCGAATACACCCTTAAGAATATTATTCAGGCATTATAATTAGTAAACTAATAAACGAAGACAAAAAATATTAAAAATATGGAATGGTGAATTTTCAGAAAATTTTTCAACTTGCCATTTAATTTATCCTCTTGAACAGAACGTTAAAGATATATGTAAGAAATCTAATGAAAAATAACTTTTGAAATGCCTCAGAGCAAGCCTGTGTTTCCACATATGAATATTCTTTTAAAATTATGTACACTTACTAAATATTCTTGCATGCTCTCATCTTTTAAAAATTCTTCCAAAGTCTGTAGATCTTCTAAAGTTGTTAGGGGTAAAGCAACTGGAAAACTTAATTCTTCAGTGTGTACCCTTGATCCAGTTTTCTGTTAAAAAGATACCAGTTTCATTAGATTTCAGCATCATTTATTATGATATACAGTAAAAAACCAATCTGAACGAATTGGGACTGGTGCCTTTTCTGGCTATAAAAAATTGATTATACAAAAATCTGATAAAAACAGTAATAAGTGCTTTAAAAAATTGCAAACTCAGTACATTTAACATCTATTAATCTGGCATGGCTTTCAGAAAAATAGCATTCCTTGTTTAATCACTCCTGGCATATATAATGTAATGGAAATTCAAAATGAAGAATTACATTAACTGATTACAAATTAAACTGTTCAAAAGTTATATTCTGATTGAACATAAATAGCTTGGTGACCATCTTCTATACATTGACATGCAAACAAACTGATGAGACTTAAATATGGTTTTTATGAGTAAGCCAGTATTATGTTTTTATTTTAATACTTATGCACATGTTTCATTTTTTTTTTACACCGAATACTTTAAATTTTCTTCAGGATGTTTAAGGAATAAATTCTTTTTCTGTTTAATTATAATTTTTAAACATTTTTCACTACACTATCCAAAAATATTTTGCAGAAAATTTCATAACCTTGAATTTAGCAATTTTCGCTACTTAAAAGGCATAAAACCAACAGTGTCCCATGCCGGAATCTAAGGTCATTGACTATGAATGTCATAGTGGTGAAGCAAAAAATAACCTTTGATATCTACAATTTAATAAATAATGTAAAATAAATGTCAATTAATTAAAAAATATATGTACTATAGCTTGTGAGCTGTTAGCATAAAGTTTTCAGTTTAGGGTATTCAAGCATGAAAATGGGAAACAGGTGAAAAAATTTTCTTATCTATATAACAGCGCTAAAGTCTTATAATTTAAGTGAATAGAGAATAAAATTAAACGTAACTGCGCATGATTTTTTTTTTTTTTACTTATAAAGTTTTAAAAATGCTAAAGGATGAACCAAACATCTGATTCACTTATGTGAAGTAAACTCATTTTCTAAAACAATTATTCTGAATAATTCAGCTGTTTAATCCTCCTTTTATAAAAAGGTGGAAAAAGGTCCCTACTATACTGATTTTTGCATCAGAAATACAACTCAAAAGAAAGTACAACAGAAATTACCCAAAAGTGTTGTATAAATAGCATACAATATTCTGTTCTAAAAAGGAACTTCCTTTCACACTGAATTTTCAAAGTCTAAAAAAGATTTCCTTCTTGAAAGTCATTCAGAACATTAAATAACACCCTTTAATTTTAAAATGTGCATAAAATTCTTAAAATTAACTTTACGCTCTTTAATAAATGCTTACATATCATAAGTATCAACATATAGGTTTGATGCATTCTTGAAAATGTTTGAATAGCAAATTTTAATTGTTTTTGTGGTCGCTCGTGTTATGTCTGACCACTGAAGAGATATTTCACATCAATTCTTACAAAAAAAAAAAAAAAATAATAATAAAATAAAAAATGAAAAAATTATTCAGATTAAAACAAGTCATAATTCTTAAAAAACTTTAAAAATTAGTTTGATACCAATTTATTTGTAATTTTAATAAAATTTCTGTAATATGCAATGAAAAGAATTCATTATTGTAAATAACAAGAATATTGATTATATGGTTAAAAAATATATATCCTAGAAGTAGGGATGCACTGAATATTGGTTTTGGACAAATACCGAATATTCGGCCAGCCAAATAACTAATTGACGGAATACTGAATATTTGACTTTCCAAATACCTTTCATGGTTCAAAGTTTAAAAAGGTGTTAAAGTGTTACTTTTTAAAACAATTTTGCATAATATTTTATAAAAAAAAGGAACTTACATAACATTATAAACATTACACAACATTATAAAAGGAACTTACAGTTTGATAAAACTAAACATTTAGTATTGAAAAAATATCTGCCTTGAGTTAAATAACTTAATAATTTAACTTAAATTTAATGCTTTCATCTACGAATTAAAACATTTTAAAATAAAGAGAAAAGATGATCGAAAAAACTTTACAGTCTCAATTGTCCTTTTTAACCTTTCGCCGGGCGCACAAATTTGCATCACATAAGCAGGCGCGCATTGTAAATTGTACAACAGGAAAATCCATTCAATTATCGCTATTTTGTTTTAATTTTACAAATAATTTAACATGCAAACATCATATAAGTAATCTCTGCTCACAATTTATAAAAGTATTCTGCAGTACACTTAAGAAATATTTTGTTATAACATATTAGGCGCGAATTTTGTTTCAAAAGAAAAAAGAAAGCAAGTGTTGTACTTTTTACAACGGTGCGTCCGGCAGAAGGTTAAATAATAAGTATTAGATTCGGTCGAATACTTTGATATTCAGCTTAACCAGATAGTTTGATATTCGGCTTAACCGAATATTTGATAACAAGGCCGAATACTAAATATTCGGTTCATCCCATCTTAGAAGATTTACTTTAGACTTTATTTTGGTAAAATAAATTAATTTTAATAAATAGAAAAATAACAAATTGCATCTTCATTAAATTACATTTCCAATGCAAAATCTAAAATATTTTTCTGCATTAAAATCAATTTTACTAAGACAAAACACAAAGTTTATAAACTAAGTACTTACCAAACAAAATATTAAAATTAGTAATTTTTGTCAAAAAATCGCGAAAAAACATCAAATTTCATTAAAAAATCGCGAATTAACGACTAATTTCCGGCAAAATTTGAAAAAAAAAAAAAAAAAAAAAAAAAAAGAAAGGCTAATTTCGTCACAAAATCCCGAAAAAACGGCAGATTTTCTTAAAAGATCGTTCAAAAACGACAAATTTTGTCCAAAAATCATGATAAAACGGAAAATGTTGTGAAACGAGTGGTGAAAAACGGCAAATTTTGCAAAAAGATCACAAAAAACGGCAACTTTCGTTAAAAAATCGCAATGAAATGACAGATTTCGACAAAGATTTGCAAAAAAATGGCATATTTCGTCAAAACCTTAATAAAACGGAAAATTCTGTGAAAATATTCAGGAAAACTGCAAATCTTGCCAAAAATTCTCACAGAAACGCAAAATTCGTCAAAATACCCCGAAAAAACGACAGATTTCGTCAAAAGATCACGAAAAAATGCATATTTCGTCAAAAGGGCACAAAAAAAAGAATGCCAGAAGTGAATTTTTTTTTAATTTACGTTTTTTCGTGTTTAAACGTAACAAAATTGGCGTTTTTTCGCTATCTTTTGAAGAAATTTGCCATTTTTTCGTGATCTTCTAATAAAATTTGATTTTTTTGCGATCTTTTCACAAAGTTTGTCGTATTTTCGCGATTTTTTTTAGCAAAATCTGCCGTTTTTTCGCGATCTTTTAACAGTACTTGCCGTTTTTTCGCGGTTTTATTACAATATTTACCTTTTTTTTCTTTTTTCAATTTTTTGACGAAATTTTTGGATTTTTTTTTCTCGATTCTTTGACAAAATTTCTGTTTCTCCACAATTTTTTTAACCGCTAGATTCAACACTATAAAAGTGCCCTTAAAAATCAAAAAAGTGCCCCTTTAAGAACAGTGGCGCCCTGCCCCTTTTTATTCACACACACACAGTCTCGTGTAACATGGTGAGTGCGGGCTAGGTCAGAATCCGGTTCACTGAGGACATCACAGAAAATGTGTATTTAGCTAGATTTTTTTTATTTTTGAAATAAGTATATGTTTGCCTCTGCCCGAAGCCCCAGCTTGAGCCCGAGTCTCGCTCGATCTGCAGACCAAGTTCGGGCCTGTTCCCATTTACTGTACTCGGGCGGGGCCCGGGTCTTATTTTTTAAGGCTCGGAACTGGTCGGACTTAGTCACTACTCTTTCCGAGCTGGGCTGGACTCGGGCTTACTTTCTTCCTGAAGGATAGGGCCGGGTGCCGGGCCAGATGCCTATAAGCTAACTTTTATTATTATTATTATTATTATTATTATTATTATTATTATTATTATTATTATTATTATTATTATTATTATTATTATTATTATTATTATTATTATTATTATTATTATTGTACGACGCCGGAATTGACTTCATTCTTTCAAGCCTTCACGGATCAAAATATCCAGTTCCGGCTTTGAGCCAGCCCGTATGAAAATCATGTTCTCGGCGTGATTATGCCCGTTCAAAGATCAATAAAATCTGGCCTAGCCCAAAAAATTTTTTAAAAAATTCTTATATTTTTAAATTATATTATTCTACAATTAAACATTAAAATTTATTATTTTTAAAGGTTCGCAGATTTCTTGGCATATTAAAATATAACTACTTTAAAATATAGTTAAACGTATGAAAAAGAATTTGCCTAAGACGGAATTTTGATTTAAACTGAACAATGTGTCATCCATGCAAAATGAATGCAGTAATATGTGAGAAACATGCAATACATTTACACATGCTTAAAAAAAGCTTGTGTTTACTATTTTTTTAATGCGATTCCGTCTTAAAAGATTATACTATGTACCTTTTTTTTATTTCCATGTCACCATTACATAGAATAGAGATTAATATTATTAATGATATTTGAAACGTTTATATACAATAAACAGAGTTTCATTAAAAATATAATTATTGCAGCCTGCAGCACTTGTTTATAAATGAAGATTATAAATATGAAAAAAAGGAAAAAAAGGGGGAAAAAAGACTAAGTTTTTTTTTTTTTTTGGTCAAAACTACTCTTCTTTAATAATCAATGTTTTGTAGAAATTCATTCGAGAAGGGCTGTACGGAGCTCGGGCCGAAATTTTAACTTTTTTCTGGCCTAGGCACGGTTCGGGCGGAACTTTTAGACATTATATCGGTCGGGTTGGACCAATAATTTTTTCATATGGGGCAGGCCGAATATTTTTGTGCAGATCAGGCCGAGACCGGGCATGGAAATTTCAGCCGGTGTAGATATCTATGGATATGCGCATACATATTGGCGGATAATTTTTAAAATTTTTATGATAACTAAACGTGCGAGGATTTCAATTTCGCTTGTTCGCATTTAAAAATACACAATCTAAACAGAAACGTAAGACTTATAAAAATCATAGGTGGCACATTTATGAGTCAGGTTTTCAATGAGATCTTTAGATCTGAACTAACAAACGCACCATTTATACAATTTTTAAATATCCCGATATTGAATAGATATTAAGAAAAAAATTTGAAAATTGTCGAATTCTTTTTGGCGCAGTTTTACCACTTTAACAACACCAAAATATCTAACAATATTTTTACAATTTTGGTACACATATTGGTATTTGAGTTTACAATAACTTCAACAGCCACTCAGAAAATTTAATAAAAAATTAACTTTTTAGCGCACGTGAAAATAAGCATGTACTTTTTTTTCTAATAAATTAGTTTGTAAATTCTGGTGTCAGTGAATTATTTCATAATTTTAGAAACAGAATAACTCAGAGTCAGAAAAAATTAAAGGACGGTGACCAAAGTGAATCTACTGGGACTAAGTACTCTGCGTTTGTACGTACTTGCTTCTGAAAAGTAATTTCATGCGTACATTTCTTACAGGAAGCAAGGAGTGCGTACAAACGCTCGATTTAGGGATATTTTATCCATTGTCCCTTTGAGGTGTCCAATATATTAGAACAAGTATTGCAACCCAGTGGAAATAAAAATTCAAGCAGAATTACAAAATTCTAAGTGGAGGTTCAAGGCAAAAGTGTCAAATCATACATTCAATTTCGAAATTTTCACTAGTTAATAAAGGGTAAAAATAATGTCGAATTTTTAGGCCGCGATTGGAAAAATTGGGATTTTTGTGCAGAATTGTGCAAAAATTAGAGGAAGAGAATAATAAGTTATTTAGCACTGATATATAAAATAAATGGCATAGTTAAACCTGTAAGGGGAACGTCCAACCAAAAAGATTTTCCGAAATATAAATTGATTCGTATAGGCAAACAGATTCCAAAACTGTAGTAAAATTTTTTATTAAGGTATGCAAGTCCCAAAAATTTGATTTTTTCTTTTTTTTTCTTTTTTTTTTAAGCTTGTTCTCTCGTATATTTCTTAAATTTATAAACTGAAAACTCACTAACAGAAAACTTAATGCGACTCATGAAAAATATTAGAGATTTCGTGCAAGCAATTTTTGTGGGAGGAATAAACATCAAAAATTCATTTTTACACTTAAAATATTTTGAATGCATTTGACATGGTTGGATTGTATTTAATAATAAGTTTCAAAAATATTTTCCTCCTTTTCAAGATACGTATATCTTGAAAATATGAAGAACAGATTTTTAATTAAAAACCATTCCACTATTTTTCACAATAATTTTGTGAAATTTTTTTAAATAGAAAGATACATTAAACAAAACTGCTTTAACTTTACAAATAATTGTATTTAGTCTTAAATACCTTTCAGTAAGTTTTACTAAGCGCATTACTTCTTTTTAAAATTTCTCTCGATATTTATAAAACTATTTGACCTCTAGAAATATGTGACTTTAATGTATCCTTGCATTTAGAAGTTTAAAATACATTATCATTTTATAGATAAAGCTCTTTTTAGATGCCAAAAAAAGTTTTTAAAATATTATTTGCTCTTTTGTTTATAAAAGCATGCTAAAAAATATTTTTATCTGCTTAGCAAAATAAACAATAACATGCGTTGCATAAGAATTTTGATACTTTATTAAATATCACTAAAAAAGTATCAGAAAATCAAACTGTTTGTTAGAATTGATTTAAAAACGAAGCCAATATTAAATATATGCAATAATTCAAATATTTCCCTTTTTTGCATAAAAAAAAGATTTGATGTGAATTTTAAAATTAATTAAGACGCGGTAATATTGCTACTATAATTTTATAAGTTTCAAGACGGTAGGAAAGTTTTCAGGGAGATAAATAAATATATTTTAAGAATATTTCTTGTCAACAGTTTTATTAATCTAACAATAAAGAACGATTTCTGAAAAATATATAGTTCAGGTGATGTCTAAATTAGTGTATCAATGGAAATAAGTATTTTTAAATGAGAAACACAGAGAAATAACTAGAATAAAGACAAATAAATTATAGCATACGTAATATACAATATATTAGTGATTCTACTATATTAAAATTGCATTTGTGCATGTGAAAACATGAAAGTGACCTCTGATAATAACAATAATAATAAAAAAAATTAAAAGTTTACAGTCAACAAAGTTGATCTTTCTGTTAAATTTATATGTAAAAGCATAGAATTAGTGGAAATTATTATTTACGTGCTTTGAAAACAATAGTGGTTTTAATTTAGCAATGCATTTATGACATCTTTAATTGCTTTCTTGAATAGTTTTTCTTGAATTGCTTCCTGCAATCCTGTCTGTAAAATCAGTTCAAAATGTCTATTTCCATACTCTTTTTTTTTCCCCCCTCTCTCTCTCTTTTCCCAGAAGTTTTGTCTATATAAGTGTAAAAGAAAGCGCTTCTCAAATTATTATATGAATAACAATGTCTATAAAATTTACCTGTTTAAAAATAAAAATGATTCAATGAATACTTCACAAAATAACAAGTTTAGATGAGAAAATAGTCTAAATTATAATTTTAATGTTGAAAACGTAAAATTAATAAGAAAAGAGCTTCTCAATCAATACTGTATTCAAAATTCAAACTTAACCTCCGTCTTAATTAAACAGCAAAATTCCGCAAATTTAGTTAACGTTTTTTTTATTTTTTTAAATAGGTATATATGTAAACCCCCACTTCTGACACGCAGTTCTGTTCACAATGCTGATGCATGGGGATAAACACAACAAAAACTGTTTACATAAAACCCTCTGTGGTTATTTTCTGACAAAGAAGTCTGTGGGTGCATCAAAAAATCCTTGAGGCGAATCTCTGCTTTTCTTCTCTTTGGGTCCACGCCGATTGCAACAAAACATTTTCAAACCCCGCGACTGGCTCTTTACAGGATATAATTAATCTTGCTCCTGTATTCGACAGCCAGCCTATTTTGTTCACTCTAAATTCGTACAAAATCATTTTTATGTTTTACGTAGTTCTGTGAATTTTCTGCAAAACACAAATTTTAAACTATTAAAATTTTTGTATAATATTATAACATAACATTTTGTGTTTCGTTAGCATTTCATAATCGAAGGGATAAAAAAAAGCACAAATCTATCACATATTTCTTTTAAAAATTTACACTAGAAATATATTTTTTCGTTATACGAATGTATAAATTGATAGCTAAAGGTGTGATGTCTAAAATGCTACATAAAAAATATTAATGTCCTAATTGAGTGTATTATAGAAGCTGAATTTTAGAAGTTAATTTTAATGAATTTTACTACAATTCACTTTCAATAGAAAATGAAATTTTTGATAATTATGAATGAAAATAAATCAAATATTACTCACAAAAAAAAACTATAATAAATTATTTTTATTTATTTACTATTTCCTATTACAACAAGTCAGTCATTCAAATAAAAATAGGCTTGTTTTCAAAAAAGCATTATTATTATTATTATTATTATTACTTTGAATTATTTCAACGAATATTACTAAACAAAATAGAAAAACGGTATACTAAAAAAAAAAAAAAAAAAAAAAAAAAAAAAAAAAAACACGAAAAGTCTAAGATAAGTGCCTAAGTAAATTTCACTTCTACTTTGACTTTTGCAGCAAAATAAAGCTTGTAAAGCTGTACATTTCACCCCAGAGCATACTTATCGATAAAGATAGAGGATTATTAAATGAATTCTTTATTTTATTTTAATTGTTTCACCTTTTAACACTATCATTTCGGAATAAAATGAAATAATTTTAAACTCGTATATTTGTCAATTTAGTGATAAACAGGTTGAAAATTGTACGTCAAGCGCCGCAAATAATGTGTGTTCGTACTAAGGAAGTTTTAAAAATGTCCAGGTCTTGGAGTAATAGTATACAGAACTTCGGATAAAATAGAGTATCCAACATTTTTTGTGTATCCCTGGAAATATTATCTGTTTTAAATTTCATAAAATGTGAAATAGTTTAATATTAAAACGCGCCCTAAACAATGTTTCCCCTACCATTACATGTTATGGATTACTTTTGCGTGGCCTTGTGAATTAATAATAAATATTCGTTGCATCGCAGATTGTGCAGAATATATATTTTAGTATATACTTATATAGATACACATAAATTCTATGTTCGAATGAGCGTAACACCATTGAGTTGCACTTGAAACTATTTTTTTCCCATTGCCCTTAGTGTAAAGGAAAATTTTTTATTGCTCCTGTGATTAAACTATGAATTCAATTTTCATAAAATTTATAATGACTCGACAAAACTATGCAACAATTTTATATTTCAAATTTTCAATATATTTTAAATTTCAAATGGTTCGGTTGGGTAGGTTTTGCTCTGTTATATGCGGACGGACGGACTGAACGACGGCCATAGGTGCAACGTATTTACATAATTACGAACGCACCTAAAAAGATATTATTGTTGTTTTTTTGATTAAGATTTTTTTCTAAGGAATCTCGTCTAAGAAAATATAAATCTTCTTTTAATAAGTATAATGTGTAATTTTTATAGTAATTTTGGAAAATTTAGATTTTTTTTTTTAAGCTGTTTAAAGTATTTTTAATCTTAAAAATCCCATTTTTAAATTATTTAAGAAGCAGCGCTTATTTTATGAAAGAAATATTCACTTAAATGACAAATTAAAATGTGTTTTGTGTTTTGGATGCTAAGGTGCCATTAAATTAAAAAACAGTATTGAGCAGCCACTATGTGCTAAAATTGATTATTTTTTTCGGAAATAAATAAATAAATAAAAATAAATACTATGGGGAGGGGGGTTTCGTTGTCTTAAGAAATACTTGTTGGAACCAAAGGACGATACATTCTAAAGATTTAAAAAAAACTCAAAAAATATTTTTAAAAGTGATAAAAAATATATATATAATCAGCCTTCAGAGCTTTTATGAAGCAGTTTTATATTCTAATGAAGCATACTAATATAAGGCTCAAAACACAGATTCTTTTACTATTATTTTTATTATTTGCAGATATTTTCAAATAATTCTTTCTCTCTCTCTCTCTCTCATTTTTTTTTTTTTTTTTTGATGAAACATGTACTTATATGATATTATACAATGTTAAAAAGAAAAAAAGAAATACTGACAAACTCAAAACATTTTTTAGAAAATTTAAATTAAAAAATTTAAATGTACTTAATTTTTGATATAACTCTTGAATCATAAACCTTAGAGGACCGTGTGGAGCCCAAGCCAGGGCGACAAACAAAATAATCGAGCCAGACCAGTAAAAATAAAAATAGACAGACCATACGGGCCGGCCGGACCAATAAAAAAACTTATCCCGATCCGTTATAAATATTTTAATAAAAACGATGAAATATGAGTTATTTTAAATGAACATGGCTTTAACGTGAATAAGTTTAAACGCGCATCACGTGTCGATACTAGTTTGACAATATCAATACAGAATTGTAACTTGTACAATGAAGAGATTGGCATCGGAGAGTTACTTTGTGTGTAATCCAGGCATAATATTTTTTTAGCAGATTCGTGCTGGGCCGAGATTAGGCTTGAATCGTTTTTCTGTATATAGTCGAGCCGGGCCGGAACCAAACTTAATTGTTCTCAAGACATTTAGGGTAGACAACATGATTGTAAAGGTATTAATATAAATAAAGAACTTATGTTAACTTAATCATTGGAAATATACTTCTTGGTGGCTTTTAAACTCACTTCTCAACAATGCGAAAGTTTGACACGTTTTCCGTTTAGTTTTTAACTGTAGTATAAAATTGACAAGCTTGACTGTTGAAGAGATTTGGAATCGAATAGAGTTTTCCATTTTTGGTAAATACGATACTTATATAGATTAGATGAGATATAAGACATTCTTGTCACGTGGTTAAAAAATTTTCTCTCTTCCCATGCTGCCGCTTCTGGAAATCCGATTCAAAACGCTCACTTTGACAGTATATTCTTAAATTGCTTTCATCAAAAAATGGTTAACGCCATTCTATTACATAGATTCTTAATAAAAACACCTGCTAATCTTATGCGTTTCCGAATCTCCTTTGGATTTGAGAAAACCTTTAATAAAATGGATACAGAAATATTTTCATAATGCTGCTTTGATTAATTTTGAATCATTTGAATCACTAAATCATGCGAAAAATAAATGTAACTGGCTTTCTTTATAATTCCAAACAAAAGAAATAAATTCTAAAGAAAAATAAATAAATAAAAATAAGCATTTCGATAGCGATATTATTACCTGGAGGGGGGGAGGGGATTAGATGTATGATCTCTGATCGAATGATCTCGAAAGGGGGAGAAGGGTCCAATATTACAAAAAAGTTTATGACGTTTTACTTGCTCAGCCCTTTGTGTTGTTAATTTAATTTTCACTAAAGTCATTTCAAAATACTTCAATGCAACTCATCCCTCAATTATTATTATTGAAATGATCTCTTTAAATGTGTGACTTTTATATACAGTTTTATTAAAAAATAATAATAATAATTTTGACTAAAATTGTCCGCTTGGCATATAAAAAGTGAAGTGGCCATCCAAGCAAACTATTCATGACGGTAGGCGGAAAAAAAACGCACGGAAAAAAGCGCACCAGAAAAAAGCGCATCTTACAAATCACATATTTAAACAAGTCTGATAATAATACGTACTGTTAACCTTATCTCAGAAGAGAGAGAGAGGGGGGGGGGGGAGGAGGAGGATCTCGGAACCTGTCATAGCCTCAAAAATAAGGATTAAAAATTAGTTTTCTAAGTATAACAAGTTGGAAATTGCACGTGAACGTAGCAAATGAGGTGCGTTCGTACGATAACGAAGTTTTAAAAATATTCAGATCTTGCTGATATAGTAGAGCGTACTCCGGATACAGTATAGTAGTCGAAATCTTTACGTTTCTGTAAATATGCAGGAAGTAATTTTTATTACACCTCAGCAACGTATATCTTATTCATAAAATGTGAAATAGTTGAATATAACTAAAACACGTACCAAACCATGTTTCCCCGTATAGCATTATATAGTGGAATACTTTTGTGTGGCCCAGTAATTTAATAATAAAAATTCTTTGCATCACAGATTGTACAGAATGCATATTTTAGTATATATTTCATAGATTCATGCCAATTCTATTATGTTCGAATGAGTGTAACATCATTAAAATGCATTTGAAACTTTTTCCCCATTGACCGTAAGGTAACGGAATCCTTTTGATTGTCCCTGTAATTGATCTATGCATCCGATTTTCATAACATTTGAAATGACTCGACAAAATTACGCAATAATTATATGTTTTAAATTTCAAACGATTAAAATGCATTTAAAACTTCTTTCCCCATTGACCGTAATGTAACGGAATTTTTTGAATGTCCCTTGTAATTGAACTATCCATCCGATTTTCATAAAATTTGAAATGACTCGACAAAATTATGTTATAATTATGTATTTTAAATTTCAAACGATTCGGTTGGGTAGTTTTTGCGTTGTTATATGCGGACAGACAGACAGACGGACAAACAGACGGACAGACAGACGGACGGATTGAGCGACAACAATAGGTGCTACGTATTTACATAATTACGAACACACCTAAAAAGGGACAAGGCCTGTCAAAGAATTGATAAATATTGAACTTATCCATAAATCAGTGATAAAAACTGAAGTGGTAACAAGTGGCTGATTTGTATCATTCTCTTAGCGCAGTGGTTCCCAACCAAGGTACGCGTATCCTTGGGGATATATAGCGAATCTGCTGGGGATACATGGCAATAATGTCAGTAATGGCGGATAATAAAATATTATCATTTTAAAACTAAATTCTTGTTAATAAGTATAATTTTAAACATTTAAATTTTTTTATTTATACATTTATTTTTATTAATTTCTTATCACTTAATAAAATATTATAAATCTTTAAGGGTGTTCTTAAACCCAAAAGGACAACTTTGTGACACATGCTTTAATGTATTTTTCTTCGAAAATGCGTGAAACTAGCAGGTGTTGTTATTCAGAAACTGTCTAATTGCACTCAGTTTTCTGCTTTTTAAAAAACGCAATAGATATTTCATAACAAGCCTTCAAAGTAAATGTTTTTGAGCACATTTCCGGACGAAAGCAGAAAAACCGGACGAAAAGCAGGAGAAAAAGAATCTAGAAAGAAAAGTGACAGGAAAAAAGTTATTGGAAAAAAAGTGACATAAACTACAAAAGCAGAAAAAAAGTTGTTAAAAAAAGTGGAAAAAAAGTTTTTTTTGCAATATAAAAATAAATTAACGCATAAAAATGAAAGTGATTCCAGTATTTTAAACGAGTAAGAAAAATCATACGTTAAGCATAGATTATGAAGCACTTTCCAACACTTCATGAAATCTTTAACAAAACTTCGTTATTTCGGGAAATAATAGTGTATAGCCAAATATACCTAAATATGTATTCCAGTACTTTTGAACAGCCCTGTATTTTATCTGTCAGTTAATATAATGGGAAAATTTTGTTTAGCAAGAAAATGACCAGTAGCTTGAATTTTTTTTTCAGCAGTTCGTACTATTAGATAGATATACATACTTGAATACTTTTGTTCAGCCCTGTAACTTACCTTGTACATTTATTATACGTTGGCATTAGCTAAAGTTTATTGTAAACTAAAACACTTTTAAAACAACTGAAATCACATTCTCATAAATTATCATTCATAGGCGTCCATGTACCGAATTCTTTGTGTGGCCCTGTATATCCTTTTATCTATATTCTGAAAATATTTCTCAGTAAATTGAATGCAGTTCAGCATAAAAATGCATAACTTATTTAAGTACCACATTTAAGTAATTTACGCTTATATTCAGTAACGTTGGCGAGCTCTTTTGGGTAGCCCTGTATATCAACTATAACATTTATACTCACCATATAATGTGCATATATTTAGTGAAACCTAAACGTGCATATCATAATTAAAATGCATTACATCCTCCATCAGCCATCATCGAACACATATACGGTAGTTCGGAAAGAATATACTATTTGAAATCTTTTGTATGGACCTGTAAATGCTGTGTACTTCATATTATGCAAGACAGTATCCTATAATTTATATTAAGCTTCAGTGACATATATCAATTTTAATATACATGAAACAGCTTAATATATTTAAAATATGTCGCACACAATTCCCCCTTTACCATTATCTAATGAAATTCTTTTGTGCGGCCCTGTAAATGAATAATAGCTATATTTTCACTGCATACATTACAGCATGCATATTTTAGTACTTTCCATATGAATATGAGTATGTTTGACAGGGAGTAACACCTGTAAAATTCATTTAAACGATTTTCCCCCATAGGCCTTAATGTAATCGAAAACTTTTGACTCTCCCTGTAAATAAACTAATCATGGTAGAAACTTCATTTTCAATAAGATTCATGCTAGGATAAACATCAATAACGTATAAAAATTTCATAGCAATCCGAGTATATTTATGGGAGTTAAAGCGCGGACAGACGGCCATACGGCCAGACAAACCGAAGGCATAAGTACTTTTCAACTTTGTTGGAAAGTGCTTAAAAGGAAATAAAAATAAATCTATTATAATAATAAAGAGAGAAGGATGTTTGTCTGTCAGCGCTGTTCTGAAGAGACTGCTGCACGTAGAGTTACAAAATTTAGAGGGAAGGTACTTTTTTACATGTAGTTTTGCACCTCGAAGCCCGATTTTCGATTTTTTGTTTAGATTTTTTTAAATAATTTTTTTAGGCGATTTTTAGCGTTATTTTTGCGGTTTTATCCCATTAGTGAAAGGAATACGGTTTCATTCTTTTAACCCAAAATTGCAATTTTTTTTTCTCTTTTCAACAAAGTTTATTCGGAATTTGTACAGCGATTTTTGAATTTTTAACGAATTTTTAATGCGATTTTTAGTGTTTTTTCTCATTTTGCGGCTATTTTTTGAGATTGATAAAAAGAAAATCGTTTTAAACTTTTAGCCTAATGCCCTAAATTTTGTGTTTGTTACGATTTTTAGATTTTAACGATTTTTAATGCGATTTCCAATGCGATTTTTAACGTTTTTTAAAGATTTTTGCGTTTAGCATCTATTTTTTTCATAGTTGTTCTATCAAAAACTTGAGCTGTTGAGAATGCAATAAGTAGTATTTTTTTGCGGAATTTACCTAAAATGTCAAAAATTTAAATACCACTATTTTCGAATAGCAATTTCATAAAATATCTTAAATTCTTGCTTAAGACCGCTACCCCCTCCAGTAACATATCACCTGATAGGTTATTTAACAGAGTATTGTTTTGATTTGTTTGAAGTTTTTGAAAAATAGAGTGCGCTACCTGGTGGTGGAAAATGGAACTAACAAAACGCGATTTTTTTAAATCTATAATAATAAAGAGACAAGTTTGTGTGCGTGTCAGCGCTGTTCTAAAGAGTCTGCTGTACGTAGAGTTACAAAATGTGGATGAAAGGTACTTTTATACATGTATTTTTGCACCTCGAGGCCCGATTTTCAATTTTTTGATTAGATTTTTTTTGATAATTTTTAAGGCGATTTTTAGCGTTCTTTTTGCAGTTTTATCCCATTAGTGAAATAAATACGGTTTCATTTTTTTAACTCAATATAGCAATTTTTTTCTCTTTTCAGCAAAGTTTATTCGGAATTTGTACAGCGATTTAGGAATTTTTAACGAATTTTTAATGCGATTTTTAGTGTTTTTTCTCATTTTGCGGTTTTTTTTTTGAGATAGATAAAAAGAAAACCGTTTCAAACTTTTAGCCCTAAATTTTGTGTTTGTTACGAATTTTAGATTTTAACGATTTTTAATGCGATTTTCAATAAAATTTTTAACGCTTTTTCAAGATTTTTTGCGTTTAGCATCTATTTTTTCATAGTTGTTCTATCAAAAACTTGAGCTGTTGAGAATGCAATAAGTAGTATTTTTTGCGGAATCTACTTAAAATGTCAAAAATTTAGGTACCACTATTTTCGAATAGCAATTTCATAAAATATCTTAAATTCTTGTTTAAGACCGCTACTCCCTCGAGTAACATATCACGTGATAGGTTATTTAACAGAGTATCATTTTGATAAAGTTTTTGAAGAATAAAGTGCGCTACCTGGTGGTGGAAAATGGAACTAACAGAACGCAATTTTTTTAAATCTATAATAATAAAGAGACAAGTTTGTGTATGTGTCAGCGCTGTTCTGAAGAGTCTGTTGTACGTAGAGTTACAAAATGTGGAGGGAAGGTACTTTTATATATGTAGTTTTGCACTTCGAAGCCCGATTTTCACTTTTTTGATTAGTTTTTTTTTTTTTTTTTTTTTTTTTTGATAATTTTTAAGGCGATTTTTAGCGTTCTTTTTGCAGTTTTATCCCATTAGTGAAAGAAATACGGTTTCACTTTTTTAATTTTTTTTTCTCTTTTCAGCAAAGTTTATTCGCAATTTGTACAGCAATTTTTGAAATTTTAACGAATTATTAATGCGATTTTTAGTGTTTTTTCTCATTTTGCGGTTTTTTTTTTTTTTTTTTTTTTTTTGAGATTGATAAAAAGAAAACCGCTTCAAACTTTTAGCCCTAAATTTTGTGTTTGTTACGAATTTTAGATTTTAACGGTTTTTAATGCGATTTTTAATGTGATTTTTAACGCTTTTTCAAGATTTTTTTTTGCGTTTAGCATCTATTTTTTTCATAGTTGTTCTATCAAAATCTTGAGCGGTTGTGAATGCAATAAGTAGTATTTTTTTGCGAAATTTACCTAAAATGTAAAATATTCAGTTACCACTATTTTCGAATAGCAATTTCATAAAATATCTTAAATTCTTCCTTAAAACCGCTACCCCCTCGATTAATATATCACCTGATAGGTTGTTTAACAGAGTATCGTTTTGATAAAGTTTTTGAAGAATAGAGTGCTGGAGAATAATTTAGCTGGTGGTGAAAAATGGAACTAACAGAATGCGATTTTGTTAAAATTTGGAAATATAACAATGTGATTTATTTTAAATTTTAAAATGGTTTATAATACATGATGAAAAATGTAAACAAAGAATGGTGTGACACATTTCAGGGTGCGTGAAAGGAAGGGCGCGAACAAAATTAGGAAATGTAATAAAGAGATCTGTTTTACAGTTTAAGGTAGTTTATAACGCATGTTAAAATTTTTAAAGTACTGGCGATGCTCTGGAGAGATCGCTGCACGAAGTTATGTATGAAATTTTACACCTTGAAGGCCGATTTTCAGTTTTTTTTAATTTAATTCATATGCGAATTTTAGTGGGTTTCATGGCGATTTTTCCACACTAGCGAAAAGGAAAGCGGTTTCATTCTTTCGACCTAAATTAGTGAATTTTGTTCTCTGTTCAATATAATTTATTTGAATTTCATGCAACGATGTTTGGATTTTTAGTGAATTATTTAATGTAAATTTTTCCGCTATTATTCGACATTAGTAAAAGAAATTTTGCTTAAAACTTTCAGGCTGATGTATTAAATTTTAACTGTTAAGATTTATAAATTTCAGCTAATTTTAATGCGATTTTTCGAGATTTTTTGCGTTTGATGTCGGATTTTTGTCATTCATGAGATATTTCCAATTACAACGTTTTACTCTATTATAGTAAATTATTTTTACTCCTGTGATTTTTTAATATTAGTGATTTTTAATGCACTTTTCAATGCAAATTTTAGAAGTTTTTCGAGTTTTATGGTGGTTTTTTGATATTCGGAAGTAAAAATTGATTTCAAACTTTTAATCTAATATAATTTTAGAGATTTTTAACGCAATTTTTCAAGAATTTTTGTGTTCCTTGTCGATTTTTTATTATCTATGAAGGATTTCCATTTACTACGTGATTATCCTGTCGACCAATTTCGCCAAATTATAACAATCGTGAAACAAGCCAAATTATGCAAATTGATGTAATTTTTATGTTAAATAATGAAAGAAGAGATAATTTAGAAAAACATTAATACAAATATATATATAAATAAGAAGTAAAAACCACTTTATTACGTAACAAACATATGTAACATGCTTAATGTCAAGTGAATATGGAATTTACGATCCGCCATTATTGTCATTTAATCTTATGGTTTGACTCAGATAGTTTCTTGGTCAACCGGATAATCAAATAGTACATATTTCCGATTAGAATGTTTTATCCGTTGGATGAAATTCTGATTACTGCGATTTAAAAAATAACTAGCTATACTTAGTGCATTTTTCAATGCGTTTTTAATGAACTTTTTATTGTGATTTAGTACTATTTTTTTCGATCCCCACCACAGTGTAGTTTTAACAATTAAAAAATTATTTTGGTTTCAAACTTTTAGCCTAATATAGTAAATTTCTCCATTTACCTTTTTTTAATTTTGTCGATTTTCAATGTGATTTTTGATATTTTTGTTCTGTGTCGATTTTTTTTGTAATTCATGTAAAAAAGAATGATTGCTACGTTTTACACGACTAGAATATTTTTTTATTCACGGGATGTATTTACATTTAGCGATTTTTAATGAATTTTTCAATGGTTTTGTATTGATTTTTTGAATCTCACGGCTATTTTTTTTAATTTCGAAAAGGAAATTAATTTCAATTTCAAACATTTACACTTCATTTACGAATTTTGAAATTTAGTGATTTTTAATGCAATTTTTAGCAATCTTTTCATTATTTCTCATGCTTTGCGCCGATTTTTTCATTCGTATTTAAGAAAGAATTCAGATTACACTATTTTACTCTTTTAATGTAAATGTTGTCCCCCGCTATTTTTTAATTTGAAACGATTTGCAATGTATTTTTGAATACAATTTTTAGATGTTTTCGAGTCCACGGCGATTTTTTCACAATTGGAAAAGAAATTTTTAAATAATTTGTAGCTTAATGTAGTAAATTTTGACATCAATGATTCAGATTTTTTGTGTATTTTCATAAAATGTTTAGCAAGTTTTGTGTCGATACTTTTAACTAATGAAAGAGTTCAGATTTCAATGTTTTCTCCCATTATGGTAAATTATGTCCGCAGGAATTTAATATAAATGTTTATCTTACTATGCCAAATTTTGTCCGGATTTTTGAATTTTACTGATTTTTAATCTGTTTTATAGTGATTCTTCAAGTTCTGTGACAGTTGTTGACATCGGTAAAAGAATTTCGGTTTCTAACTTTTAGCATAAATAGTACAATTTGTTCTCCACGCTTTTATGAATTTTGCCAATTATTAATGCGATATTCAATGTAATTTTTAGTTAGTTTGGGGGATTTTAGGTGTTCCGTGTTGACTTTTCCTTATTCATGAACGATTTCCGATTACAGTATTTTCGACTGAATATTAAATTTTTACAGCCATGACTTTTAAATATTCAGCGATTTTTAATATAGTTTTCGATACGATTTTTTGCCATTTTTTAAAGTTCCTTGGCGATTTTCTGCCATTTAGAAACCAATTTTGATATCAAACATTTTGTTTAATGTAGTTATGTTTCGAATGCAATGTTTTATCTCTTCATATGATTTTTGCTTTCCATACGTACATTTTGTAATTTATGAATGATTTCGATCATAACACCCCCCCCCCCCCTGCTTTAATATTAATTTTTTAAGCATTGACTTCCAAATATTTAGTTATTTTTAATGCAATTTTCAATGTAAGTTTTAGCCATTCTTCAAGTTCCGTGGCGATTTTTTTACATCCGGAAATCGATTTCGATTTCAAACTTTTTGGTTAATATGGTTAATTTCTCGATTACAATATTTTATATTATAACAGTGATTTTTTACCCTAGGGATTTTTTAATGTTTTACGACTTTCATTACAATTTTCAATGCAATTTTTGGGCTTTCTCAGTCATTTTTTAAAAACATGTTTCAAAGAAATTCGATTTTAAATTTCTAGACTAATAAGAGTTTGGTTTCAAACTTTTATCCTTTATGGTAATTGTTTTGCTTTCTTATTTTGATCTACAACAATTTTTAACGCAGTATGCTTTTTTTTTTTTTTCCTTTGAGTTCACGGCGATTTTTTTCAGATACCGAAAAGGAATTCGGTTTTTAATTTCTTCACTAATATGATCAATTTTCTCCAGTGCGATTTTGATTGTGATTTTTTAGCAGTTTTTTTCGTGTTTCAATGCTTTTTGTATTATCAAATTAATTAGTTTCAAAACATTTATCCAAGTAGAGTAAATTTCGAATTCCGTGATTTTTGAAAATTTTGCCATTTTTAAAGTGATGTTTACGTTTCTTCGCGACTCGCTTCGATTTTTTAGACGCTCAATTTTTGGCCGAATTTATTAAATTCTGATCCCTTTTCTTCAAAGTTTATTCGAGTTTTGAAACACAATTTTTGAATTTTGTTTTATATTTTTATGAGATTTTTAATGTTTTTTGCGATTTGTAAGGTTTTTCCGCATAAGTAAAAATAATCCAGCAATTTTCTAGCCCATCTCTTTTCAACGAAGTTTAGACGAAATTCGTGCAGCATTTTTTTTTAATTTTTCGAGGTTTTTATTATGATTTTTAAAAATTTTCGCAATTCTTGCTATTTTTTGATGAACCCGGGCAACGTCGGGCAGAGCAGCTAGTAAATGATAATTTAATACAAACTAGCTGCACCCGTCGAAATTCGACGGAAAAGAATATATATTAGATAAGTATATTACATTTAAAGCTTATGAATAATAAAAATGAATGGCATAAAAGAAAAGTGTACTTAGAAGAAAATATAAATTTTATTCAGTTTTATCTATAATAAATAGAAAATCAGTTTTCATATTGGTTCAATGATAGGTTTTTTATTTTCTTTTTGAGTTAAGATTTAACTTTTCTTTTCGAGTTAAAGTATTTCTTTACATACGACATTAGTTGTTGTGTTGCTTTTTGGAACTGTTTGCACTTTCAAATTTTTAAATTAACGTACTCGAGACATCGCAACATATGCCATGGTTAAATACTGGCTCAGGTAAATAAATATCAACAGAATCCATTGTTTGCCCTTGTGCTTTATAAATTGTCATGCAAAACGCAACACGAATAATTAAAACCTTCTAAATGAAAAGGGAAGAGTTGTATCTGATGGCATTAAATCCATTCTAGGAATCAAAACTTTTTTTGCAACTCCCTCGCCAGTAGTAACTGCTAGATCCAAAAAATTATCGTACATGTATCGTACAATTTACCTGGTCCCTTTTAAAAGACTTTCGTGAGGACTTAAATTTCTTGGTAATATTAGAATTGCTTCGATTTTTAATGTGAGAATGTGTGGAGGCAATCCACTTAATTCTAAACTATTTAAAAATTCCGTTGGAAATCAAAGGATTTCTTTTTCACTTTCAGTTATTAAGTTATTTCTACTCATGTATGTTCTGGATGTGCGAGGTATAAGGTTAATAACTTTATGGTTAATTTCAATGATCGTTTTTCGGGGCTGGAATTAAACTTTAGCCAATTTGGTGATACTATCTGAAAATGAAAATCCCTTTCGAAAAATTTGGGATACGATGTCATTTTCTGCTATAATAGACGGTGGTAAACATACTTTATTTGAGTCTCCAGAGAATTCTTCATTCATGCAAGAATTTCTCCATTACCTATTTTAAACAAAAATTCTGAAAATTCAGAATCTTCTGTTCTTAATCGCATATTTTTTAACAATTTAAATATTTTAAATTCTGACCAAAGAATCGAAAACTTAATGCAGTTTTGAACTATGCTTTGTTTTGTTCTTTGTTTAGTACCAATTTTGTAATTGTGACAACAGAATCACTGCATTTTCCCTTAAAATTGAAAAAAAAAAAAAAAAAAAATGGAAATTAAAATGCGTATACTATTTTAAAAAGTCTGTTAAAAAATCCAGTGAATTTAGGTTATATTTCGTTTAATAATTTGGATAATTGTGTTTTATATTTTATTAATATTAGCTTAAAATAATATTGTTTGAGAGTTAGACTGACCAATATAAAATGTATTTTTTACTGTAACTAATTTTCTAGATTTATTATAAGTCAATGAAACTGTTCTTTTTTAAATATTTTCTTTCGTAGAATTTCGACGGGTTCCACCTCGTATTTGTAATATCAATAAAACATTTTAATTATTACAGAAACAGGGAGTTACTAAAACTACATAACCAACCCAATACACATTTATAGCACTTGCGATAAATTTAATTTATTAGTTTGTAGTCTCCATGAACTTGTCATAATTAGTTTTATTGCCATGACAACGAAAAGAAAAATGATATCTTTGTTATTAAAAAGAATAAAAATTTTGTGTTAGTTATTGAAATGTAGAAAACGTTTTATTTATTTTTATTTTAAATAATAACTTAATACAACGAAATGATTGTAATTAATTTTTGATATTATGTAAAATAGAAAGATCGTAATACCGGCAAATCACAGGTTTTTAGCTCACAGGCTATCATAGCCTGAGAGCTTATGTGCCCGTCCGTTCTGTATGTATGTGCGTATGTGCGTAACGCGATAACTCATGATAAAAATATCGGATCCACTTGAAATTTTGTATATAGGTATATCCTGACAAGGCGCTTCCCTGATTAGTTTTTGGAGTTCATTCGATATGTATAAGAGGGGGAACGGGGGGCTCATGCCCCCCGTTAGTTGATATAAATGGGATTTTCATGCAGAATTAACAGTTTTCGTTCAAAATTTAGATTAGGATCATTCTGATGAGACGATTCCGTGACTGTTATTAGGTTTTCATTGAATAAGTATAAATAGGGGGAACAGGGGCTCTAATGCCCCCCCCCCCGTTAGTTGATATAAATGGGATTTTCATGCAGAATTAAGTTTTCGTTCAAAATTTAGATTAGGATCATTCTGATGAGGCGATTCCGTGACCGTTATTAGGTGTTCATTGAATAAGTATAAATAGGGGGAACAGGGGTTCTAATTCCCCCCCCCCCTTCGTTAGTTGATATAAATGGGATTTTCATGCAGAATTAAGTTTTCGTTTAAAATTTAGATTAGGATCATTCTGATAAGGCGATTCCGTGACTGTTATTAGGTGTTCATTGAATAAGTATAAATAGGGGGAACAGGGGCTCTAATCCCCCCCCCCCCGTTAGTTGATATAAATGGGATTTTCATGTAGAATTAAGTTTTCGTTCAAAATTTAGATTAGGATCATTCTGATGAGACGATTCCGTGACTGTTATTAGGTTTTCATTGAATAAGTATAAATAGGGGGAACAGGGGCTCTAATGCCCCCCCCCCGTTAGTTGATATAAATGGGATTTTCATGCAGAATTAAGTTTTCGTTCAAAATTTAGATTAGGATCATTCTGATGAGACGATTCCGTGACTGTTATTAGGTGTTCATTGAATAAGTATAAATAGGGGGAACAGGGGTTCTAATCCCCCCCCCCCCGTTAGTTGATATAAATGGGATTTTCATGCAGAATTAAGTTTTCGCTCAAAATTTAGATTAGGATCATTCTGATAAGGCGATTCCGTGACTGTTATTAGGTGTTCATTGAATAAGTATAAATAGGGGGAACAGGGGCTCTAATCCCCCCCCCCCCGTTAGTTGATATAAATGGGACTTTCATGCAGAATTAAATTTTCTTTCAAAATTTAGATTAGGATCATTCAGATGAGGCGATTCAGTGACTGTTATTAGGTGTTCATTGTATAAGTATAAATAGGGGGAACAGGGGTTCTAATGCCCCCCCCCCCTTAATTTATATAAATGGGTTTTTCAAGCAGAATTTTCAGATTTCGTTCAAATCTCTGAATAGTTTTGGAAGTTTAATGGTTAAGTATAAAAGAGGGGGATAACTCCTTTTAAATTATATAAATGCTAAATGGGTTTTTATTAAGAATTATCTAATTTGCTCTGAATTTTGGATATAGATTTTTTATATGATAAAGCATGTCTTTGATAGTATAGGAGGTTCAATGATTAAGTATAAAAAAAGAGGAAAGAAGAGAGCTGTTTCCCTTTCTTAATTTTTTAACGGAATTAACCCTTGAAAATATAAGGCTTTAATGTACAATTAGTATTTGTAGCCTGTGAGCTCAATGCCATCAGTTTAACTGGGCAGTATTCTTTATATTCTTTTTTCTTATTCTTTTTTTTTTTTTCCTAATATGACATCAGTTACATTCTCCTGATTGGTGGAAAGTAATAAAGAAAAATAATTTTCTATTATAGTGAGAAAAGCTTAACCTGTTGCCACTGTTTTGAGGAAATGTCACAAAAAAGCTTTTAAAATTAAAAATAAAATATAAAAATGGAAATAAATTAAAAATTAGCCAGAATGGGCACATCTACACATGAACAGCTTTCATTTAAAAAAATAATTATCAAAATCGGGCCAGTAGAAAACTCAGGGCTGATGACTAAAAAAACAGCCAGGTGTTTTAAATATATAGATAATCATTGATGTAGTATATTAGGTAGCTTTCATTACAAAAAGTAAAAAGCTACCTATTGCAGCCGTCCGGAGGAAAGCACTTCCGGAAAATTTTGGTATATTTTCACCGATCATGATCCCCAGACCCCAAAACCACCCTCCGTTCAAATGTTGACATATATATATATATATATATATATATATATATATATATATATATATATATAACCATATATATATATATATATATATATTTGATTTTTGTCATGCGATAACTAACGTATTTATGAACCGATTTGAATGAAACTTGGTATATACATAGTACATACAAATGTCTCGACCGAGTTCGTTGGCCAGCATCATCCGCCATTTTGTTTCAAAATGGCGGCCATTTTAAATGTTTTAAAAAATTTAAAATTTAAAATTAAATGCGAAGAAATAAAAGTTGAAAAATATTTTTCTTTTACGTGTTAGAACTTAAAACAAAGATTCCAGAACACTTTTTATTTTGTCTATATCTTAAAAAATGATTGAGTTATAGCACTTTGAATTTTTCTTATGGCTGACATTTTGAAACGATCTGATTTTTGTCACGTAATAACACGCGTATTTATGAACCGATTTCAATGAAACTTGGTATGTAGATAGTGCATACAAATGTCTCGATCGAGTTCGTTGGCCAGCATCATCCACCGTTTTGTTTCAAAATGGTGGCCATTTTAAATTTTTTTAAAAATTTAAAATTTAAAATTAAATGCGAAAAAATTAAAAGTTGAAAAATATTTAATTTTTACGTATTAAAACTTAAAACAATGATTCCAGAACACTTTTTGTTTTGTCTATATCTTAAAAAATGATTGAGTTATAGCACTTTGAATTTTGCTTATGGCTGACATTTTGATACGGTCTGATCTGAACGATCCATCATGTTGCTTTAAAATGGCATACACTTTATGATATCGTGGAATTTGGTGACTCTCTAAATCGCTTAAAATAAAACGAGGTTGAATAAAAGATGACTAATTTCTAAAAATTCCTATTAATATTCAGTCTTGACAAAAACTAGTATTCAATCTTATAAAATCACTAATTTTATAAGATTATTTCCACTAATTTGAGCTTAGTATTTTTGAACAATGTAACTTACTTTAAAATAAATGTATAAGTATATGAAAGCTACCTCTTCCTCCCGGCATTGCCGGAAGGACTTTAATAAAAAATAAAGCATTAACAAATTAACTATAAATAAACATGAATTTAATAAAAAAGGAAATAATAAATAAACAGGCAATATATACAAAACAGTCAATATGATTTTCACAATATATCGTAACTATTAATACTTTTAGCCATATTGAATGCGTGTCATTTAATCAGCACATTTCACTTAAATCTTTCATTTTTCTCACTTTATTTCCCGTAAAATTCTTATAAATTTGTTAAACGGATCTTCTCCTTGGCACAGATGTGCAATGCCAAATTGGAGGTGGAAAATGGGGTGCGTATATGACATATGTGCTCAAAATTTGAATTTGGAGAGCATGGGCAGCTTCCCTGTTTGCCCTTGCGATAATCATTGAAGTAGGACCTTATTTGATATGGAGGTTTTACTATTAAACGATGTGTATATAATACCGTAATTGTTTCCAGTATAAATGCCCGTGATTAGCACGTGGTCTAATTTAAGCGTGGATAATAATCACGCGCCCCCCTTTTTAATTAGAAAAAGAACCCCATATCTAATCTTATCATACATAATGAACCTATAATCAAAAATTTTAAGCAAATCCGATAATTCTGCGTGAAAAGCCATTTATTTAATTTAAGGGGTGGAGGTGTATTCCATTCCCCTTCTATACTAAGACATTAAACACTTAAAACTATTCAGGGATTCATCATCAGAAAGTATCTATATTTAAAATTTGAAATATATCGGGTAATTCTACATAAAAAACGATTTATCTAATTTGAAGCGAGATAATTTCCCGTCCTCCCCCCCTTTATTAATAAGCAAAAAAACACCATAACTAATCAGAGATATTCTTATCGTAATTAACTTATGTCCGAAATTCCAAGCAAATCGAATAATTCTGCGCAAAGAGCTATTAATTTAATTTAAGAGAGATTATTCCCTGTTGTCCCTCTATACTAAACCATTAAACTCCCAAATCTCTTCAGGCATTATATACTATATATATCCCTTATCAGAAAGAGCTTATATTCAAAATTTGACACACTTTAGATAATTCTGTATAAAAACCCATTTAACTAATTTAGGTCGGATGAGGGGGCGGGGTAATTGTCCATTCCAAAGACTAACCAGGCAAGCGTCTTTTCAGTATGAACGTATACCCAAAAATTGACCCAAAACAATTAATTCAGCATGAAAAACCCATTTACCTAAATTATGAACCTTCCCCCGATCCTCCTTTCATACTTAACCAATGAATCTCCAAAATCAATTATAATTCCCTAAAATCAATTCCTTGTCACTTTTTTTCGGTAACTTTTTTCCGCGTCACCTTTTTTCCGCTTCTGAAGTTTATGTCACTTTTTTCCGATAACTTTTATTCCGGTCACTTTTTTTCCTAGATTCAAACTATCTATATTATAAAGGCCAAACGCAAAAAATTGCTGAAAGAAACAGCATTTTTATACGTTTCCCATTTGTTTACTGTTCATTTAAATTTTAAACACTAAGAATTAAGAATAAAAATACTCAGCTGTAATTTAAAATATACCTGTTGGATTTCAAATGTAAATAATAAACCTTTTTTTCATTATTTACCGTGATTAAGATCTTCGAAAGCTTTGATATGGTGAAGGTAGTATTGCGCATTCCAATAACAGCACAAAAAATAAAGTGCTGCGAAGACCTTAAAAAAGTAAGGATTAATGAAAAATTTAGTAGATGGCATTTAGAAAGAAGATCCTTACAAGAGGAAAATTCTCTTACTATATATCATTATTCCCAACAATTTACAAGTGTGAACTTCCTTTGCACTTCTTCTTCTGCGTACTCCCATCAATACAGCGTTGTCTTTCATAGTGTCTCATTTCATTTTACACTTAAGAAATATTGTTTAATAAAAGGACGTAAATTTTGTTACAATAATTAATTAAATTCATAAATCTCAGTTTTGTTAAAGAAAAAAAAATGTATGCATTAAAAAATAAAATGAAAAACTTTTTCTCAAAATATGTAAAAATCGCTCCCTTTTGGTGAATAAGGATTGTAATTCTTGAAAATAAATGTTGCTAGGCTTGCTCAGAGTAGTGCCAACTTTTGTAAAATATAGTATGGACTTCGGTAGAAAAAAATAGTTTTTAATCCTTACTAGGAATGTATGTAGAAAAGAGTGTGGGAGAAGCGAATGAACAAAAGCAATAATTCCAGGTCAAGTTATTGTTTTTCGAAGTAAAATATAAAGTTATTATAATTTAATTAAATTAAATTAACATAAGTTCTTATTTATAAATACATTAATATTTATTATAAGTAGCAAAAAAATTGTTTATTTTTAAATAAATAACTAAAATTTGAAAATATTAAATGACAGGCTATTAAATATAATATAAAGTGAAATTATAATACAATGCAGATCTGATGCAAGAAATTTAATTATACATCCTCGAAAAAAAGTTTCAGTTCTCCTGTAAGTTCAATTGAGGATTTTACTATTTTTCGAACAAAATTATTTTGAGAACGTCAATAAAATCAAATTTGATTTCTGCGATCAAATAAAAAATAAATAACACGAAATATTATAAAAAATAAATATACACGAGCCGATTAAATAAAAATAAATAGGCATGGCGATCAGATTATTGGGTGCTCTCTCGCGCCTCACCGGCTCATATAGGTTGGCGCCATTGATTGCTCATTCCTGTGACAAAATTTGGCTGTAAATCTGATTACGGAGGATTAGCTCTGTAGAGTAAAACCTCTAAATAACGGACACCTTGAGAGCGCAGAAATTGTCCGCTATTCGGAGGTGTCCGCTATTGGGAAAACTTCGGAGATTTAAAAAATGCTAAGAAATGCTTAATGTTTCATTAATTGACTTTGATATGTCTTAAAACCTCAATTATATGATTAATCAAAAATTAAAATTATGTTTTAAGCAATAAAACTAAAATAAAATTGTGCATATCCACTGTTTGTTATAGTCTTACGAAAAAAAAAAAAAATCTGTTATAAAAGACTGCTTTGATAGCGATTACATGTAATTTGTTTTTTAATGTGGCGTTTTAACTCTATCAGTAATTTTAATATTTCTGAGGTATCTTTTTTTTTTTTTTTTTTTTTTTTTTCAAAAAATTGTATAATTGCTTACTGTATTTAGCCACTTCTTGGAAAATCTAGATCAAGATAATTCACAGGAAACATGTTTAGTTTCAGTATCTCTTTCATCATCACTAAAAGACAGCTTTTGTCGAAAACTCTGAAGCAGTATAATCGTATATAACAATTGATTATTTTTCAGTAAGTAACTCATCATCAATATTAATGAAAATTTTGACACTTTCTTCACTCCTGATATATTTCATTAATTCATTTATTTCGCTTAATTTTTTATTTTTGTCGGAAATGTGTGCTTCATTTTCTTTTAATATAAAGCCTATTTTTATGGAACATTGCCGAAATCTTTCCAGGTTTTTATTTTTTTATAGGTGAGGAAATCCAAATTATAGCATTCACTGCATTATCTAATTTTAAGCAGTTCTCAAGTGCATTCATAGAATCTAACTTTGAAAGAATGTGGCTTAATAAAAGCTTTCTGTACTAGGCTTTAACATTGTGTATTACGTGTAGATCAAGTGACTGGCATATTACTGAAATTATGTTTGGAGGGGGGAAAACACAATTTTAACATTGTCGAATTTCAAATGCTTGGATGAGAATTTGCATTTCCACCTCACCCCCTACAATGGTCTGTGATCTCAAAGTTTATGACACATTATCATGATAAATTTAGAGACATTTTACTTTTTTCCTCGTTAAAAATAATTTTTTATCCTTTATCGCCAAAATTACTGTCCGCTAATCGGAATGTCCGTTATTCAGAGGTTAAACATACAAAAATTTAGGTTTTGGGAGTGGGGATTAGAAAACTGTCCGCTAAATAGAGGTGTCCGCTATTCGGGAGTGTCCGTTATGGAGGTTTTAGTGTATTTAAAAGGAATAAAGTGTATGAGTTGCGTTACGTATTTTTCAGTTTCTTTTGGAATACCAGATATTTAAATCCAAAATTTTCTATAAATATTCTATAATACTCCATAAAGGAAAATACATGAATTGTCTTAATTTTTTTATTATTTATAACCTCAATACAGGACCAGAATAGTGAAACTGCAAATAAAGATTATGGGGTACCACTTGAAGTTAAGGAATCTCATCTATTAGTTTTAACGGACATTTTTCGACTTATTTTTGAATTCATTTTTGCTCTCAAATACACCAAACTTTCAGAATCTCTTATTTGGAAAGTACACCAGGTGCCGTGATTGTCGATTCTTTGATAAATGTAGAAAATGTTGCAAAAAATGCCGCTAAAAACGGCGTGTTGGTCCAAATTTTCCGAAGTAGGAGATTTGGGAGAAAAGGGTCACGCTGAGAAAATAATTGTTTATAAATGAATTACTAATGAATTGAGCGTTAAAGAACATCACACGGCACCTCATACGTCTCTTCAAGAATCCCCTCAGCAAGTTTCATGTTTCTACTTTTAAAAATGTGCCTGAAATTGTATCGGAAATTTTCGAGCTGTTGAAGGTGGAAAAGCGTTTTTTTTAATACACCCTTAACAATAAATTGTTATATTTGTTAAAATAAATATTTACACACTAATAATTAGTATATATATTAAAAGTCCATTATAATACTATAGAGATATGACTGCAAAAATGTAAGTGCGATTGTTAAAAAAATTTTAAACCAGCACCCTTTTTTTATTTTATTTATTTATTTATTTTTATTTATTTATTTATTTTATTTTTATTTATTTATTTATTTTATTTTTATTTATTTATTTATTTTATTTTATTTTTTGTTACAGAAATTTCGATGGGAATTTTTAATATACAATTCAAATAGAAATATTCAATTTATTTTAATTTAATTTTTCCTAAAACTGGTATAAAAATACATCAGAAATGCATTTCAATTTCCTTGAAAAAATGTCCTTCTTGTATTGATATTTTCATTCCATATTTTTTTTCATTCATAATGATAATTTCATTCTTAAATCAAAAATTATTGCTATATGGATGAATTAAAAAAAGATACACACGCGTTTTCAGTGAAAATACTTTTTTTATATATTGGTTAGTTTGGTGTAAATTTTACTGGAGATAAATCACTAATTTTATTCCAAATGATTAATACTTTACAATATGTACAATACGTATGGAAATAGCATTTAAAAATACAGTAAAACCCCGATAATTCGGATTAATTGGGACCAGACCCAATCCGGATTATCGAAAATCCGGATTTTCCGGAGAATTAGAGAAAAATGAAATGAAATAAAACATACTTACAGAAAATCACCGTCATGTTAAACGTATTGAATATTTACAGTCAGTAAAAACGTTTATTTTGTTTAATTCTTCACAAAAGATTGCAAAAAAAAGTTTTTTTTTTTTTTTTTTTTTTTTTTTTTTTTTTGAATACGACGATGAAACAAGTTAATGGTATGGAAAATAGCCAATCGCTTCTCAAATTTGAAAAAAAATGACCAAAACGATCCGGATTAACGGGGTCCGAATTAGCGGAGTTCTACTGTAATCTTCTGTAGAACAACTTTTTAAGGAGGAAAAAAATCCCCTTTTGAGATTACCATTTTCAGTTATATGTAAAATGGGATTTCATACAAATATGTATTTTTAATATTCGTTGCATGCATGAGAAAAGAAACGAAAACTCATATGACGTCAAATTTTATCAGGTGAAATAATTGTTAAAAATATAATTATTTTTTATTTCTTTTACTTCTAATTATGAAAAATTCAGAAAAATTCTTTTTAACGAAACAAATTTCCGTGTTTAATATTTAACAAAGTACTATATTTATTTTTATTTTAATTTTGATGTCATATTTATTTTTTCTCAGTTTAATTTTTCGAATGGAAATTGCTCAATTTAAAATTATTGCCGTTGAAAAATTATTCCATATTTTGATTTTTTTTTTTGGCAACGATAAAGGAAATTGGTTAAATTTTATCTAAAAAATCTCTATTAATTCTGCATGAAAAAGAAGGAAATTTTGAATTATTAAGGAAAATATGTGAATAAAATTAATAAAACATAGCCTTTGTTCTTTTCTGGTCTATGTTATAGTTATACACAAAGATACAAACACATTAATTCATCACTTTTCACGTTGACTTCATTTAAATTTTCGTACACGCATTCAAATTTATAACATTATAAAAATAAGGATTATGATGAATGGTTGCTTAGCAACCATTAAGAGAAAATAAAGAAAATGAAATAAATACATTTGAAATAAGTAAATCTCTAAAACAAATTAGTTTATATTATTGGACCACATTTATAAAAAATCTCCAAAATTTACAGTTATAATTTAAAAAATCTGACAAATGTGTAGACAAAATTTCAAAACAATACGAATAATTTAACTCGTAAATTTCAGTATCCCTTTATCATTGAATTCCATTAATGAAATGTGACATTTTCTCTCAAAAAAAAAAAAGAATTAAAAATCATTGGATTTGCCATAGAAAAGCATTAATGCGCAAAATAAAATATTCTATATTTTCCAAACGAATGAATCAAATCTTACAAAAAACTATACAGTTTAATCCCAGTGCCTCATTAACATACCCATTTAATTTCAAGCCAATCGGATGCTTTTTACGGAACTTATCGCGGAACAGACAGACTGACAAACTGACAGACTGACAGACAGACACAAAAAAATTTCGTGTCTCCAAAGTAAACCTTCACTTACATTTCGGCAATTATTTGTTTATTTAATCTGTTGAAATCAAACGAAGAAATGCGAAAATTTTTCGATAAGCTAAGAAGGGGATACCAGTTACACGAAAATATTATGCATGCATTGTTTGGATACTTAAAAAAGTGCTAATGTTTTTATGAACAGTGTGTTTTTAAAAGAGATTCGCTATAAACTAATATTACATAATATATGCGTTTTGCATATATTTTGCATGTTTTATTTTATATTCAGAAAGTATTAAATTTATTCAAAAAATCAGAAACACATAGAAACATTTATTTTTAAAGATTACTTAAACTAGTTTTAAACATTAACAGAAAAGGACAATGTCGCTGAAAGTATAAAAATGATGTTATGTATTTTAATAAAATATAATACAAATCCAATAAGAACCAAACTCCCAAATACAATAAGACACCCTGTTAAAAATATTTTCTTCAATTTTAAATATTTTTGAAATTTATACTGTGATTTTATCACATTGTGATTTTACAATATGATAGTTTTTTTTTTCACATAAGTGACGTGACATACGTTACATACAGTGACATAACAGTGACGTCACAATTTTATTTAAATTGCCAGAAACATATTTTTTGAACTAAATAACAAGTTTTAAAGAATTTTTGCAATCTTCTAAAGTTTTCTAAGAAAGCCACATCTCAATCGCAATGTGACGTCACTGAAAGGTGGTATTTTGGTCACAGATGTGATGTGACTCACAGTGACGTCGCTGTGATCATGCATGCCATGAGGGTACTGTGCCGGATAAGGTTAAATAAAATATTTGCAACACATGATAATACAGAAGATGAAAGCATTCAAAATTTCACATCAACACGAGAAAAATTTAAGCATTCAATAAATAAATAAAAAATAACTTTCAAACATTTTATTTAAAAAAACATTTCAATA
Organism: Maratus speculifer; assembly: GCA_964019185.1. Taxonomy (NCBI): domain Eukaryota; kingdom Metazoa; phylum Arthropoda; class Arachnida; order Araneae; family Salticidae; genus Maratus; species Maratus speculifer. Next base: position 191,552 of record CAXHSM010001172.1, on the reverse strand, counting down.
AGAAATTAATATCAAAAGCTTTTAAAACGTTTAATTTGAACACCGAAACTTTTCTTTTATTTACATAAGCAGAAATTAAAATCTACTGTTTTTCTCTCTTTAATTGGTGATCAAAATCTCTCAGTAAGTGTAGAGGTAACTTCCTAAATATTTATAAAAAATTGTCACTAAAGAATAAGTAATATATATTTAATAAAGTCATTCCAACTTATAATGCACATTAGCACTGTTGAAAATTTAAAATACACTAGCCTTCAAAAATTAACATGCAACAAGTTTTTCGAAACTAACCCAGAAAAAATACGGCATTCACATTAAACTTTATAGTTTATATGAATGACAATAAAAAGCTTTATAAAACTCTCTCAAAAATTACAGGTACCACTTTTATTTATAGAGAAGAATATGTAATTGTGAATGAGAGAAAAATATGCAATCATCATAATTTCGCGTGTAAGTTTTGTTGTATTTGAAGTTGTCAGTTTTGTTCACAACAACCAGTAGAGTCTAGAATTGTCTAAAAGAAGTCGTTTGGCCGATTTATTAAGGTGGCGGACGGTAGGATGGATGGAAATTGGGTTGTCAAAGGTCGGTTCTGCTAGACGGCTCAGTGTGTCTCGCAGTGTAGTCCAACGACTCTGGGATCAGTATGAATCCGAAAATTCTCTGTTCAGAAGATATATTCCAGGCCGCCCACATATCACAAAACCTGCAGAAGACCGGTTTCTAGCTTCTTAGGCCCGAGGAGGACACACTACGGTTGCATAACTCATTGCAGACCACTTTGCAGCACTAGGGAGAAGAATCTTCGTTATTACGGTATGAAGACATTTTCACCCCTATGCAAGATGATCAGTTGCGTGTGTCTCCCTTAACAGACGACAGAGAGGGGCCCGCTTATGTCGGGCAAGCGAACATGTTTCCTGGACCAGGCCTTCTTCTTCACAGTGGCCTTCTGTACTCTTCACAGACGAGTCCAAATTCACACTGCAGAGTGATTCAGGACGCCTTCTGATCTGGAGAGAACAATGCACTCGATACCATCAATCAAACACTGTCAAAACGGAACAGGTACAGAAACGGTGGAATCATGGTTTGGGCTGGGATCTCACACTGACCTGCATGTTTTCAATGGAGGAACTCTGACTGGTGCGAGATATCAGGATGAGATCCTTGATTCATATGTGCGCTCATATGCCGGCGCTATTGACAATGGTTTCATTCTAATACATGAAAATGCGAGACCTTACTGAGCTGTGGTTCTTGAGGATTATCTTAAGGATCACGGTTTACAGATAATGTAATACCCGCTCACTGTCCAGACTTGAATCCGATAGAATATCTTTGGGACAATCTTAGAAGACAGGTTGCGGTTTTAAGTCCTCATCCAACGTCATTAAATGAGCTGGAACAAGGCTTACTCCATTTCTGGTCAGCGCTACCTATTTCGGTGTCCGACAATTTCATTGAGAGCATGGAAGTTCGATGCCGCCTATACATTCATGTCCGAGGTAGACGTATTCCATATTAGAACAAGTTTTTTAATGTTTCTGTCACATTTTACAACATAATACTGCGATGAACTGATTTCTCCAAAAATAGAATTTTTCACTATAAGTTTTTTTTTTTTTTTTTTTTTTTTTTGCAATTTTATTTATACGTTTAACTTAAGTAAATTTCTGTATTAACAGTTTAGCGCATATTTCCCCCAAATTTGTTGTTTCTATATTCATTCATTTGCAATTTAGACGCAAAAACCGGTTGTATCTTAACTTTTGGAGGCGAATTTAATTAAAAGTTTACACCTGCTTTGCAAAATTATTATAGAAAGGGAAAAAGAAAATTTGTTTAAAAATATTGAAATAGCTATAAAATATTCATGGTAAAATATGAAAACATTACTTTAGTACAATCCATTGATTCTTAGTTAATTCGGCGATAGTATACCATCAATTTTAATATTTGTAAAATTATCACTTGTGTTCAGCGAATTGAAAATCACTAAATATTTTTATACATTATTTCCGGAAAAGAGTTAATATAATACTATTTTAAGTTTTTTTTCAAATGATTTCATTCTAACAAAAAATTGAAATCTTAAGCATTTTTTTGTAGCAGTGCATGAAATTGTTACATATTTATTGATATTTCGATTTAGAGATTTTTAAATTTTGCAGAATATAGTAAAACCAATACACTAAAATATTTTCAAAATATACAGGGAAAAAAATCACGTATTGTCGTTACTAAATGTATGGGAATATTAAACACAATACAAACATAAAAACCAAAGCACTTTTTATATTACATTAAAAAGGCAAAATTTACCTTAATTAAGATGGGAAATTTCAAATATATTACCTGTACTTTGAATCAGTGCTTTTATTCTTCATTTTTTTTTTTATATAAAATCAAAGATGCAAGTACAATATCACTTTTTTTTATTTTTAAAAAAATTTGTTCCTTTTAATTACAATTTTTTAAAAATCAAATTTTGTCTCTTTTTCTGAATAAAGTGATCATAAGTTTGTGAGCCTGCAAAATTGTCTTTAATCATTTTTATTCAGAGAATGTGATTAAACATGTGCTTTTTATCCATTTCAGATGTGTGCATATTCACACCACAAAAATTTTCTTCATTTCTACAATATAATCTTGAGTTCCATTGCCATTTGTATTGATGTTGGAACCTTATCTATCTGATTGTATTACTGTTAGTAACATAAAAAAGTTGTCTTGTCTGTTCTTGCTTTTTTGTTTGAACACCTTGCAGAGTTAATGGAAATCTGTATTTTTTTATATTTATTGATAGTGAATGGATAGCTGTGAGAATATGCTATTTCACGTACATTTTCACAAACATCAAGGTAGAAAAATGTCGTTATAGAGTATTTAGCAGATACTTATTTCTATGTAAGAGAAGATATTTAAATGTCTGCTGTTTTAAATTCTCATTTTGAAAAATTTTTAGAGAATTATTAATAATTTCCTGCTGCATACTTTTGGCACCAGGCTTGGATATTTATGACAAAAAAATTTTGCAGATTAGATTTCAAATTACCACGCTGTGATTATGAAAAAAGGGCAACTTTATAACTGAAATGCTTGTAAAACTAGTAGGTTTTGATATTCAGAAACTATCTAATCGAACTGATTTTTCGGTTTTTTCTCTCTATCAGCAAATGCAATACATTTTTCAGAAAATAAAATGACCTTTTTAAACCGAATTTCCTCGCGAAAGAAGAGTAACCAATCAAAAAAGGGTGAAAAGCGTCTTTGAGACATGATCCACATGGCCTATTACTTAACAAGTAATTTATTTATAAAAAAAAAAAAAAAAAAATGGAAAACACAATTTGATTCCAAATCGCTTTCATAGTCAAACTTTCCAATTTTAAATCTTTCTCTTTAAAAATGAATTTGTAAATGTGTCAAGTCATTTTGTGCTTGTTGAGCACAAAATGTTGAAAACAGCCTAGTTTATTATAAAAATTACATTGGCAGACAAGGAGCATTAAAAATGTATATTTTGAAATTATTTTGCTTAAAAGTATATAACTAAACAAATCTATATATAATGTTATTTGTCTCATTATAATCACTAATTAGTACCTTTTAGTCAATTTTTCGGGACTTTTGAAGCATTATTATGTCTGAATTCCTGTATTTTTAATATATGTTTTGACCAGCATAATTACTATAATTTTCTCATCAGTTGGCACTCGACAGCAATAAAATAGTACGACATTATTTACAGAATAAGATGACACTGCTTGGATTATTTTTTTTTTTGCCTCTGGGGCAATTTTTTACGTATGTAAATACTAAATGGAATTTACAATTATGACAGTTACAGATTAAGACCATAAAAAGAAAAATAAATCCATTAATAAATGGTTCTAAAAAAATAATAATCTCTGTCTTTATATAAAACTTTATCATTCAAATTACTTAAATTATGCTACAAGTGATACATTGAAACAAAAGTGACATAAAATACCTTTTATTTTATATGTTTCGTTTTCAAAAACAAAACGATAAAAGGAAAAATTTCGCTAAAATACAGTCGAGTCTCTATATAACGAAATCCACCGTATCAGTAAAAAATTCGTTATATAGAGAAATTCGATGGATAGAGAATGCTGTTAAAAATCGTATTTAATGTGCGAAATTTGAACAAATATTATTTTTGATCTTTTGAATTAAGAATTTGAAGTGTTTAAAAGTAAAAATTAACCTAACATTTTATTTCTTAATTATTTAAGCTGTTTCAAAAAAAGAGAACAGACATTTATTTGAAAGCTTAATGAAAATCAAATAAGGAAGACTTGCATTAATTTCAAACGAAGAAATCTGTAATTTTTTGTTGTTTTGATTTTAAAATTGTTACGCTCTCAAAAAAAAAAGGCTCAAATTTTAGCCAGGAATGAAAAATTGTAGTTAACATTTTCCTCCATTCGAAGGCCTCTCTTATGTGTCTCTCATTGATTCCTCTCTTAGATGTAGATCAATCCAATTGACACTGTTTTGAGAAGGATGTGGAAAGGTGTGTGGGAGGTGGGATGAATTCGTTGGATTTAAAGAGCAAGGAGAGAAGTAATAAAAAAAAAAAACTCAGCAGTGACAATAAATCAAAAATAGGTGATGGAAAATTGATTCCATATCATTTCGAAGCTTTTTAAAACTGAATAAATTAAGACCAATTTATGAAAAAATTCGTTATATGGAGATAGACATTTCGCTGTATGGAGACTATTTTTAATGCAATCATGCGAAAAGGGGACCGTTCCTACTAAAAATTCGTTATATAGAGAAATTCGATGTATGGAGTTTCATTATAGAGAGACTCAGCTGTAGTTTCAAATTGAAAAATAGTAAACAGAAAAACTAAAACCACATGAGGATAAGCATAGTGAAATCACTCTAACTTAAGCAACTTTATGTAACAGAAACTCTAATTTTCCAATTTATTTCACTATGCTTAGGTTCATGCGATTTTTGTTTTTCTGTTTACTATTTTTCAATTTGAAACTGTTTGTTATTTTAAGTAGTTTGATATTTTAGAGTGATGTTTCATTTTATACATGTAATTTTATCATTATTTTGAATTTGTGTATAAATATGTTTGAAAACACTGATACATCTGTTTGCATTATTAATTATGAGATATCTAATTAATTTAATATGTAACTTATAAGTATTGTGTAAAAACATTAATATTCATATTTGCAGTATTTTCTGATATGCCAGTCATGCTTACATTTTATTTTCTTTATTACAGAAAGTGGACGAAGAGCCCAGTTTTGTGGAGAAGGAAATTTTCCGGTCATCTGATAGTGAAAATGATGCTAAATCTTTCATCGATGGGTTGCCGTCGTGTGTAACATTCATCCGGTTGGATTTTGTTAAATGTGGATATTTGGATTTTGAGAAACTTTGTATGAAACTGCGTCAAAAAGTGCCCTAATTTAGAAGTGTTTATTTTAACACGTTGTGATATGTCAACCATTCTTCCCGAAGTTATAAATAGCTGCACTCAGTTTTTACAGGGTCTAAAGAAGTTAGAGTTTCGTTATTGTCTATTTTTTAAAGACTATTCTGGGGCTGCCGAACTTAAAGATAATTCGAATATCGTAGCTTTAGATTTGTTCTCTTCTTATTTTTCTTATTCCAGAAAGATACAATTCTCGAAATTGCTCTCCTTGAAGGAGTTGCAACTTTCGTAGATGATGCCTGGTTTGTAGGTGATACTTCTCTTTTGAATCAGCTACATGTGTTGGATCTGAGATGTCACTTTTACGGTGATACAGAGACATGGGCAAAATCTGAAAGAATTATATTTGTGCGACATAGAGCTAGAAGACGATGAATTAAATTTCAATAATCCGGTATTTCCTCACTTAAAGACCTCACTCTGCCTCCGTCGTACTCGTGTGATATGTGAGGGTCTTGTTTCCCTCGTCCGGTCGTGTCCATCTGTGGTCAATGTCTATGTCGATGAAGATGAGGCTGAAGATTTTGAACGACATTGCTAACATATGCAAATCAGGAATTGTAAAGTGTATTGTTTTGAGGCATGATCATAATGTTGATTATTCTCATAATTAATTGCATGTTATTTGTGAAATTGTATTTTAAAATAAATTTCAAACGAATGTGCATTCATGTGTTTTATTTTCACAAAATGTATCTATTCTGAGATTAAAAGGGAAAAAAACTATGAAACAAATTAATATTTATTATCTCCACTTTCGATTCTGAATTTTTAATAGAATGTTTTTCAAATAATTTCACAACACATTTATTTTTAATACAGCTGTTACATGTTTTTATTTATCTTTATGATTGATTATCAATGATTTTCCTAATCAGTTTAAAATACCAACCTATTAAAAAAAAAAGAGACACTTTATTTTTTTTCATAGGCACATAAAATTTTACCGTGTTTTGGGTTTTGAATATGAATATCTGATTATTTTATGCGTGGGTGTTAAAAATGATTTTGATTCCTGCTTATCAATATTATCCTCAATCAGAATGTGACGTAATTGAAAGATTAAAAAAAAAAAAAAAAAAAAAAAAAAAAAAAAAAAAAAAAAGGATTTATCAATCTATAGGTTATATTGCTTACAGAAATTTATTTTTAACATTCATTTCCTAAAAATATGAAACAAACTTTGTTCCAATTCTTTTTTAAGAATGTTTGCATTTTTCTTCTCTGCCTTTACTCAACAATAAATTCCTTAAAATTCATGCATTGAAGAAAATTAGCTGCCATACTTCATAACTACAATCAACCCTCCCCCCTTTCTTTTACCATGGTCCACTAGATCTAAGGCCCACTTATTTGAGACTAATGTATGAAGTCTCCCGCCAGGGGACACTGACACTTTGCCCACGTTATTCCAACCAATCGTGCAAACCCTGAACCAAAACAATGACCACGTGCTAAGACATGTGCACCGAACAGAAAACAGCTTACTCAATGCTAATTTGGACAGGGCTTGCGTCACGTGGATTTACACGTGGTCCAATGATATGGTTCAGGGTTTGAAGCTGAATCCAGCTTCACCTTTTCGGCGTTTTTCGCGAAATGGCTCGGTCCGTAGTATTTAGTCGACGTTGCTTTTACTTAACCATGATACGTAATATAGTTTTGCAATCGTTTTGAAAATCGAAAAATTTACGCTTGATGGAATTACACGCTTTAGACACTGGAGATTACAAAAAAACATATATATATATATATATTAAAAGGAGTCCGTCTGTCTGTAAACGCTTTATGTCCCAAGCAAATTGAGACTTAAATTTGGTAGTGCTCTTAGTAAGTAACAGTGAGAAGAAACCTAGTGAGTATCAGTAACTTCGATTATTTATTAAGGATGCTGCTTTTAATACTTGATTATTACTTAGCACAAAAAACTAAATGATTAAATTTCAAAAATGGGGCTTATCGTAAATGTCACATGCACTTGATATTAAATGCATTACATGTGTTTGTATATCATAACCGATTTTTAATTTGATGTTTTATTTGTATTCTTATTAATCTTTTAATAATTTGTTTGTTGTTTCGTTATTAAAAGTAAAAAATGCTGCCAATTTGTATAATTTACGGGTAGTTTGGCAATTTATGTAATTGGTCGAAATGGGGTGAAGGGACAACCAAGCAGTGCCCGCAATAGAGCATTACTGTGCCTTAAAAATGTTGCGCTATACGTTTAGACTTTATTTTGGAATTGCCATGCATTTTATAAATAGTTTATGCGTGATTTATTTTCATATTTTATAGTATACATATCCATCATGGTTAAGCATTTCGAGGGCCCCCAACGACTAGATTTACTTTAATTTGATGCATTTTTCATTAGAGTCAAGTGGTCTCTGATTACAAACTTTTAATTTATGACTTGTATAAAGTTTAAAACGCTCACTTACACTGAAATTTTGAAAGGTAGATTAAGAATTTCAGGAAGCACTAGGTACTGTTTCATTACTTGAAATTTTAATGCATATTTCTATCAAAGGATAATATGTTAGAAACTACCAAAACTGGAAATGAAACCAGCTTTAAGGTCTCCAATTTGACAATTTTCTACTTTAGAATAACTGTGTCACAGTACTGAAATTCATTTTCAAAGTTTATTTTTATGTTAAACTAATACAGTGCATATCTCAGCAGCGAACAAATACAGTAGACTCCCTCCAATGTGTTGACTGATGCTGGGTTTATTTGTGTCTCACGTTACGCCTCAAGATTGTTTGCTCATGAAGACTTCGTTCTAGTGCTGCAGTGCAGCCTTACCAACATATACCCGTGAAAAATCCCATGCTAGGTATCATCCTCGTAGCTTAAATGGTAGCGCTATCCCAAGGGTTTCGGGTTCGATCCCCGGCTTGGACAGTTTCACTACGCTTAGTGGCAATCTGAAAAGTCACGTATTAAATATTCAAGAATGTCAAGCGTAATTTCACAGCTGATAATTTAAATATAAGTTTTTTTTTTAATTTCACAGAAATATAATTCAGAAAAAAACATTAGTGAATGTAAATGGAAAGGCCACAGTTTAAGGCTCCTGTCCCTAGCCGATGAAGCGTTAGCGAGCTAATGCTATTTCTATGGGGAGGTCATTTTCTAATATCTGGTTTGCATTTTGACATTTTTAAATACTTTTTTTTTTGCATTGGATAGCTGAGGTGTATATCGACATCGATCCTTTTTTTTACTTTTGCATATATTTTTATAAAGTTAATTTCACTTTCAAAACTGGTTCCAAAAATGAAAGTGCCTTTTTAAAAAATATCTCAAGCCAAACTCGAAAAAGTAGAAAAGGAGCGATGTCGTACCTCAGGTATCTAATGAAAAAAAAAGGAATAAATAAAAATGTCAAAATGCAAAACAGATATTAGAAAATTGGAATAGCATTAGCTCGCGAGCGCTTCGTCGGCCAGGGACAGAAGCTTTAAGTGAATACTTGAGCATAATGAATGACAGTGCTTCATGAATTCCTATGAATTCATTAAAATTTTAATTATTCATGGTATTTTCAAACAGTATTTAGTGACAACAACTGTGAAGCAGAAAGATAACTTTTATTGATTGTTATTGCATGAATTATCAGACATCAATATAGACATTTTCCAATACTGGTTGTATAAAAAAGAATGCTAGTAACTCTTACTTTCAAAATAATTCAGATAAAAATGTTAATGACAGAAAGGGAAATTATTTTTCGTGGCTTTAGATTCGAAGGCAATAGAAGTTTGAAGTTTTATAATTGAATAAAGTTCTTACATTTGATTTAGGTAATATGAAGCAAAGTTGCAATAGACTGATTTAGTTGTCTGTTTTCAGCAAATGCTTCTTTTTTACTTATTTGTTAACTCTATCTTGTTTTCAGGCTTTTTTTTTCAATACAAAATAACCACATCATAAAGGTTCTCTTTTTTTAATAATATATTAAAAATGCTATTTAATTCTATTTTAGAAATTTATCACGTTCAATTTTTTAATTAAAAAACTTTACATTTAAATATCCGTCTTAAAAGCGTTTAATCAAAAAATATATGTAATTAAGGCGGATATTTAAATGTAAAGTTTTTAAATAAAAAATTGAACGCAATAAATCTCTAAAAAAATAAATAGCATTTATTAACATATAATAAAAAAAAGAATATCTTTACGATGCGGTTAGTTTGTATTCAAAAAATAATGCCTGATAATAATTTATAGTTAATATACATGTAATACACAGGCATTATGAAAATTACAGTTATTCTGTTTAACAGAATTTAACTAAAAAAAGTTTTGTTTTTAGTTAGTTTTGCTTTTTCCTTTTTAATCTCTGTCCTTTTCTCTTTATTCTAAAGAAAAGTAACTAACGCTGTCACTCCCGCTGTAAATGATATATTTTTTTTTTCCACTGGAGTCTTTTAACTAATAATAAGAAAACTACTGCATAGAAAAATATTAAAATGGGTGATATAAAGAAATGTTTGATAAATAACACTGAAGCTGAGAAGTTTTGAAATTGAAGAATTCTTTTAGTGTTTAAGTTGACCGAAATCGTTCCATTAAAATTGTTTTACAGGAGCAAGATTTAGACACAGGACAATTGAATTTTCCGTAATCTTTTTTAAAGCAGATCGAATTAACGGAGTCTGAACGGGGATTGGCGAACAGAGATCCCTAGAATGGTAAAAAAAGTACAGTAGAAACCTCGTTAACATGAACCTCAAGGGGATTCAAAATTTTGTTCATGTTAACACTATCAAATCTTTGATTTTAAAGGAGACGGTGAAAACAGTTCATGTTAAAAGTAATTCACGATAAGCGTGTTCATGTTAACAAGGTTTGACTCTCTATGAAAGGTAATTTTTTCTACATTTAATTTTATTTACTATTGTTTTCTTCGATTTCCTATAATAAAGTAATTGTAACTATGCACAGAATATCAACTGATCAAATCAAATCAAAGTAATATACTATTATTTTAACACAATTGTACAGTTCGCCCAGTTGGAAATATTCAATACGAATTGAATATTTCCAACTGAGCGAAAACTTGCCCAGGACGAGAATCGAACCCATATCATTGTCTTACCAGGCTGCTATACAGTTTTAAGCTAGCTGGGCGATAACCAGCGGGCATTTCTCGCTCCGATAACCTTATTGATCACAAAGTCTGGTCTGTCATTTAGACAGTTCAACAGAATGGACCCCAGGTGAAGGAACTCCGTAGAACAATGGGTACGTAGATATACTATTATTTTAACACAATCAAACTGATATGTCATTTTGGAACTGCAATTTATAATATGCATATCCACGATGGGTAAGTACTACGATGACATCCGACGACTAGTTTTACATTTTTTGAATACATTTTCTTGGCTGATTGTGGACAAAAAATAAATATATGAATAGACTTTTTCTTTGAGCGCAGATGACATATAAGCATTACTATTGCAGGTGTTTTTTTCCCTGTCAATTTGGAGTTGTACATCTGGGTCAAAGAGATGTTTAATAAGTTTGTAGCAATTGTTAGAGAAATAGAATGGAAAAATTAAAGATTTCAGAGAAACGTACTGATTAAATTATGCAACTGCATACATTCAATATAGCTATAAGTTTTAATATTTACGATTTAATGTAAAAATTACATTTGCTGTTTCGTTACTTATTAAGTTTATTATTTCTTTCTTTTTATTAAATTCATGTTTATTTTCTGATATTTTTTATTTTATTTCTTAAATTATTTATTTTTTATATATATTGCAATAAAAAATCACATACTGTTAATGCATGCAATTTGTAAATTATATTCAAAAACAAAATATTCGCCAAATTGGCGGGGAAAAAAACACGTGCAATTGGGGTGCGTGTATGACATATGTTCCTTTCTTTGTTTATTGATCTTTTCCCCATCTAAAGAATAGAAGTGCCATGGCGGCAATAACAGTTTTTAAAAATAAATAAAGGTTTTGTGCCAATAAACTGATTAACAAGTGAAGTGAAGAGAGTGGTGCATAGGAAGAAGAAGTAATTTGTACTATGAAAATTCCAGTTTGGAAGAAGTTCAATTGACACAAAAAAATGAGTAAAGATTAAGAGGATTGAATGTCACTGTTTAAGGTATTTTAATAATCTTTAGATTGAAAGCGAAAGCACCCTCATAAAATAAATATGCAACCAAAATCGAAAAAGTTGAAAACGGTCTGCATTCAGATTCATCTCAGCTCTCCAGTGTAAAAAAAGTCATTAAAAATTATTAAAATTCGACCGAGATATCTTTATAAATTTCTTCCGTAGGATTAGCATTAGCGAACGGGTCTCTTCATTTGACTGAAATAGCCCCTTAAGAGGATCAGTTTTTATTCAGTTCAAATTGTGAATTTTTTGTGATTTTTAACCATATGTATACGAAATTACCTGATAAAACTTGTTATAACTCTTTTAAACATTTTTAAAATTTTGAATTCACTTTTGCTCTCAAACGCATCCATCTGGCAGATTCTCTTATTTAGAAACTACTCAAGGTGAGGTGTTTGTCGGTTTTTTGATAAATGCAGAAAGTACTGCAAAAAAAGCTGTCAAAAACGGCGTTTTGAACTGAATTTCCCGAAGCGCGAGATCTGGGAACGAAAAAAAGGTTCATACTAATAAAATGTTTTTTTACAAATCAAAATATAATGAATTGATCAAAACAGGAAATCTGGTACGGCTCTTGAAAAATCCGCTCAGAAAGTTTGATGTCTCTACTTTTAAAAACGAATCTGTAAATGTATCGGAAAATTTCGAGCTGTTGAGGGCGAAAAACTATTTTTCCGAATACACCCTTAAATAAACAGAAATATCTAAAACTTTGTACTAAAATAAATACACATTATTAAATGGTGCACTTATAAAAAGACAACATTTAAAACACATTTAACGTTTCATTCGTTTCTACGAACGTCGCCAGGATACAATATAAAGATGTTAAATGTAATTTAAAGTTTCAAAATGTAAACACATACGTCCACGAGCATAGTTCAGTTGAGATGAGAGTGCGTAAACTGCTTAATTAATTATGGTATATATTGTCATATTTTATGAACGGGGTATGATAAATGATCGTTACAAGCTCGCGGCCCGAGCTTAATGATTTTAATGGATTCTAAAATTTTATTGAGAAATGGATTTTTGCGTGGAATTGTAATTTTAGCTTCATTAAAATTAATTTTGCTTCCTTCATTTGAAGAATGTAATCTTGCAGTACTCAGTTTTGACTGTGCTCTTTTGTGCTCTTTAAATCTTTTTGAAAATTTTCGTTTAGTTTCACCAATGTATAATAATAATAATATTGTATCCTGACGACGCTCGTAGAAACGAATGAAACGTTAAGTTTGTTTTAAATATATATATATATATATATATATAGGGGAAGATGGGGATACTTGAGCCATTTTTTGAATTTTATTTTTTTTTAATTTTTTATATTTTTTTAGAATAAAATAAAATATTGAAAATGAAAATTTGATATTTTTCCTTCAACTAAAAACCACTTTCAATAAATTTTGAACTATTTTTCTATGCATAATAAATGTTTATTTTTTGTTTTACATCATGGCTCAAGTATCCCCATGGCGGGGATACTTGAGCCATAGTGAAGGGATACTTGAGCCACTACGGAAAAATACCTACAAAAGTAATTTTTTTCGCTTTATTTTTGCACAAATATTTTACAGAATGATAAATTATGAAACGTAAAGTGTTTCAAAACCAATTAAGAAAACAAAGCTAGTAATACGATCATTTTTTGTCGTTAAAACTGGTTGTCGAAGGATAATTTGAACCTCAGTTATAACGACGGTAGAAACATCCTCAGTTCAGAGCCATTTAAATTTGGAATCTGCAATTCTTCTTGCAAATTTCATTTTCAAAATATTAAGCACTTATCCAACAAATATTTTTACAGTTTTCTTTCTGGCATATTTTATTAGTAACCAACCATCAATAGAAGGTTTTCTTTCACATCATCACCATCATTGACAGAATTTTCCTCTAATGATATTGTCGAACTCATGCTTTTAGTTTAGTAGCTGTCGGAATTTAAGCCAGATGTATCATTCTACTATTTCAAACACTTTTTTGATTTCACAGGAAAAGATTTTGTCTTCCTCTTTGGCTCCATGTAGGTAAGTTTGAACTGGGATTTTTGTTGCTTTTCTTGTTTTTGTGCGCTCTTTTTACCAATTTTTCTTCAATTTTCTTAGTTAAAAAAAAGTTACAGCAACAGAGGTTACGATTTCAATATAAAATACTAATCTTAATATGTTATATTAAAAAATAAATATTTTATTATGTTGGACCTAACTAATTAAAGTATTCGAAATTATAGCCTGTAAAACCGTTTTAAAAAGTTATTTTCATTTAATGAAAATTAAATTGAAAACTATGTTTACATTTATCTAGACAGACTATTTTGTTCGAATTTTGGTCGTTTGTCAAATCGAACAAATCGAAAAATAAAATAGACATTTTCATTTAAAAAATATGCATTTTTAAACATTTTTAGGTCTTTATTTTTTTAAGAAAAAAAAATAAAATGAAAAATTATTCTCCCTTTTCTCCAGAAAAATATCTATTAGTGAATATAAGGATGGAATTTTATTTTTTGTTTGTTTCACCCATGTTTAATTTCTAGTGAGGATGGTTAAGACATGGCTCAAGTATCCCCACTCTCATTGGCTCAAGTATCCCCACTATCACTATTTTTGTTTCCCAGAGTTTTACTAAATAAAGCATGCAGCAATTAGAACTATTTTAGACTCAAAATACAATTGAAATTATGCTTATTGAATGTATGTATATAGTTGCAACTTTAAGCAAAACTTTGATTACAAAAAAACAAAAAAACCATGCACCCAAATATTTTTTTCAGATAGGGAAAAGACAACTATTAATCACTATACTTTCAAAATGGTACCAAGATGTGTGATTTCTTTTTTACATGTTCAGAACTATAAATATGTTATCATATTGGCAGTTTTAGAAAGAAAAATTAACCAACTGTAGAGATAATAGGGGTGGCTCAAGTATCCCCACTTTCCCCTATATTATAAATGTACCATTTAGTAATGTGTATTTAATTTAGTACATATGTATTTTTAGTATAATTTATGATGCAATTGTCCAATTCATAATTAGAACTATCTAAATTGTAATTTTGAAAAACATTAATAAAAAATACAAATATTTAAAGTAATTTTTTTTTTAAAAATTTAACTTTTATTTAAAAAATCCTATTTTTAAGAGTAAATATTTTTTCAAATTTTCTGAATCAAAATTGAAGTTAAGGTTACAATGGACTCTCAAAACTAATTTTTTTAAATTTTCAATGGATTTTTTTAAAAATTTCTGAAAATAGTCATAGTATATATACCTCTTATTTCACAATTTTTTTAAAAAATATATTCAATAGTTTTTGTGATACAGAGTTTTTTTTCTTTAAACTAACGAAATATGGCAATATTTCAAATTGTTCCATGCAAAACCAGTTTTCACATACTTGTTAAATTTTTTTTTTCTGAGTAATCCTTTCATACATACAAATAAATGTTACTAAGCATTTTTAGCATATTACTTGTAAAACATTAAAAAAATATTTTAACTTAATTTTTTTGTATTTTTCGTTAAAAAAATCATTAAAAATTCCATATAACTGAAATTTAAAAAATTTAAATGCGTCTAACCAAGTTTATTTCTACTAACATTTATTAACACATATATAGAGAGCATTTTAAAAAAAAATCAGAAAAATTGGGCATTAAGAATTTCGCATGGAACATTTTGAAATCATGAAAACGACGAAAATATTCATTCTGAGAAAAACAGATTTTAATAACTATAATGGTTATAATTGCTTAATATTTTCTTACTGACACAGTCTCAGTTATATATAAGGGATATAATATTATTTCTAGCTTATATGTAAGTGTTTTATGTTATTATGGTAAATTCACATAAAATGTGTGGCTTCGACAGTAATTCATGCAAAGGCCGTAAAGTATCTGAATTTTTCTTCTCAAAACTAATTTTTGTATTTTCTGATGAATTTTTAAAAATTTATCTGGAAATATTCATGGTATAAATACCTCATATTGTACAAATTTTTGTTAAATAAACTAAATAAATGTTTAGAAATAGAATTTTTTTTTATTTTGCGCTAAAAAGATTGGGGGCAAAAAGCAATTCCTCTAAATACATTGTAAACAAACGCTAAAAGAAACAGTTAAAAGTTACAGTTAAAGTATTGTTTTGCAAAATCACAAAATTAATAAGTATTCAGTGCAAAATAATAACATTGATTAAGGTAAAACAAAAACTAGGCTGAATTTTACGGCTGCCAATCGGCGAAAAAGTAAACAAAGAGGCGTGGGAGAATCAGCTGGTTGGACAAAAATGCTTGTAACTCCAGTAAAAATAGTCGAAATTGAAAAATTCTCTTTGCCTTAAAAAGTAGGGAGTTACTGAATGAAAATTTCACAATTTGATGATTTTTTTTGCGATTTTGAAAGTCCATTTTACCCTTAAATCGTCATATAGCTCACCTACAAGAAAAATGATACATCTCGCAAAAATTCATTCTGTGTTTTATTCCACTAATACATCCATCATAGGTGTGCTTTTCTACACAAACAGTTTCATAAGAGTGTAGTTACATAGAAACTTACTTTTTTAATGATACATATCAATTTGTGACCACGTGGATTGTGTGAGGAGGTAAAATTATACAATCCTCGAAAACTCTTCCTACCTCCTCATTCTTAAAGGTTTTGTGTTTTCATTCATACATGTAGAGCTAACTTCTATAATTCCATGTTACAGTATAGTTATGCAAATTTTCTTTTGCTTCTCCTATAAAATTTCCTTTTGTTCAGATGTGTCACTTTACTTGTGAGTGAGCGATATGTTTAAGCTGATTGCATTCTACTCTCAAGAGTACAGATTTCCCTTATTTAAGTAAGAGTGACATATTCCTTTTTAATCTTCAGTGTAGTCAATAACAGTAACCAAGCCCTGTTTAAAATTAAACTTTGATTTTTAAAAGGTAGTTTTCATTGGCAAAATTTTTCTTTGATTTCCGAAATGAAATCTTCGGATTTTTATCTTTCAAAACCTGGCAAGTCTGATGTTTCCATATTTATGCTTTTTTTAAGTGCAATCAAGAAAATAATAATTAAAATAACAACCAACTACTAGTTTTTAATTTGTGATTTAAATCATGCCTTGCTACATTCAGGGCTGGAAAAATATTTTTTCCCTCTTTGTCTTATATGGTCAATGTTACGTCTTAATATTTGAAGTTAATTTAAAATGTTACTCTGAGATATATCATGTGCATTAGTGTATGTATTTGTTATTTTTACTTTAAGTGTTACAATTTTGTTTGGCGAAATTTGCGCTTTTTTCGTGATTTTTTGACGAGTTTTGCGGTTATTTTGCCTTCGACGTTCTTCGACTCTGACGAAATTCGTGGCTCTTTTGCGATCGCTTGATTAAATTTGTGTTTTTTTGCGATCTTTAACAAAAAAGGTGGCTATTTTGAACTATTTGAAAATATTGCTGTGCATTTCGCGATATTTTGACAAAATTGTTAGTTATTTCACGATCTGTTGACGAAATTTGCCTTTTCGGAATCTTTCGACAAAAATCTGCAGGTTTTTTTTTCATTTTTTTATAGTATTTAGCAATCTTTTGACGAAATTTGCAGTTTTGTCACGATCGTTTCATGAATTTTGCAATTTTTGTGATTTTTGATAAAATGTGCATTTATTTTACGACTTTTTGACGAAATTTGCCTTCATTTCGCACTTTTCTGGCGAAACTTATAACTCGTTCGGGTTCTTTTAGCGAACTTGCAGTTCTTTCATGATCTTTTGGTGAAATCTGTAGTTTCGTCACAAAATTTGTGTTACTTCTGTAATTGCTGGACAAAATTTGTGGTATTTTTATGTCCAAATTTTCAAATTGATGACTGATTTTAAATTTTGGAACCGATTGGCATAAATTTTCGGAAAACAATTCCCCCGATATACGGTACATACTATTCTGTGCTCTATTTTTTAAAGATCGCCATACGGATCTTTTTATTTATCTATCTCAGGGAATTATGTAATTAGTTGTTAAAATTGAAATTAATTGCAAATGTTTTGCAAAATTTCCCAGATCGCCGAATTGAACATATTCTGCACCTCTGATGTATTAGGCATAATTATTCAAATTCTATTTAACCAAGTTATCAAAATTTTGGTTATAGCAAAAAAAAAAAAAAAAAAAAAAAAAAAAAAAAAAAAAAAAAAAATCTATGAAATAATACATTGGTTGATCGCAGGAAAAAAATTCTATGCAATTTTTGATAGTTGATAGAAAGAAAATATCCCAAATGACAAAATTTCCACTGGATTGACAATAAAAACTGCAAAATTCACTGCTAAATAGCAGAAAAAAATCCACAAATTTTGCCAGACACAGGAAAAAGCCACAAAATTTGTCTCACTACAAGGTTTTGCTATTTGGTCCTGTGTGTGTGTGTGGGGGGGGGTTTCATCAGTGGGTAGTAGGTCAATAGCAGAAAAAGTTCTGCCCTTTTGCCCAGTTGCTTGCAGAAAAGCTACAAAATCCAGCAAACGGTTGAGGATAAAATCATTGGAGAAAATTTAAGTTTACCCATGATTTTCTCCAATCAGTCTCAAGAAAATTCTCAAATTTTACCTATCAGTACAGGGAAAATATTGTAAATTTTTACAAAAGATGAAATTGAACTCTTACATATACAAAAAATTTCTTTAATTCCCACAAAAACATTTTTGATCAGCTAAAGGTTTGTTGCAAAATATTTTACTTTGAGGTATAGTTTATGTTTTAGCAACTTATAAGTCAATAGATAAAGGTTTTTAAGTTAAGTTTTCGCATGCAGGACATTTTGTCCTTTTTCCATGGAATGCCCTAATATGTTTCTAAGTTAGTCTTAATTTTATGCTCCGTCTTCTGGTATTTATTTTCTTCTATTGAATATACAGCTCATATTCAAAATATTAGAATAATTGAGAAAAAGTAATAAGAAAAAATTATTTGTCATTTATTTATTTTTTATACTAAGTAAATGCAATTAAATTTCTTATAAATTAAATCTGGAATGTTTAGATAAGATTTTAGCATTTATAAAATATAAAATACAGCACAATAAATTAGGTATACAGCTTCCTTAAACACACCAGAATATTAGAATAAAATTTAGATTGGTTCAAAATATTAGAATATTTTATTTTACGCAACAATATTACCTTATGAATATGAAGTAAATGGTAGTTAATATTTTGTAGCATCCCCTTTAGCTTTCATAACAGCGTACAATCGATCTTGCATACTATATACAAGGTGTTTACAAACATTTCTATCAATATTAGCCCAAATAGACTTTATACGTGCCACTAACTCAGTTTTACTTGAAGGAGGATTTTCTTGAAGTTTTTTCTTCATTATACACCATAAGTTTTCGATGGGATTAAGATCTGGTGAATTTGGTGGCCAAGGAAGTACCTTAATGTTGTGTTGGCGGAACCAATTCTTAGTTGACACCGAGGTATGCGGGGACGCTAAATCTTGTTCAAAGATGAAATCATCTTCAAGTAAATCTTCTGACGATGGAATCATGTAACATTCTAAAATTTCTTGATATATCAGAGAGTTAAACTTTTCGTAGACGATGCATAACTTTCCAGGTCCTTCTGCACTCATACAACCCCAAACCATGACACTAGCAGCAAATTTTACGGAACGTTTAAGGCATTCTTTATCAAATGCTTCTTGCTTCATTCTCCAAACTCTAATACCTTGATTACCATATGAAACACAAAACATACTTTCATCACTAAATAATATATTTTTCCAATCTTCATTGCTCCATAAACGTCTTGATTTACACCAATTCAATCTTATACGCTTTTGTCTTGCAGTCATGAGAGGTTTTGTTTTCGGTACAGGAGATTCAAATTTAAATTTATGGAGACGTCTTAATGTTGTCGATGTAGAAAATTCAACTCCTTCTTTCCATTTTCGGTGCAAGAATCGCACACTTTTAAAACGGTTTTTCTTAACTATACGCTTCAGTTTCCTGTCATCTCTAGCAGATGTTTTTGGTTTTCGGCCACCATTTCGGCAATTATTTTGAAATTTTCCAATTTTTGAATATTGTGTTAGTATTTTACTAACGCTCGATTGCGAACAATGTGAATAATTCGCTATAAAACATTGATTTTTACCGTGCCGATACAAATCAACCATATGAAGTTTAGTAGATTCAGGAATATCACTCACACGGCCCATTTTAAGACGAAAAAGAAACAAACTGCAAAAAAGAATACTGATTTTAAATAAAATAGTCTGAATTTAATCAATGATGCCACCAGTTAAGAATTGGTAATAATTAAAGGAGAATTAATGTGAAATATTCTAATATTTTGAACCACTTGAATAAATATTCTAATATTTTGACTTTTCAAAATAATTTTTTTTGTAATTAATCTTTTCAAAAATGATATTAAATTTAAGATAACAAGTAAGTTTAATCAACCATAAGTTCTTAATAAAAATATCGTTTGCATATTTTCATTAAAAGACATTAAATTACCAAACGATATTTTCAATTTCTAAAAAAAAGGTAATTATTCTAATATTTTGAATATGAGCTGTAGTTGTTTTTTTTCAGGAAAACTTGTATTTTATGTAATTTAGTTTATAAATTAATCCATTAAAATTTGTAAAAGGCTATTTTGCTTCATTGTATCCAATTTATGTGCAAAAAAGTACTACTTGGCTATCCAATTGACCAATTTCACCAAATCATGCAAATATCCAAACTAATCACTAAATTATACATATTGGCATAGTATTTATTTTAAATAATGAAAAAGCGAGTAAATTAGTATAATATTGATAAAAGTACAAATTAAAAATCAAATAAAAAATCAGTGATGATGTAACACATTGTTCCTGTTTAGTGTCTAGTGACATTTACAATTATCCATTTTTGGTATCCATTTATCATAAGCTATTAATATAAAAAACAATTCATAATAGTTTTTGATTGAAAAAATAATCAAGTAGTACTAAAGAAAAAAAAACATGTATGCAAAGTCTGCCTGTGTTTTTGGATAGCATGAAGCAAAAGATATTATTTTTTAAAATAAAATTAGTTTAATAAAATAAATGCATTAAATACTTGCTATAAGCACAGTGAAAGCGTTATATATTTGAATGTGTATATGGAAAGTAAAAAAAATTTTTTTTGAATGTTTAAATATTTTTCAGAAGACAAAAGAAAAATAGTTGTAATGTTATTTTAAAGCAATTCTTTTTTAAGTCACATCAGAGGGTCACTTAAATTTTAATGTTATTTTTTAAAAAAAAATCCATCTTTTCAATTTATGAAGGAAGTTCATAAAATAAAACACCAGTGAGTAAATTTTCTCTCTCTTCACATCCAAAATCATGTTTATACTGTGTTTCTTTTTCTTTTATATTAATAACATAGTATCCCTCAAAATTTGATATTATATTTAACCCCTAAATTTATTATCACAGAACTTCCATAAAATGATGCTGCATCCCAATTTTAACTCATTTAGGATTTTTATATTGATACATGAATTTTTGGTACTACTTGGTTATCCCGTCGACCAAAAAAGTATCGCCAAACTATATGATTAAATGCCAATAATGGATGATCGTGAATGTCACATTCAATGACATTAAGTATGATATACGTGTTTAAAACGTTATTTCGTTATTTAAATAAAAATTACGTCAATATGTATAATTTGGCTTTTAGTTTGGCGATTTGTATAATTTGGCAAAATTGGTCGACGGGATAACCAAGTAATACCGAATTTTTTAACAATTTAGATTATCAATCTCATCAGGAAATAAAAAGTATCTCTGTTTCAGAAATGATTATACTAAATACATTTTCTTTCCAGGCATAAAACTACTTCCTTGGCCTGCCACATTTCTAATTCCGAAAGAAAATTTTTCAACACATTGATCGCAATGATAATGGTGAGTTGCTGTGGTTGACGAAAAGTGAACATTTTTCAATCGAAATTAGGAAATATATATTATTTCCCATTGCAAAACAGCGAGGCATCGTGGTTTGTTCACTAATATCTGAATTTCCTTCCCTAAATCTAACATTGGGAAAGGTCATGAAGATTGGAACATCAAAATATAGAATATAAGAATATATTCTATATCTTGAAACAGAAAGAACATAAAGTGAGAGAAGATGCCAGAAAAAAATAAAGGTTTGGTGCGTACTCCAAAAAGAAAGGTTTGCACCGACAAATTATTGCTGTCACCAAAGAGGCAAAGAAATTTGTTTTTGGAGTACATTCCATCACAAGTCAACAAATAAACATTTCAGCCTTTTATTTATCTATGATGGAAAGCGAAATGAAAAAAAAATTCTTGTAGCAAGGAACAAAATGATTTTGGCAACTGTCCTTGAAGCAAAATTTTCAGATAGACTGGCATTGATCAACACGAATATAATGCTATCTGATTTGTTTTCAAAATATCTTTTCTTATTTACAGCAAATTGCAGTGTAGGCCTGTGACGCCTCATGTTGTTATTGGGAACATTTTAAACTCAACTGGAAAATATATGTTTGCAGAAAAAAATATTATTGTCGAATGTATGGATTTTTGGAGACAGTATCTGCAGCAGTAGGAATGCATTTTCTGTGTAATATTGAATACCCTAAACAGGCAGCAACTACAAATTTGTTTTTTGAAAGTTGCATACTGAAATTAATGCCCAAAATATTTCCAATTGAATTAATTACTTTTTGTAATACTTTGCCGAAGTTTTAAGTCTTATTAAAATCTGTTTCTGATGATATTTTAAATTTTGGAATAAAATATTAGTTCAATAAACCATTTTGAATATATTTTTTTTGTTGCTATATAAATATCTAACTCTTATAAACTTTAAAATTTGAGTCTAACTTGAGATCTATTTAGCACATATCTGTTTTTTCTATTTTATCTTTGAGCTAGAAATAATGTGTTTATTTGTGTACAGTCTATTTAAAAGGAAGCAGAGGATTTTTACGTGCATAAAACTGGTGTGTATTTAAAAACATTAACATTAATACTTAGTCATATGAATCAACTTACATGAATTACTGATGTTACAAATATCCCCATTTAAACCATGAGTACTTAAGCATTTTTAATTAGATATTTTACTAGGAACAATTACTCACATAATATAGCATGGTCCTTTCTTTATCTTCTCTTATCTACAAATTTGTGTTTTTTAAGCTGGTTATATAATATATCGTTTTTTAATTAATATAATAAGTATTTTAATTTTAAAAATTACGTGCATATTTTGAAATGTTTGCTTAGTGTGTCAAAGCACTTTTGCTGTTATCAGTAATGCAAACAATAGTAATTTAAATAACAGAAGTAGAACGTAGAATGTTAAATAAGTTTAGTGAAATCGATTTTAAAATTAATATTCATAAACATCGTAATGTGATTACTGAGTTCAAAATTTGATAAATTAATCAGTTAAAAATTATTTTTTATTCAATGTTCCATATGTATAATTCCAAACAAATTGTTATAAATATCTTGTTAAAATAAACATATAAATAAAATGAGTGTTTCAGATAGTGTTTAAACGAAAAAATCCCTTCCTGAAATAGTTAAATATACTGAGTTTTATATGACCTCTGAACCCGTTTAGCTATATTTGTGAAAGTCTTCATGCACTGATCTGCAAACCAATCTAAAATAACCAGTCTTAAGGGTCATGTCCTTTCCCGCGAAGACATTCGCGAGCCAATGCTACTACTATAGGGAGGCTTTTTTCTAATAACTCTTTCGCATTTTGACATTTTTAATTTTTTGCATTGGATAGTTGAGATCCCTCTTAAAATCGCTCTTTAATTACTTTTTCAATTTTGGTTGCAAGTATTTTTTTTATAAAGTTATTTTCATTTTTTGAACCGGTTTCCAAACCGGTTCAGAAAATGAAAATAACTGCAACCAAAAATATCTGCGACCAAAATCATAAAGCAACCAAGGAGCGAATTTGTGAGGAGCCTCAATTTTATACGTGTCTGAATTGGCGTGCGATACAAATACTAAACACACATCAGGAAAGAGTCATTAGGGTTACCAAGGATTCTGGAATATCTGGATAAGTTAAGGATTTTTGTTTTTATTTTCCAGTTCTGCATTTTTTCCATCATTTTGTTCAAGAAAGAAATTGAATGAAAATGCTGTGTGTGGGGAGGGGAGAAAAAAAATCTAATATGCAAAATAGTGACTGAATACTGCGAAATGGTTCTAAATACTTTTGGGAGACTTGAAGTGGAAACTCTGGTCATAAAAGACAATATGTAGTCAACTACGTAACAGTGTTGACTCAAAAACTATTGAACAATATTTTTTTATGTTTAAAGTCTTAAACTGGAAAAGAAAAGAAATGATGCATGCAACTCGGAAAAAAACCCGCAAGTAATCAAATATATTTATTAAATTTCAATATTTGCATATTTAACACAAATAGAACAACAGTAATAAAATGTTCCTTTTTACAATAAATAATAAAGAACAAAAAACATTTATCATGCATTCATAACAAAAATGTATGTCATAATATTCATAAAGAAGTGTATTACAGATTTATGTAATCTTACAAGCTTTTGAAGGAATGGTTTTTAGGAGAATTTTGTAAAAAATCCTATCTGTTGTAATGGTTTCGTTTATATATATTTTTTTTACTTTCTTGTCCGCACTATAACTGCAGTAATTTTGTATGGATCATTTTGAAATTAACACAAAACATCAGGAAACCTTAAGGTTCACGCTCTCGCAAGCGAAGACACTCGCAATTAATGCTATTCTTAGAGAAAGGTTATTTTCTAATAACAGTTTTGCATTTAGAGACTTTTAAGAATTTTATTTTATTTATTTATCTATTTATTTATTTTGTATTGGATAGCTGAGGTCCTTTCGAAGTTACTTTTGTTTTCAAAACCGGTTTCGAAAATGAATATTCATTCTAAAAGATATCTGCAACCAAAATTGAAAAAACCTCAACTATCCAATGCCAAAAAAAAGATGTTGAAATGGAAATGAATTATTAGAAAATCACCTTCCTAAAGGAAAAGCATTCGTTTGCAAGTTTTTGCTAACTAATTTGCAGAACGAAGTTTGCTAGCGAATTTGCAGAAACGGTTTGCAGCAGAAGGAATCTTAAATTTGTTAATGGACTCAATCAAACCAGGACGGGCTAAGGGGCCATTTTCGAGAAACATAAAAATCGTCAGTATTTCCTTACTGAGAAAAACTGTGAGTTCCATTTTGTACTGTTAACACATCTCAGATTGATAACTGATAACATGCATTTGAAAGCATTTCGTATTGCTTGTAACTGAAGACGCGGAAAAATGATTTGGTTGTGAAAATAATTATCTCCCATCATAACAGATATCATAACCTTGTAACTTTATTCTGAATCCTAATATTTTTCTGAACGTTTTTACTATTTACATTTACCCTTTTTCAACCTTACCCCCCCTTATAATTAGTGTTATTTCGCCTGAAAAATGAGATTGAAATGAATTGGATTATGTCTCTGAGGCCATTTGATTTTTATGTACCGTTAGCTTATGATTTATTTTACAAAATCCTCCTGTGTTTCTAAATGGAAATTTTTAAATAATGAATTTGCATTGCAAACTCAAATAACAGTGTTTGCGATAAGAAATTACCGACGCCATTTAGATTTTCTCTATATATTTCATGCTAAAGTTGTAAAAAAGTAATATACATGCAAATTTGGTTCAGTATTACCTTAAAGTACCGAAAGTAAGCCCCTTCCATTGTATATTTTAAAGCTGTATAAATCCTGGGAAGTTAATAAATTCCATAAATTATCATCTAACACTCCTAATTTTTTCGATCTATTTCTTAGAAGTTCCAATAATAAGAATCCCTTAAAAATATTAGACTTTCCTGCCTGCGAAAAAGAGCTTACTTTCGGTACTTTGCTGTATTAAACAGAACTGAAGCAATATTTTTACAAGTTTTGCAAGAGGAAATTTTTGGAGTATTTTGATTCCTCCAGCGCATAAAACGTGATAGCAATGTCATTAACAAAATACATTCATATTGCATACAGAAAAAAGATAAAGAAAAACCTCTTAAAAAAAGGCTCATGTGTGGATTTGCAAAAAAATAAAAAAAAATCAATTCTCAAATTGAATTAAAAAAAAAAAAAAATTATAATATTGCATTTTTTTATGCAGACCACAACTAAATTTCTTTCACTTTCTTTATTAACTCTGATGTTAACCATGCAATTGCAGTATTTTTTAAATAAAAAGTTAGTATGCTCTTTCTATTGTTTTAGTCTTTCATAAGTCCATTACGGTATATTTTCATAGCTGACCTCAAACTAAGAATAAACCGGAGATTTTCAGTTGTGCCACTATCAAGGCAAAACAGAATATTAAAAAACGCGCATAAATATTTTTAGGAGATGTTTTCGAATGTATAGGGCACATCTGCACTTTCTGAAACCTTTCCCATCCTTTACGGAGAGTTTACTGTGATTTCAGATATACCCAGAAAGGTTTCCGATGTATTCAGAAACTTTTCCGATCCGTAATACAAGACTCCCGAGATATTCAGATACTTTTCTGACCCGTAATGAAATATCTCCTATATACCCAGAACGTTTTAAGATTATTCAGGTAGGTTCCAAATATATTCAGAAATATTCAGGAAGGTTTCGGATACATTCTGAAACTTTCCATTACGAATCAGTAAAGTTCTGTGTTTTAGCCGAAAAACTTTTCTGCTCGAATCAGAAACCTTTCCGTTAGTATCGTGCAGCACAGGTCTCCGTTACTTTCAGAAACTTTTCTGAGATTTTTTTACAGTGTGGTCAAAGAAGTAAAACTTCTTTAATTTTAGAAAGAATGGATTTTATGCATTGTTTTGCTTGCTTTTGTTGAAGATTTTATTGTTTCAAGATTGGGAAATGGTTATTTAATGGTTAACTTGTGTGACATAGAGCCAAATTAATCCTAAAGATGTTCCATCTCAAAAAGTTTAGAGAAGGCACCGGGGGGAGGGGGAAGTATAGATTTCTGATAATCGTCGCTTTTCTGTATATCGTTATTTGTTTGGAAGAAATTGTATGGACACGTTAGTAAGATTTACGTAAAATTGAGAAAAGGTAACAGTAGTTAGGCGATAACCAAATGCTGTGTGTTTTTCAAAAATCATCTCAACTCGTAAAATTTCTCTCTACATCTTTCAACAGTATAATACATTAACTGGTTATGGAAGGGTGTCTTATAACTATGCATTCTATTTGTTTTTTTCATCCAAGAATTTTTCGATTTAAAAAGTACGACTAAAATATTTATATACAAAAATATAATTCAGCCTTTTGTCTCCCCCCCGTATGATAAGGATTTGTCACATCTAAAAAAGTAAAGGAGGGGAAAGCAGCCAAATTGTCATCAACTAATTCTTATATTTTAAAGGTACTCTCTGATTGGCTCAAATTTTCCAATATGTTCTTTAAATGCACGGAGTTGGTAAATTACACATAATTCTCTAATGTTTCAAATATTTGTGGAAGTCGTTACAAATAACATTATTGATAAAGATACAGTTTTGACTGATATTTCAGCATTTGATATTTTTAAGTTTAATATTTTTAATAAGAATCCTCGATGAAGAAGAGGAAGAATCGAAAGAAGGGAGAAGATGTGCTTCCTCGAAGGAACGCCAGTATAATTGTCCCAAATGAGATTAGAAATATTGACTTTTAAATCGTTGTAAAATATCGACTGCGTGATATCTATTATTGTTTCTAGCTTCAACAATTAAGTCATATAAAATTTGCTTAATTTCCCTTTTATATCGATGTATACGTGCTTTGGATATGTAAGGGGATTTTGTTAATAATTCTTTTAAACTTGTACCGCCATCGTCAATATTCATAGCATAGGAAAGTAGTTCCTTTATAATTTCTGTATAACTTATTTCGCATTTAGTAAGTATTCGTTTGAGGTTTGTATTAGGTAACAGTAAATCTTGAAGAATTTCATTGGGATTAATACTGGAATTTTTAGCATTACTTAAAATGTCTTTAACTTTGTGAATATCACCTTCTACAATTGCGTCAATCATATTTTGCTTATCCCAAAAAAGTCTTAAATACAATGGGATATTATCGTACATATCCATTACTTTTTCCCAGATAATTGGATGCTCATCTTTGACTATTCGAAAGTACTTTTCAAAATTTATTTTGTGAACACGGCGAGCCATTAACTGCACTGCATTCTCGCCTCGAGCATTTACATCAAAAATTAATTTCTCCAAGATCTCGGTACCTAAGCGTGATGCTGTTTCTAGCAGCAGTTTCGTAATATCAAAATTGCGATAATCGGCTGCAACATGTAGAGCAGAGTTTTTATATCCTTCAACAGAAAGTAACTGTTTTAGAGTATGCTTATTATCATCGATGAGTGATGCTGTTTCTAACAGCAGCTGCGCAATATCAGAATGCCCCCCTATGGCTGCATAATGAAGAGCAGAATATCCATATCCTTCACCCGAAAGTAACTGTTTCAGAGTATGCTTATTACCATCGACATCTAAATTTGATGCAGTTTCTAACAGTAACTGCGTAATATCAGAATGTCCCCATCGGGCTGCAACATGTAGAGCAGGTGCTCTATATCCGCCCTCCAAAAGTAACTGTTTCAATGTGTGCTCATTATCATCCATGCCTGACGCTGTTTGTAACAGCAGTTTCATAATATCAAAATGTCCATCGGCTGCGGCTTGTAGAGCAGATTCTCTTTTTCTTTTATTACTGAAAAGTAACTGTTTAAGTGTATGGTCATCATCGCCAATCTCCTTAGCAACAGTTAATAACTTTTCAACTACATCAATTCGACCACAAAAAATTGCGTTGTTGGAAGGCGGCTGTTTATCTCCCTCTGGTAAAAGCAAATTTTTAAGGGTTTCATTGTCGTCTTCCATCGATTTAGCAGCAGATATCAAACTTTCGACGATATTCCTACTCTTTGCGTGATATAGAGCATTGCCAAGTGAATCATTATATAATAACAACTGTTTGAGAGAAGGTTTTTCATGCTCAAATTCTTGAAGTAAACGATCGACGAACTTTTCTTTTCCGTACTTACTCGCTGTACATAATGCAATTTTCGTATTTAGAATGAAATCTAATTTATTATTTGCTCTACTCAATAGTTCATTAACAATTTGAACGTTATGGCTATGTATGGCTGCTTCAGCTAATGTATTCCCAATGTCATCATTCGAATATTTAAGTAATTCCTGCAACGTTTCTTCTGAAACTCTTTTTGCGGCATCTAACAATACCTTGACTATTTCAGCATCATCTCTCCTACACGCCAGGTGTAACGCAGTTCCTTTAAATTTAACAAAATGTTCATCTTTCCATTCACCAACAATAAAAAGGAATTTCCTTAGAGCATCTCGATGCCCCTTAAGGCTGTTCAGCAGAAAACACGCTATATTCTTGTTATTTTCTCGAACGGCGATATGTAAAGGTGTTCCATTTACGTCAATCAGAGAACTATTTTCTTCGTTGAGTAAACGGGCAGCAATGTTCCCATATTGTTCGAGTCTTTCGCTCAGTTCATCCTGATCTTCTCCCATTGTGGATTGTTCTGCCATTTTGTGAAGCTGCAGATTGAAAAATGTCCGAACTAAGTGATAGTTCGGTTTTAATAAAATAATCGTTAAAAGTTTCTCTTGTTCATCTGGTTCTGTTCCTTCTTTTATCCAATCAATAAACGCCTTAGATGCAAAGAATTCTTCGAACGTTTTATGGATAAATTCTATATCGCTTCCTTGAGACTTGATAATTCCTACCAGTAAATATTTATCCTTAAATTTACTTAAGGATTGTTTTGGTTTTACTTCAAGAATTTTAGATTGAGCAAAATTTTTATGATCTTCATCAAGCTGAAGCTTTTCATATTCCTGTTGAACATGTACTCGATTGCCTGTTTTCTGAAAATAAATGTCATACTTCTTCTTTATAAAGATTTCGTACACTTCGCATACATCTTTGCGTATGTACTTTAAATCAGGAATTGGACCGCCTCCCCCTTCTATCCAATTTTTAAAATCTCCTACAGCACTTTCAAGCAATAAACATAATTGTAGAGGTGTTCCTACAAAGATTGCTATATCACCTCTAAAAATGGATTTCATTTTGTTAATAAATTCTGCTGTATACAGATTAACTTTTTCGTCGGTTTGCTTTTTATCGTCGGTATCAAAGAGCTCTGTGTATTTGTCCTTATTTAAAGTTAAATACGAGCGGTATTTTAAATATATTGCTATATATTGGGCACTTTCTGTGTCATTCATTGGGCTGAACTGAATAGCAATTGTCTGTAAGTTTCTTTCCAAATGTGTTTTAAAATGACAACGCGTCGTGATCCACAATTTTGCAGCAGTTTCGTCTTTTATAAACTGTATCAGCAGCAGTATACGGCGTCTCACCTTTTCATCCAAGACTTCATCGAAACCATCAAAGATCAAAAGTAAAGGTTTCGCTTGAAAATTTTTGCTTTTTTCCAAGACGATTTTCAGAAGATTTTTAGCCAAGTTGTTATTTAGCTCTGAATCAATGTTTGATAAAAATTTAATTACGTCAAGAGTACCAATGCCATCCTTTTCAAATTCATGATCCAAAAAAGTTTCTAAATGATCTTTTAATTTTATATTGATAACCCAATGTGATTGAATAATAGAGGATGGTTCGAGTTCTGTTTCATATAAATTTACGAGGGTCGTAGTCTTACCCATGCCAGGGTCGTCCGCAAAGATCACAGCTTTTATGTCTTTAATTTTTGTGATCAATTTGTCCTCTTCAATTAAAAATCTTTCACTCTGCTTGTGGTCAATATATTTTTGCAGGCATTCCACTGAACCATGGGATTCGCACCAAACAAGCTGATTTTCTTTAACCTCTAGCGAATGAATAGTTTTGTTTTGCCCGCATAACTGTCTAAATGTGGCTTCTGCATCACTTTTTTGTGAAAATATCCTAATTTTACAGTTATTTTCAAATTGTTCTTTTTCAGCTTCATTTAATTTCATTAATTTATAAAATTTCTTCTTATCTTCTAGACAATGGAAAATAAATGTCTCAGAGAGATCCTCTTTAATTAAATGTTCTTTTAAATCTTTCTTTATAATAACATTTTTAAATTTCCTTTTCAAATAAAAGTTTGGATTGTAAGTTTCCTGTAAAAATAATTTCATCGCATTATTTTCCCATTTTACGGAAATCCAGAAAATGCGCTTCTTTGGATAACGGTGACAAAGACTCTGGAAATCTTTGTGTTTGAACTGGCCATCGGCTATTTGTATTGTACCGTCACTGCCGACATCTCCCAGCTGATCTTCTATAACTTCTTTCTTATTGCTCAGTCCTAAGTATTGAATCAGGTTATTTTTTTTGTCCAGTTTACTTGATCCAGATATCCCACTGATGACATACACGTCGTTTGCATCATGGCCGTGCCCGCGTGACGTTAATCTGTGAACCAGAGTTTCCAAGTTAATTTCTTCATACATTTGGGCATAGGCACCTTCTAAGGTGCTCGTTCCTGCAGGCTTACTCCCCACTTTCATTTCATCATTATTCAGAATTTTAACCAATATCATCCCGTCCATTACTTCTTCCCCATTTATTCCTTGACATGAACTATCTATATATGAAGTCAAACTGTCGATTCCAGTTATATCACATAAACTTACTTTTTTATGTTGACCCTGAAACAAAATCACTTCCTTTTTGAAAGGATCTTCCTTAGGCTCGAAACATTTTACATCTATGACGTCATATTCCAACATAAAATTGTCCTCATTTTGAAATTTATCCAGGAGATTGTTTTGCTCGTCTTCGGGTATAATAATAACTATTCTTTTATTCGGTTTATCATTGACTACGCCGTACACTTTTTTGTAAAATTCTTCCACATCCTGTTCGTTAACGGTACGTCTGCATTCAATAACTAACAAAACATTTCTTTCTAATTCAAATGCACTTGCAATACTGTCTCTGTTTTCTTTACTCTTCAAAATATCGAAATAATTTGCGTAAATTCGTCCATCTTCTGCAATGTCCTCTTTTTTACTGTTTAAATATTGCAATATTTTAATGGAACTCAATAAAGTCTGCGGGCTCTTAACGCACAATATTTGAGCACTACTCGAAAAGAAGATGTCTAAACATTTTTCTATTTTTTTGCGTTTCCTTAAACTTGCCGAATTGCACGACCTCACTTTCGTACATGAGAGTCATCGCCGTAGCAAAAAAAGATACGCCAATCTGCTGTTTTTGTTTCTCAATAAGTTTCACAATTTCTTCACCTGATGTCCACCCTTCTTCAAAATTCGTTGCTTCGTAGATTCCCAAATCCTGTTCCACATGCTCTTTTAATTCTGGAAATGTTTTGTCTAATTTATCTACGATTTCCCTCAATGAAGTACTGTAGTTCCTGTCCACCATCGTATCTTGAACCGAACGTAAGATAATTGCCTCTAAATCCTCTACCCTCGGCCGATTCACTATCAACACCAAGCACTTCAAAAAATGTTTTATATCCTCCTCTTTCACTGTCTTCCATTCAGATGGAAATTTTTTTCTTCATCTTCTCCAGTTTCCCCGAAGTTAGGATCAATTTTCCATTTTGTTTCTTTTAAAAGTTTTTTCAGTTCATCATTACTCAAAGATTTTTTTGATGTATCGAGTTCTCTGATCGCTTCAAACAGTGCACTGCGAAGTTCTTGTTTTGATCCAGTTTCGTCATTTTCTAAAAATTCGTCTGTAAACTCGGCCTCACAATAGTTTTCGTTTTTCGTGTTCTTTCCGATTCGATTTAATTTTCGGATGACTTTCCTAGCTAAGGGGACGTGGTAATATTTCAGAGGACTTGCATCATTTTTCATAATGTTTTTATCTCTATGGCTTTTCCATACTACATACGGGGCTAGTTCTCTCGCCACTCTGTGTAAATCAAAGCTCTTCATGAGTATGTCATGTAGATGTTTACTTACATTACAAATCTGATAAAAGTCTTTGGCCTCTTGTGATTTCACAGTGAAAAGCCTATTTGCGATGTCCTTCGGGGCTTCTCTCAAACTGAACCCCTTTCTTCCTAACTCTTCTGCATCGAGACCGGCATTCGTAAAAATGGCGACATATTTTATCACTCCATTTTTGAGTTCTTCCGATGTGGCACTCCCGAGTTCCTCCCTCACGCTAAGGAAAGAGATGAAGTACTTCTGCAAATTGAACTCCCTGCTCTTCCCACCACCCCTGCCGCGTTTCGCTCTGGCTGCTTCAGCAGAGAGATCTCGAGAATCGATTCGATGATGTCTTTGTATATGCTTCAACTTCACAAAGATAAAGTTTTTGGATCCATCTTCCTCCGTGTACCTGAAGACGTTGTCGTCGAATTTCACATCTCTCCCTAAACCGATTTCCCTCCCGATGGAGAAGTCGCGAAATTTAGCGTTGTCTTTCGAAAGTTCGTATCCATTTTTTGCAAGGAGTAACAATGAGAGTTTTTCGTACACTCTTCCCTCTTCAGCACCTTTGACGCCTTTGTCATTTGCTGCGGAACTGTCATTGGAGGCAGTTTGCGAAGAGGCCATGCTGTCTTTCTTGTTTTGAATAGTGTTGAAAAGCCTCGAAAGAATAGAATTTTATAAGTTAAGGAAGACAACAATGATTACCTGGACACGGGTTTAAAGTGAAAATTTAGGAAATTCTCGGAATGTGGAAAATTTTTGAATAATTAAACGCCAATTTAATTTTCGTTAATATGTGATGATTCTGTTTTTATGAGAAATATCAAATGATAAGTTGCTAAACGAGAACATAAATAAATTATAAAAACGAAAAATTTTTTATGAATAACTATCTAAAATATTAAAATAAATATGCTTTATGCAAGTATTTGTATCCCTATATGGCTAACTAACAAACACGCACCCCCAAAAAAATGTTACACGAGTTTTTATCTAATTTAATTCCTATGAAAACTAACACGAAATCATGCTCTGAAAGATTTTATAATAGCAAAGCAATAGCACAAGAATATCTAATTTAACTTTAAAAGATGCATAGACGCGTATCTTAGTTTATTTTACGTATGGAAATTCATAGTCTGATCCATTTTCTCACATGTAATATCTATCTATCTATCTATATATATATATATATAATACGACAATTTAATTACATGAACAAATAAAAATGGTTGAAATAAATTATACAAGTAGCACTTTTTTTAATGAAAATGTCTTGATTTAAAATTTTCTCGCCACACAATTTTCTCTAATCTTCTAGTTTTCTTAAGTTTTTTTTTGTTCGATGATTCCCGGTTATTTTGCGATTGTATTTTTAAAGTTGCAACTTTTAGTGCATCAACAAGCAATTTGAAAATAATCTCACATTTTTTTTTTAAAGTTTAGTATGTTTCTTTTTGTCAGTTAAACAATGATTGTTATTTATAATAGTTCTTTTTCATCACATTTCTTGAACATTTCCTTTACAAAAGTTGCATACGCACACTTGCTTTTTCGTGCAGGCGTTGCTTCCAACAGATTTTTTTTACCTTCAAAAGCACTGTTTTTCTACTTATTTCGTATAAAAGATGGGATGAATCCTAGTCTAATTGTGAGCAACTTTTTCACTTGTAAACTTGACGCCATTTTCCCTTCATTGCTGTTTCTTTTACTCTTTCTTTTTCCTGCAATTAAAAGACATACAATTAAGAGATAGTTTTAAATCATGGACATAGAGTATGGCATCTTAAGAACTAATAAAAAGATGTCTTATTGACTGGCATAATTTACAATTGCGCATAGCTTTCGTATTTTCCCCGTATTTTTAGCAGAAAGTTTCTGATATATATAAAAAAAAATTTCGAATGGAAAATTCAATTAATCGATGCAATCGATGAATTTTTTAATGTGATAGTTTAATTATCAAAACACTTTCGCTGAGTAATAAATTGATCTACATTACACAGCGCAAACTTGCTCTTTTGGAACACTGAAGCTAGTTACATCAAAAGATTGAATTTACCATCCATGCGATATTTTTAACTTCTAAACGTAGATTTCATTAAATTTTTACGACTTCGGGTACCTAAAAAAATACTTCTTATGTAATTTGTGAGGAAATAGTACCATTATCCCTATTTATTCATTTTTTGGAGTATAAAAATAATTCAAGCAGGATTTTTTAAAAATCTGTCTCTATTGTGTGTACAGTCCCAGTAAAAATAAAGAAAAGAAAAAAAAATCTTGACATTATCGATTTTGGCCGTTCTGTTAAATATCTAGAAATATACATGAGAAATGACTCTGAAACGTCATATGTATAAACAAAATAGTACAGAACATACATTTTTTTGAAGTTTTTTTTTCCAAAATCCAATAGGGGACCGCCAACAAATTGAAAAAAAAAAGAATATTTTTAAATAACCCTCTCAAAACTATTGGACAAAAGCGTTCAAACTTCAGGTTATGAATAAGTGACTTATAGTAATAAATTATGTTCATTTTTATGCACATAACTTGTAAACTCGTAGAGAAATTATGGTCTTTATAAAAACGATCCTAAATTTTGCCAAGTTTTTTTGCTTATAATTTGCAGAGTTCTTATTATGAAACAATGTTCTTTTTTGAAAATAGAAAATATGAGAAACAACATTGTACATAAAACCCGCCAATCAGAATTTTAAAATATTAATAATTGTATGAAAAATGAGTTGGTTTACTAAATAAATTTTCACTGCGCATGCTTTAACTCTAGAAAAATTTCATTTACATATTATGTTAGCTAAATGTATCGAGCAACTTTTGCTAAAGTTTCAAAATCATAGTTCGAAAAATCTGAAAATTATCGTTGAAAGCATAAGATCAAAATCCATTATTTCCAAAATGAAACAAAAAGATGAGGGGCTGCATCCATATTCCATTTATTATTGTCTACACAATATTGCAACTACTATATTTGGTTACAGCTCCTCATCTTTTTCCTCACAAAGATCTAAGTAGAACTGGAAAAAGCCGTAACAATCGAGGATAATGGCCGTAAGTCTGCGAAATCGGTAGATCATGTGAAGCCAGCTCGTTTGATTCCTAAATGAGACTTGTCAACGAAAACTGTTCCCACGAACTCTAATTTAGATCTCTCTGTTAAATCGAACAGTAATCCTCACCAGACAAAAACTATCTCTAGTTTGAGCAGACATATCCATTTTCCTAAAAGACTGTCATCTTACATTACTTACTGAAATTTACATTTTTTTTCCAAAATCCGAAAGGAGACTTTCAACAAATTAAAAAAAGAAGAATATCTTTTGAATAACCCTGCCAAAATTAATGTACAACTGTTACAGTTTTAATTACTACAATGTTAAAACTGTTCATTTTGCATAAATCTTTCTATCTCTCTATACATATATAAAATAATTTGTCCTGACTGACTGAAAATCAACGCTCAGCCCAAACTACTAAACATAGAAACTTTAAAATTGGGGAAAATATACTTCTTATGATCGAAGCGTGCACAAAGACGGGATTTTTGAAAATTCACCCTCTAAAAGCGGTAAAAAGGGGTTTCAAAAATTCTGGAACCTCTTCTAGATATCAACAGCCGTTTAAGGTAGCGGCGTGAAATTTCTGAAATTAAATCTACTAAAAAAATTAAACACATACTTCAGCGATTTCACAAACTGCCCCCCTGAGGGGGCTGAAAGGGAGTCGAAAAATTGAGAATATTTGGCACATCTTAGCACTCATTTTAAGTAGAAGCGTCAAACGTCAGGAAATAAATCTGTTAAAAGAATAATTAAAGATAGTTTCAGCGATTTTAAAATTTCCACCCTCTAAAAGGTTAAAGTTGGAGTAAAAGTTCCAAATTTTTTTTGGACCCGTCATGTGATTCAAGCCCTAAGACCACTCTTTCATATTATGAGCTTTTATTCCCGCACCTCAATTTGTCCCCACCCCTACCCCCCCGCTTTTGAATTTTTTTGAAATTGTTGCGTTTTAGCATTACAAATTGGGTTTTTTTTTTACGCGGCCCGTCGGATAAATATTAATTATAACATTTGAAAATTTCAAAGAAATGTGAAGGCTTTATACCAAGGACACGTGATAAATGGAAATCTGGGGGGGGGGGGAGGGGGGGTGCAATTTTTTAAATTTGGCTTACAACCTTCATTTAAAATTTAAAATTAAATGCGAAAAAATTAAAAGTTGAAAAATATTTCTTTTTATGTGTTAGAACTTAAAACAACGATTGCAGAACACATTTTATTTTGTCTATATCTTAGAAAATGATTGAGTTATAGCACTTTGAATTTTTCTTATGGCTGACATTTTGAAATGATCTGATTTTTGTCACGTGATAACACGCGTATTTATTATTCGATTTGGATGCAACTTGGTGTGTACATAGTAAGTAATGAGGCCTGGACCGAGTTCGTTAACCATTCCATCCGCCATCTTGTTTCAAAATGGAGGCCATTTAAATTAAAAAAAAATTTAATTTAAAATTAGGTACAAAAAAGTGAGAATTGAAAAAGATTTTTCTTTTATGCATTTGACCTTGACACAAGATTCCAGAGAATTTTTTGTTTCGTCTGTAATATTCAGTATTGACAAAAACTAGTCTTCAATCTTATAAAATCGGGTTCCACTAATTTGAGCTTCGTATATTTGAATAATATAATTTAATTTAAGATAAATAAATAAATAAATAAATAAGTATATGAAAGCTTCCTCTTTCTCCCGGCATTGCCGGAAGGACTTTCTTTAATAGATGTTCTTCATTTCATTGAAAATTCTTTTAAAGAAACTGCCCAGCGTAGCGGGCGAAGACTGCTAGTACATATATAAAATAATTTGTCCTGACCAGAGATGTAGTGCAGTTTATAACGATGTATGTGGCGTATACCTTCTGAATTTTATAGAGGAGTACTTTATGCTCTCTCTCGAAAAAGCTCATAGTATACCCATTGCAGGGTACAGTTTCTAGCTTGAGCGTATAACCTCTGCTCAGAGCGTATATCCTCTGGTTTTTTTTATGCCTACAGACCTGAGCTGGACTGACTGATAATCAACGCACAGCCCTAATTACTAAACGAAACAACATGTAAATTGGGGAATATATATTTTTCTTTTGATTCAAGCGTTCACTCAGAGGAGATTTTTGAAAATTCGCCCTCTCTAACGGGGGTTCTGGAACATCTTTCTATATCTCAACAACCGTCTAAGATAAGAGCGTAAAATCCCAGAAAATAAATCTACTAAAAAAATCATTAAACACATATTTCAGTGATTTTAGTAATTGCAGCCCCCCCGAGGGGGTTAAAAGGGGGTTTCACAATTTATAACATTTGGAACATCTCAGCAGTCGCTTTAAGTTGAAGCGTGAAATGGCAGAAAATTAATCATTAAAAAAGATATTAAAGACATATTTTAGGGATTAAAAAAATTTCACCCCCGAGGTTAAAGTGAGGGTCGAAAGAGTCCAAACATTTTTTGTGCCCGTCATGTGACATATCACCGGAAAGCTCTCCGATCGCTCTTTTAAATTGTAAACCTTTCTTCCACCACCACAATTGCCCCTCCAAAAGACAATTTTTGATTTGTTTTTCCTTAAAATTGTAGCGTTTTATCATTGCAGATTGCATTTTTACGGGGCTCTCTACTAATTATTATTTATAATATATTAGAATATTAAAAAGAAGGAAACGCTTTATACCAGGGAGCGTGATAATTGAAATTCTAGGGGGGGGGGGTCTATTGCCTAAATGGGGCCTACACCTCTCAAATGATATGTTATTGGAAAGCTCTCTGACTATTATTTAAAATAGTATACCTACAACATTTTAGGTTTTGGAACATTGGAATTCTGAAAATTTTTAAAAATAATTTCAATAAATATTAATTGTTACTTTTATTATTATATTATTAATTAATAGTAAGAAAATATTATATTGATTCAGTTCCTGGTTATTCCTGATAATCTTTTTAAAAATTAAGTTATAATAATGTTTGCTTACGCCCCACATTAAATCAGCTGCTCTGTTGTTCAAAGACATTTATAATTTTCATAACTATAGAAAAATCTCTTTTATATTGGCCTACAGGCGCAGGTAGACTTCGAAATTAAGTATTAATTTCATCAAAAATTTAACAGATTAATAGAAATTTGATTTTTTATACGCTCCCCCTCTCCCCACACACACTTTTTTTTCTTTTTTTACTGTAATAATTGGTTTAGTAATTTTTCTTCTTAACACCCCCTTTTCCTTTTTATGTATTTATTTATTTTTTTTTTTTACTGTAAGAGCTTCTCCTATCAAAAACTCCTCAGTACAAAAGTTGTAGATAATATTAAGAGGATTTATAATAAATTTAAAAGAACTTTATATCTTTTGAATTGATGCAATTGTGAATTCTTTCCATCTGTAATTCACTTTTTTGTTTTTATTTATTTATTTATATTTTTTTGCTCTAAGAGTTGCTGCAATCAAAACTTATTAATACAAAAATTGTAGGTAGTATTAAGACAATTTGTAATAATTTATAACAGCGAGTTAAGCAATTAATTCTATTTATATCTAGAAACTGATTTTTTTTAAACGCCAGACCTTTTTTCCTCGAACAAAAAATTTTACATTTTTATAATTTTATGGCTTGTGTGGCAGATTTTCTTTAGGATATGTTGTATTCTTGTTTGCACAAACAAAAATTAACATTTGGTAAAATATTGACATTTCTAATACTTCTACAGCATCAGAACATAAAAAAGTGACCCGCGTTAACTTACTCCTCAATCCGGGCAGATTGACCCAAGCGACTTGGTGTCAGCTTGAGCTTCTAAATTGATACACATAGTTAATATTTTCAAGTTTTACTATTGTGACTTCTTCCTTAACCACTTAATGGTCGCATTAAATTACGATTTAAAAATTCATATTCATTATTCCCATCACTTAAAAAAAAAAAAAAAAAAAAAAAAAGTTATTCATTGTATTTAAGGACAAGTAAAATGATCCCAGAATAAAACCAGTTACACTATTTTATAAAATTGGTGGGAATCAAGCAATTCTGAATCAAAGCTGTGAAACTTGCAGCCCGTGAATGTCTCGATCGCGAAGATTAAGTGGTTAAAATTTACTGATAGTGATAGCATAAGAAGAAATTGAAAATGCTGAATTGTAATTGTTTAAAAAAGGTATATGTATTAGAAGAAAAACCGGACCAACTAGCCCTGTCTATCCTACATTTAAATCAGTGTTTTGAATAATTAGAGATGCATATGTAGCACGCCCGGTGCACGCTGCTGAAACCAGAAGGGCCGATACTAGAAATTTATTTAGAGATTCATTTTATTTGAAATTTTTAAAATGCATAGAAGTTGAAGAAAACACACATTTATTTCGAAAAATCGACCAACAATTAAGTCGCGTGTATTAATTTAAGGTTATTATCGCGTGCGTGAACAACGCCGAGTGGGTCAGCTTGTGTATACTGTGTAAAAAAATA
Source organism: Maratus speculifer (assembly GCA_964019185.1). Classification (NCBI taxonomy): domain Eukaryota; kingdom Metazoa; phylum Arthropoda; class Arachnida; order Araneae; family Salticidae; genus Maratus; species Maratus speculifer. The sequence goes on along the minus strand of CAXHSM010001172.1, from coordinate 151,315 downwards.
AAAATAAAAATTAAAATTAAAATTAAAATTAAAAAATTGTAATCCTACAGACGTAAAGTTGCCAAAATCTTTAAGATTACTAACCTTTACACCGTAGAAAAAGAGATGTAAATCTACAAAAAAATGTTTTGTAAAGCTACAGAATTCTGTAATTTTACAAACGAATCTACTGCAATTATAGTTATCTTTCTAATATTCTATCTGTGTCCTGTGTTACAGTTACAAAAAAATCCTAAGCATTCCAGTTTCCTAAAAAAAAAAAAAATCGGTACTACTCTGTTATTCCGTCGACCGATTTCGCCAAATTATACAAATCGCCAAACTAATAGACAAATTATACATATTGACATAATTTTTATTTTAAATAACGAAAAAACAAATACTTAGTAGAATATTAATAAAAACAATAATAAAAAGTCGAAATAAAAATCATATGACATTTTAAACACGTGTATCGTATTGAATGTCAATTGAATGTGACATTCACGATCATCCATTATTGGCATTTAATCTTATAGTTTGGCGATAATTTTTCGGTCAACGGGATAACCTAGTAGTACCAAAAATTCTTAGTAACCTTACAGATTTTTTTATTTTTATTTTCAGTATAAATCTGTATCTGTCACATGGAATTTTTGCTGTTGTCATTACGTAAAATGTTCTAGGAATCCCAGTTTCCCAGAAAACTTTTAGTAACCATACAATATTTTTTATTTTATTTTATTTTTACAGTATAGTTGATTGTTAACAAGTACATTATAAATCTTTTCTCGCATATTTTTGACATAAAAATACAGAATTTACAGAAATCGTATTTTTTTATGATCGTTTAGTTTTTTCCTCATAAGAAAATTTTACTAGGGAAGCGTTCCATATCCTGTTCTGGTTGGCAAATTCGTGAAGGAATTCAAAATGTATCTTATTAATTTTTTCAAGATAGCAAAAAAAAAACATGGTCTTTAAATATTTATAAACTTATATTTATTTAAATTAGTCACGCGTTAAAGAATAAATACGCTGTTTTTAATAATACATATTTTTATGTATATGTATTTCATATATCTCTCTATATATTTAGTTTTATATAAAGATATACATGCTTAAATACACATTGTATACACCTATAAATAAATATTATACATTTATATTTATTTATTACTTACCCATCATACGTAGTATAGGGTAAATCTTGCAATCGTTTTGAAAATCGAAAAATTTTTTTTTGACGCATTTACACGTTTCGGACCCTAGAGATTCCGAAAAACATATTTTTAGAAAAAAAAATTTGCCGTCCGTCTGTCTGTCTGTCTGTCTGTAACCGCTCTATCTCCCGAACAAATTGAGATAGAGACTTGAAATTTTGTATGTGCTTAGTATGTAAGAATGGGACGAAGCCTATTTAATATCAGTAACCTCGATTATCCGGAACTATTTTTTCCGGACTCTCGAAAAATTCGTTCTGATGAAAGGTACATAAAAATTTTCGAATTTTTTTATTTTAAGAAGTGGACGTAAAAGACAATAAAATAACACAAATTTTGCGCATAAAACAAAGTCGATCGGATTATTAGTTGTCGAGATATTTCTAATCCTGTTTTCCACATTCTTTGATTTTTCATGACCCTGTATTTCATTCAAATTTCAATTCAAAGATATCTTTCAATTGGAAATGAGACACTCAATTCGATGGAAGAAACCGTTAGTGAATATGATTAATATTTTTGGAGTTATAAGGATGTTTCTTTTATGCAATTCAGTGCTACTTGAATTGTTTGGCGTTTCATACGATTGGTTCATGAGAAATTCATTAATAGAGCATAATTATATGTTAAAAATACTTAATTATACGTTTGTATTTTGTTTTGGAATTGTAATGCATTTTATAAATTGTTTACATATGTTGTGTTTTCATATATTATGTTATGCATATCCATGATGGGTAAGTGTTACGGTGGCCTCCAACGACTAGTTTTTGTAATTTAATATATTTCATATTTTTATTACAGAATGTTAAAATAAAACAAAAGGCACAAACTTTTCCGAAAGATATGCTAAATGCAAAAGGCATACGGATCAAGTCCATTCCAGTTATAAAACAAGTTGGAAAAAACATGCGTTAAGCATAGATTATGAAGCACTTTCCAACACCATGATATCCTTATCAAAACATCGTCATTTAGGGCAATAAGGTTATTGTATATCACTGTAAAAAAAAAAAAATCTGCAAAGGTACTAAACTTTTTCTTGGAAACTGGGATTCCAAGAATTTTTCCTGTGATGGTAACAGCAAAAATTCAAGTTTCAGAATCGATTACATGAATTTTTCCTGTTATCGTTACATGAAAAGTTCTTGGAATCCCAGTTTCCTAGAAGATGTTTAGTACCTTTGCAGATTTTTTTTTTTACAGTGTATAGCCAAATATGTATTTCAATACTGTTGAACAGGTATTTGATCCATTTGATACATCGGTCATTCAAAAGCGTCCGTGTATTCAATTCTTTGCGTGGCCTTGTATGTCGTTTTATCTATATTCTACAAACATTTCTTACTTAAGAGAATGCAGTTCAGTGTAAAAATGCTTAATTTATTTTAAAACACCTTTAAGTAATTTAAGCTCATATTCAGAAACGTTTGGGACCTCTTTTGGATAACCGTATATATCAATTATAGTATTTATACACGCCATATAATATGCATAGATTTAGTGGAACATTATTGTACGCACACATCTTAATTAAACTTCATTTCATTCATCCATCAGCCATCATCGGATACATGTACAGTACTTCGGAAAGAAAGTATTATTGGAAAACTTTTGTGCGTCCCTGTACATGCTGTGTCCTTCATATTATGCATGACGACGTCGTATAATTTATATTAAGCCGTCGTGTATACAGACCAATTTTATTATGCATGAAATTGTTTAATATAATTAAAATATGCCACACACAATTCTCCTTTTACCTTTCTGTAATGGAATACTTTTGCGTGTCCCTGTAAATGAATAATTAATATTTTACACCACATTTTTTACAGAATGCTTTTTTTAATGTATTTGGTAAATGGATATAAATTTTAATATGATTGACAGGGTGTAACATCATGAAAATTCATTTGAAACGATTTTTCCCATAGGCCGCAATGTACTGGTAAATTTTTGACTACCCCTGTAAATAAACTAATCATGGTAGAAACATCATTTTCGATAGGGTTCGCGCTAGGGCGAATGTCAATAACGTATAAAAAGTTAATGGCGATCCGAGTATATTTACGAGAGTTAGAGCGCGGACAGACAGCCAGACAAATCCAATGCATAAGCATATTTCAACTTTGTTAGAAAATGCTAATAAAAAACAACCCTAAATGCCTAAAACAGTAACCACATCGGTTCCTTTAATGCCAAAAAGAAAAAAAAAACAGAATAAAGAACTCTTCCCATTTACTAGAACGCGCATAACCTTTTCATGGTTTAATCATAATTGAAAAATGTATTTACCGGAGATTCTGTTGATTTTCATTGCCAGAGCTGTATTTTCGAATGGGGCCCAAGGATTTGACCACTAAACAATTTATGGACGAAGTCCCTCTCTTGCTTCCATGATTCAAAACTCTTGGTTAAGTGTGCATAAAATTTTCCTTTGTCTGTCTTTAGTGTGTTGCTGAAATAATGTTTGATAAAAATAATGATTATTAAAATGATGTGAACTGTAACAAAAAAAAAAAAAAAAATGGTATTACTCTGTTATCCCGTCGACCAAAATACTATTGCCAAATTACAAGATAAAATGCCAATAATGGATGATCGTGAATGTCACCTTCAATGACATTAAATACTATACACGTGTTTAAAACATCATTAAGTGATTTTTATTTTGGCTTTTTATTTGTATTTTTATTAATATTCTACTAATTATTTGGTTTTTTATTATTTAAAATTAAAATTACGTCAATATGTATAATTTGGCTATGAGTTTGGCGATTTGTATAATTTGGCGAGATCAGTCGACGGCATAACAGAGTAGTACCAAATAAATATCTGTTAAGGTACTAAAAATTTTGTAGAAAATTTCATTGGATCTGAAGACGCTTCATGCAAAGGGGAACACTTCGAAGTTCTTGTGTGCAAAAGTTTCAAAAAACATGTTTTTCAGGTTCTTTGACTCTTCAAACGTATAAATCAGCCGAAAACCAGATTTCGAAATTTTTGACGCTTCCAATACTTTTTTTCTAGGAAGATAGAAGGGAAAAAATAATAAAATTGTAATTTACCAAACTATAACGACAATTTGGAAAAGGATATTTTCAAAGAAATTCTGTATTTAAATTATTAATAGTGATAAACCTCATTTTTAGGATGATTAATAACGAGTTAATTATTACGTACGCCGTGCATTAGACATTAATATCTCGAGATCATTGTTTAAAAAAAAAAAAATACGTGTGGCAATCGGGACTGCTGCGGTAAAGCTATTGCATAGCATTTTTTATCAACTTATGCAATTATAATTATTTATGCAGTTTTTTATTTATGCAGTTTTTTTTTGCCTTTGATATTAATTCAAGTTACACTTTTTGAGCGTGATGACCGAAAACAATTTTTTTTCTTTTATTGAATAAATGAGAAGTTAATATCGTTTAAAATATTTTTATTATCTTACAATACATGTAGGTTAATCAGGAATTTTTATCATTGAAACTATACGTTTATGGTAGCTGAAATAAAAAACAAAAGATTGAGACTTGATATTCTCAAAATATCTGAAAAATACCGCGTCAATGTCTGCCGAAGTCTACCGAAGGATACCGTGCCGAAGTCTGCCAAACTGAAGCGACGTTAGCCGGAGTGTTAGTTTTTTTTTCTCGTTACGCAATTTCTAGATTCTTTCGCCGCGCTCAAAGCCCGCGATAAAAGCTATGCAATACCTTAATAAATTACCAAACAAAATTTGGCCGCGCTACGAAAATTAGATCGCGAGTTATAAGCATTTTAAATTTTCCGAACCTCACCGTGGGGGTCTCCTGTCACCAAAAATTAACACTGTCTCATAATAAATTACCAAACAAAATTTGGCCGCGCTACGAAAATTGATCGCGAGTTATAAACATTTTAAATTTTTCGACCGTCACCGCGGGGGGGGGGGGGGGCTCCTGTCACCAAAAATTAACACTGTCTCATAATAAATTACCAAACAAAATTGGGCTGCGATACGAAAATTAGATCGCGAGTTATAAGCATTTTAAAATTTTCGACCCTCACCGTGGGGGGTCTCCTGTCACCAAAAATTAACACTGTCTCATAATAAATTACCAAACAAAATTTGGCCGCGGTACGAAAATCAGATCGCGAGTTATAAGCATTTTAAATTTTTCGACCTTCACCGCGGGGGGGGGTCTCCTGTCACCAAAAGTAACACTGTGTCATAATAAATTACCAAACAAAATCTGGACGCGCTACGAAAATTGATCGCGAGTTATAAATATTTTAAATTTTTCGACCCTCACCGTGGGGGGGGGGGGTCTCCTGTCACCAAAAATTAACACTCTCTCATAATAAATTACCAAACAAAATTTGGCCGCGCTACGAAAATTAGATTGCGAGTTATAAGCATTTTAAATTTTTCGACCCTCACCGGAGGGGGGTCTCCTGTCACCAAAAATTAACACTGTCTCATAATAAATTACGAAACAAAATTTGGCCGCGCTACGAAAATCAGATCGCGAGTTATAAGCATTTTAAATTTTTCGACCTTCACCGCGGGGGGGGGGGGTCTCCTGTCACCAAAAGTAACACTGTCTCATAATAAATTACCAAACAAAATTTTGCCGCGCTACGAAAATTAGGTCGCGAGTTATAAGCATTTTAAATTTTTCGATCCACACCATTGGGCGGGTCTCTAATCACCAAAAGCTACATTATCCTACCTTGTTTTATCTTTTGACGATTCTTTTCTATACACATTCTATCAGGAATTTTTATTATTGAAACTATAGATTTATGGTAACTGAAATAAGAAATATAAGTTTGAGACTTAATCTCCTTTAAATATCTGAAAAATACCGCGTCAATGTCTACCGAAGGATACCATGCCGGAGTCTGCCGAACTGAAACGATGGTTAGCCGAGTGTTAGTTTTTTTTTCGTTACCGAATTTCTAAATTTTTCTCGTTACGGAATTTCTACATTCGGTCACCGCGCTCAAAGCCCGCGATAAAAGCTATGCAATAGCTTTAAAAAAAACTAGTAATTCATAGATAGACAGCTTTCACTGTTTAAAATATGCATTTTTATTGGATGGAGTTAGACTGACTTCTGAACGTCTCATATTACGTACGAAATAAATTAAACATTAATGTTCCTGGATCCATCACAAACAAATTCTACATGAAATTTCAGTTTCGGAACTGGAAATTTTTTAACTTTTCAACATCACACATTTAAAATTTTACACCGTTGGGTAGAGAAAAAAATGCATTTTTTAATGAAATTTGTTTAAAATCGCTATCAAAATTTGTTTTTAAATAAATAAAAAAAATTTAAGTTTTTTTTCTTTTTTTTTCTTGTCTTCATGTCATTGTTGCAACAGAACTATTCCGTCTTTGGACATGAAACTTAGATCAATCAGGAAACGAATTAAATAAAATAAGTTGCGGAATTCCACCAATAAAAATGTTCAGATATACTTCAGATTTCCCAATTCTCTTCCGAGAACTACAACTATTTTCCAAATAATTAATAAACATATATAACAAAAAATGGGTTTTTAGTTTGCGAAAGTTTTGCTTTTTTTAATCAAGAAATGCCTGCCTTTACATCAAACAAAAAATGCTTCTGTAAAAGCTTTGTAGGTAGTTTTATTGAGAAATTTGCTAAAATAAAATGTGGCCAACAATGTACAAATAAAACATTCAACAGAAAACATAATATTTCCAATCCACTTACCTATTTAACTGACACACAGTTGAGTTCAATTTCAATAAAATGCATGGGTACACTGACTTAGGACTTTTCCTCCTGTGAAAAAAAGAAAACAATTTAGAGCATTACATGCTTAGGGGCAGTGGAAAAGTTAGTTACATTATCCACTTTTTGGCCATTTTGGACCCCCTCCCCCCATATAATCCGTTATCATTCCACGCCCCCCTCCGGCCGGCAGTGATATCGTGATCAAAGTGTAAAACTTTTTTTTTCATTTTTAGAAATTACTTCTCTGGTTTCGAGTGATATACTAACCTGATTACGTTTTTTTTTTTTTTTTTTCGAATTGATGCAAATGAAGAGTAGTCAATGAAATATTCTTCATATCAAACAACACTTAAAAGAAATAGTTATTATTTACAAGTATTTTATAACAGCTTTTTCTTAAGTAATGCACTCAACAGTAATAAATTCTTGCTGCACTTGCACAGTGTTGCCAGTGGGCTACTTCTTTAAAATTCGGATTTCTTGATTCGCACCACTTTTTTGAAACGGTATCTTACCTTTTGTTTTCGCCTCAATTATCATGTCATTTAATAAGGCACATTTTATCATATGTAAAATGTGGTGCCAATCAAGAATCTGAATTTAAAAAAAGTAACCCATCTGGCAACACTGCACTTGCACCGAACGTAGGATGATTGGGGGTAGGGATAAATAGAAATTCTTGCTACAAAGCAAATGGGGAACATTCTTTCTCTTTCTTTTTCATTTATTAGTAAACATAGGCTTTTTTTTCAAATGTATAATATTCACGTATGGAGTCTCGAATCGCGGTTATAGATGCATAAAAATATGAAGAAAAATAGGGATGCCAAACATTGGGGTATTCAATAATTTGGAATTAAATAATCTTATAATAGGTTAATGTAAGTAAGTAGTGATTTTAATAATAACTTTATATTTTCATAAGAATAAATATCCCACTAATAAAAGATAACATGCTATTTTGAACCGAAGAGCATGTTACAATTTAAAAGAGAATATTTTGATTGGATCAAAAATAATATCGATATCAAAAGACAACCCCTTCTCTCCCTAGAGATATCTCATGATATCATGCACCAGATTCCCCTCCCCCTTAAAATGATAACGTTATATATGCACAGACCCTTACTGCTGACATTGAATGCAAATTCGCATCACGGAAAAAAGTGACCTTTTACAAACTTTTATTCAAACAAAATTATCTCGAATAAATGATGACTGATAATAGGAAGTATCGAAGACTAAAGAAAAGAAATGCATTCATCATTCTCAGGCTTGAATTTTAGTAACATGATAAGCTATAATATTTTCAAGTGGTAAAAAAACCACTCTCAGATAAAAATTGCAGCTGTGCTGCAATAAATAATTTCCTACCTTTAAAAATTTCCCTCTTTAACACTTTTACAATTACTCATTTTTACTTACCCATCATCCGTAGTATAGGGTGTAAATCTTGCAATCGTTTTGAAACATCGAAAAAAAATGTTTTGAAGGATTTATGTGTTTTAGACACTGGAGATGCCGAAAAACATATTTTTAGAAAAAAAAAAATTGCCTTTGTGTGTGTCTGGCGGTCTGTATGTGTGTCTGTACACGCTCTATCTCCCAAACAAATTGAGAAAGAGACTTGATATTTGGTATTTACATAAAGTGTGATAATGGGGCGAAGCCTATTTAATATTATGTCACGTGAGAATAATAAGGTCCTGTCTGTGTTTTCCAAAAAATATACTTATCGATATAGAAAGGCTCTATTTGTGTCTGTGAAGGTATTTTTGCATCAAAATGATGTTATATTAAATTTACATATGACATTACAATTATATTACGACAATATTTTAATCCAGAAATGCCTTCAGTGATACAAATAGAAGATTTCTATATCGAGAAGTCATTTTTTTCAAAAACACAGATAGAGCCTTATTCTCAGGTGACGATTAGTAACCTCGATTTTCCGAAACTTTTTTTTTTTTTTTGGAACTCGAAATATGCGCTCTGATGAAAAGTACATAAAAATTTTCGAAAAATTTTATTTTAAAGAGTGAATATAAAAGACAATAAAATAATATAAATTTCGCATAAAGAATGAAATTGATCGGAAAAGAAGCTGTCGAGATATTTACAATCATGTTTTTCATACTCTTATATTTTTCATGACCGTGTATTTCATTCAAACTTTCATGTAAAGATATATTTTTATTGGAAGTGAAACGCTTAATCTAATCTAAATCACGTGAAAAACGTGCTTATTTATAGATACGTGAATATTCATACTTCTACTAAGCGTAAGATTAACTTTTTAGTGAATAAACTTTTCTACCAAAAATTGAACCGACTTCAAAAACTACTGCAAAGTGAAAAATAATTTTTTTAGATAATAGTAATAAGAAATTAAATTAAGAGCGTAGTATTTACCATGCGTATTATTATATTTATGTACATTAATTTGATTTTTTGGAGTCGGTGCCAGCCAAGCCAAGTTACATGTAATTTTCAATAGCCACACATCCAAGTATCTACGAGTTTTTTTTACGATTTAATATTTAGTTTAAAAAATTAACCTTATTCTTTTACGATTTGCATTGGATACTCAATTTTAACTTTGAAACTGACTTGGCTGGCACCGACTCCAAAAAATCAAATTAATGCACATAAATATAATAATACGCATGGTAAATACTACGCTCTTAATTTAATTTCTTATTACTATTATCTAAAAAAAATATTTTTCACTTTGCAGTTGTTTTTGAAGTCGGTTCAATTTTTGGTAGAAAAGTTTATTTTTCTCTTTTTAGTTAAAAGTTAATGATTTTTTGAAGTCGGTTAATAAAAATTATAATACAGAAAAAAATATTGTAAATTATACACGTATGTCAGGAGGGAGTTCGAACCGACGCGACGCTCTCTTTCGAAAACCAGAGTTTAAATCTTGCGCCTTAGACCACACGGCCATCTGACTGCACGTAGACCTTCCTGACTGCACTCCACTCGGCGAGCTTAGTCAACGTCCATGTTACTTTTAATTTGCAAGAAATTCTTAATTTTATTCGTTTTTGCTTGACTACTAGAAAAATACTGAACAAATTTCGATGAAATGGAAGTGGTTCCAATTCGATTAACCTAATTATTTAATTCAACACTAAAACCAAATTAATCGTTGGATAATTTCGGAGTAATCAGTGAACATACATAAAAAAAATATATACATACGCGTCGAATTGATAATATCTTCCTTCTTTTTTGAAGTTAATTAATAAAAATTATAATGCGAAAAAAAAAATATTGTACATAGATGTAAATTATATCAGGAATGGGGTTCGAACCCACGCCCCCTTTTGAGATCCAAAGCTTACATCTGGCACTTTAGTTTTTTTGTATTTATGTCGGACAATTATCTAAACTGTGGGATATAGGCACTAAGGGGTGGAATGTCCTCCGTGGAGGTCTTTCTAAGGAAACCTAACCCGTATTTACGCAAGGTTCGAAGAAAACTACGGAAAACTCCGAACGGTGAGGTCGACGGTCGCGGTTGGGTTTGAACCCAGCACCTGCCATCTATAAGTTTGGAGGCCAGAACCTCGCGGCCACTGGTGGGGCCTACGACTTTAGACCGCTCGGCCTTCCTGACTGTACTCCACTCGGCGAGCTTATTCAACACCTTTGTTACTTTTAATTTATGAGAAATCACTAATTTTATTAGTTTTTGTCTAATTACTGAAAAATTACTGTGCCAATTTCAATGAAATGGAAGTAGTACCAATTCGCGAATAACTTCTTTCATTTAACATAAAAACCCAATTAATCGGTTGGTTAGTTTCTCAGTAATCGGTGAACATACATAGAAAAAAATACATACGCGTCGAATTGATAACCTCCTCCTCCTTTTTTGAAGTCGGTTTAAAATTATAACACTGAAAAGATTGTTGTGCACACGTATGTAGGGGGGGGGGTTCGAACCCACGATTTCATTCGAGAACCAGAGTGTAAATCAGGCTCCTTAGACCTCTCGGCCATCCTGACTGCATTCCTGTCTGTGAACCTATTCAACGTCCATTTTACTTTTCATTTGCGAGAAATCACTAATTTTATTAGTTTTTGCCTAATTACTAAAAAAGTACTTAACCAATTTCGATGAAATGGAAGTGGTACCAATTCGAGAGTAACCTCTTTCATTTAACACAAATACTAGTTTAATCGGTTGGATAGTTTTGGTGTAATCGGTGAACAAGCATAACGAAAGATAAATACGCGTCGAATTGATCATAACCTTCTCTTCTTTTTTTAAGTCGGTTAAAAAAAAATTATAACACGAAAAAAAAAAAAAAAAAAACACTGTATGTCAGGAGTGGGGTTCAAACCCACGCACTCTCTTCTGAGAACCAAAGCTTAAATCATCCGCCTTAGACCGCTAGGCTATCCTGACTGCAATCTATTCGGCGAGCTTATTCAAGGTCATGTTACTTTTCGCAAGTCTATTATTTTAGTACTCTTTCACTGATAAAGTATTGAGTTGATAAAAGTTCTCTGATACTCTGTGCTGACGGTTAAATACAAAATATTCTTAATAGAAAAATTAATATTTAATTTATGAAATGTATATGTAAAAATTATAACACGGAAAAGGTCATTGTACACATGTCTGTCAGGAGTGGGGTTCGAACCCGCTCTCTCTCTTTCGAGAACCAGAGCTTAAATCTGGAGCCTTAGACCGCTCGGCCATTTCGTCGACACTGTATTCAGAAAACTTATTGAACACTTTTATTTAGCGAAAAACCACTAATTTTATTAGTTTTTGCCTAATTACTAAAAAAGTACTGAACCAGTTTCTATGAAACGAAAGTGGTACCAATTCGAGAGCAAGCTCTTTCATTTAACACCAAAACCAAATTAATCGGATGCATAGTTTCGGAGTAATCGGTGAACATTCATAAAAAAAAAATACATACGCGTCGAATTGATAACCTCCTCTCCTTTTTGGAAGTCGGTTAAAAATGTCCAAGCCGGGGATCGAACCCGTAACCCTTGGAATATTGCTCCAAGTACTTTACCATTTAAGCTCCAATGATGATGCCCAACCCAGCATTTTTCACTTCATATGTTGGTTAAGCATCGTCATCGTAGCCTAAATGGTAAAGCACTTGGAGCGCTATTCCAAGGGTTCCGGGTTCGATCCCCGGCTTGGACATTTTTCACTAAACAAAGTAGGTTTCTACGCTTAGTAGAAGTATGAATATTCACGTATCTTTAATTTCAGGCGTAATTTCACTACGGAAAATTAATTGAGAAATTTATTAATATCATAAATATATACGTCCTTATTTATTTTTATTCCGTCATGTTCCACCATAATTATCATCTATTTTGACACGCAAAGTGAATTATTTTTTTTAATTAAATTCCTGTACATTTAAATTCCTATCAACCTCTGGTGACCATTTTGGACTACCTTTAATTTATGCTAAGCTTTGCTATATTTTATTTTTATTCATAACTTTATTTACTTCCAAGGACTGATTAATTTTCAATTAACGATTTCCGTTTGCTAATTTAATGATAAAGTGTTTTCAAGGAGATATTAAACGAAACCCTCAGTCCGATATGCGATCACACTTAACCATTTCTTAAATCTATGGTGCACTGCTGCAAATCACAACAGTATAACCACAGATTTTAAAAGAAAAAATAGTAAAATCTATTTATTACAAGTGCTGTAAATATACTAAATAATTTAATCTAATTTTAGTTTGTAAACATAAGGTGCATTGCTGCAAATAGCAGCAATATTACAAATTGCTGTAAATATACTAAATAATTTCATCAACTTATAGTTTTTAAATCTATAATGCTTTGCTGCAAATCGCAACAATTTAACAACAGATTCGTCAACAAATTTTAAAAGAAAAAAATCGTACAATAAATTTATTAGAAATTACTACTAGCAAAAGCCATGCTTTGTTTGGATTCGCGAAGTATTATGCTATAAGATAAATATTTGAAAGTAATAATATATTTTTTCAATTACTTTTGCATCTTTATTAAGCAAAAATGTAATTTTACGTTTTGGCGCATTTTAATTTTAAAATGTATTTCAATCAAATTACTAAGAATTTCCTGAGATTGTTTATTTATAATATAAGACTGGTATAAATAAAAATATTTTCGAATTATACAAAATATTAATTGATTTTATTTGTTTACAATTCTTTTATTGCCACTTCTCAAAAACATAATGTAATTCTTTTAAAATACGTAAATATCGTCTGCTTCAATGATTTCACAAAATAAGAATAAATTGTGTATTTGAATTTTTAACACAGAAAAACACTTTTATAATTGAATGTTAATAAGAGAATTTTCATAAATTTTAATTCATTAAAAATATGCTATAATTTTACTAAAAAAAAGTATTTTATAAATTTTATAAAAGAAATCATGAAACTATATATAGTTTAAAAAAAATGAGCATAGTTTGAAAATCTGAAAGCAGTTTTTGAAGTATTTTGTCAGAATAATGAAAATATATTTTATTTATTTATTTATTTAATGATGATTCTAGCTATAATTACTGACCTCATGAAGTTTTTCTTCTGAAAAGGTACGTGTTTCACTTTTTATTTGAAAAAATGCGTCCGTAATGGAAAAACATGTAAAATAAATCAATTAAAGTAATAATTTTTTGAAAAATATTTCTGTAAAAAAAATAATATTCTGCAAATCTACAGATCATAATTTATATTTGTGTTTAATTTCAAGTCAAAATACTGTATAGTTTTTTTGTAAAGTGTACGACAAAATGTCATTTGAGTGGCCTAGTAGAGGATTCGCTTCGCTCATCCTAATAAATATGCTAAATAATTTAATCTAATTATAGTTTTTTAAATCTATGGTGCATTGCTGGAAATCGCAATAATTTAATCAAACACTCAGACAACAGATTTTAAAAGAAAAAATGGTATAATCTGTTTATTACAAATTGCTGTAAATATACCAAATAATTGCATCTAATTATAATAATTAAATTTATGGTGCATTGCTGCAAATCGCAATAATATAACCACACACTCAGACAACACATTTTAAAAGAAAATATGGCACAATCTACTTATTTCAAGTTACTGTAAATATACTAATTAATTTCATATAATTATGGTTTTTGAATCTGTTGTGTATTGCTGCAAATCGCAATAATATAACTAAATACCCAGAGAACATATTTTTAATGGCATAATCTGTTTATTAGAGTTAGGTCGACGGGATAATCAAGTAGTAGTGAATATTGCTTTGACTTACCTAGTTAGCCGATGTACCAGTGACTTTCATTCCAATTCAATCCTTTTGAATCAGTTATTGTCAAAATCATTCCACTTCGTGCGTAGAGAATTACTTGCGGGCGTTTCAGTATTGTTTTCCAGCAGAGATGTGCATTATTGGCAGTTATTTACTACATTTTTGACGACAGCTCTGAAAATATAAAACCTAAAATGGAAAAAAAATGCATTTTAGCATTCAACGTAACAAAAACTTTCAGCCGAAACACCACACGATACACAAAGACAATTTTTTTTTACTTCAAGTAACCTAATTAGCCCCCCTACCCCCCTCCAAATTATATTTGTAAATGTTTATTTCCTCCAATTTGAACTTTCCATGTCTCATAATTTATGAATAAATTGACAGTGATAGACGTACAGACAGCACAGGAGCGATCTTATAAGGGTTCCGTTTTTACTTTTTCAATACGGAACCCTAAAAATAATATTTCCGATTCGCTTTCCTATGCGGTCGATGTAGAGGTGACATTCATTCCAACTTAATCCACTGAATCATGTATTGTCACAATCACTACATTTCATGCGATTAACAGTACCTGAGGGAGTTTAACGCTTGTTAAACACTCAGAGGACAATTGCATCATTGGCAGGTAAACTTTTTAGGTGCGTTCATAATTATGTAAATACGTAGCATCTATAGTTGTCGTTCAGTCCGTTCATCTGTCTGTCCGCATATAACAAAGCAAAAACTATCCAAACGAATCGTTTGAAATTTAAAATACATAATTATTGCATAATTTTGTCGAGTCATTTCAATTTTTATGAAAATCGGATGCAAAGATCAATGACAGGGACATTACGTTACAGTCAATGTGGAAAAAAGTTTAGAATGCATTTTAACCGTTTGAAATTTAAAATATATAATTATTACATAATTTTGTCGAGTCATTTCAATTTTTATGAAAATCGGATGCATAATTCAATTACGGGGGCAATCAAAATTATTCCGTTAAATTAAGGTCAATAGACAAAAAGGTTTCAAATGCATTTTAATGGTGTTACACACATACGAACATAATAAAATTGATATGCATCTATAAAGTACATGTTATAATTTACCTTTCGCACAATCTGTGTTGCAAATCGTTTGAAATTTTAAATATGTAATTATTACATAATTTCTTCGCGTTATTTCAAATTTTATCAAAATCGGATGAATAGTTCAACTACAGGGACAATCAAAAGTTTTCCGTTACATTACGATTAATGGGGAAAAATGTTTCAAATGCATTTTAATGGTGTTACACTCATTCGAACGTAATAGAATTGATATGCATCTATAAAGTACATATTATAATACACATTTTGCATAATCTATGGTGCAAAGAATATTTGTTTTTTGATTTACAAGGCCAGACAAAAGTATTCCGTTACATAATGGTATAGGGAGAACATTATTTGGTGCACATTTTAATTGTAATTACCTATTTACAATTTTATGAGATAGGTATATGAGAGTGATATTTTTAAATCTTCGTTATCGTACGAATGCACCGCATTTGCTACGCTTCACGTGCGATTTCCAACTTGTTCAATTTTAAACGCAAACAACGATATCCGGAACAGTTCCGATAAGCGGAAGCGGAAATCTCAAAGACTAATGAAAAAAAAAAAAAGCAACATGCGATTGTTTTTTTCGCTGGTTTATAAACTTTGCCCGCTTGATAAGATGTATGTGCATTCTTCCCAAGCGATAGCCAATTATTTTTAGATCGAAATTGAAAATTTTAGACGAAAGGATTGCCTATCTTTGACATTTTCTCCACTATAACCCATTTAAATTTCTTTTTCTGCATACACTAGACTAATTTGGTAATTTCCGAGTAAAAATTCATCTATGAAATACCCAAGGAACACGTATTTCTTCAGCATTTTCGAATCAAAAGCTACTTTAACACGAAATTCACATTAAAGCTTATTTTTTGGAGTGAAAGAGACAAATAAATATGTGAGGTTACCAAGTAAAAATTCTCATGCCAATACTATTCATAGCTACTATTTTATGAATTTTTAAAGATGAATGGAAAATTTTCCAAGACGCTTAAAGGGTTAAAAGTTTCTTAAAAAAATCAAAATTTAAAAGGGTTCAGACACAAAAAACATTATGTATATACATATCCTGTAAATGCTCCCTGAGGACGGCTTCTGATGGAAATCGAAATGTAAAAGGATGAAACAATCTGAAAGCGTTTTAAACGTGTCCTAAATTATAATTTATTTGAACAAGCAATGGCTAATAACTTGAGGTTGTTACTCTTTTAAGACGCAATTCTTACCGAAGAATATTCTCCCCCCTCCCCCCCAAAAAAGAAATAAGAAATTTAAAAAGGTGCTAAAATTACCTTTTAAATTGGGATAACTCTCATACTATTTGGTATAAAGATCTGAAATTCGGAATAATGATTTATTTTGAGAAGTAAGTGTTCTGAAAAAAAAAAAAAAAAAAAAAAATCGGCTTTGAATAAAATTCATTCTTAAAACATTATATATGTAAATGCTCCCTGGGGACGGTTTCTGAAGGAAATCGAAATTTAAAAGAATGAAACTATCTGAAAACGTATTAAGTTGCAATTTATTTGAACATGTTATGGCTAATAACTTCAGGTTGTTACTTTTAAGACATAAACTCTCCCGGATAATATTCTACAAAAGAAATAATAATTTTTAAAAGATGCTAAAAATACGTTCCGATATTGCGATTACTTTAATATAATTTGGAATACAAATCTGAAATTTAGAATAATGGTTTAGTATTTACCCATCATACGTAGTATAGGCTAAACGTTGCAATCGTTTTGAAAATCGAAAAAAAAAATTTTTTTGACGGATTTACACGTTTCAGATAGTGGAGATTCCGAAAAACATATTTTTAGAAAAAAAAATTGCCTTGCGTCTGTGTCTGTCTGTCCGTCTCTTGTCTGTAAATACTCTACCTGTCGAATAAATTGAGATAGAAACTTGAAATTTGGTATGTGCGTAGTATGTAGAAATGGCACGAAGCCTATTTAATATCGGTAATTTCGATTTTCCGGAACTATTCTTTCGGACACTGGATATATTCGCTTTAATGAAAGGTACATAAAAATTTTCGATTTTTTAAATTTTAACAAATGAACACAAAAGACAATAAAAAACGTAAATTTTGCATGAAGGTCGATCGGATAATGAGTTGTGGAGATATCTGTAATAATGTTTTCCACACTCTTCGATTTTTAACGTCAACGTATTTCAGTTTAATTAAAATATATATTTTAATTAAATATGAGACGCTTAATCTAACGCAGTAAATTGTTGGTAAATATAATTATCTTTTTTGAGTTATAGGGATGCTTATTTTACACCATTCAAAATTATTTTATTTTATTTTAATGTTGTGTAGTATGGTTATGCATTACGGTGGCCCGTAACCACTAGTTTTTTAAATAGTAAAATAATTTGGCTAGGTTCAGAGTGCTAACGCATGACAATAAGATATCTAACAAACATTTGTATAAAAATATTAATCTATAATAATTCGGAATCTATTATAGTTAGGAATTACCGAATAATAATTTTCTGCATTACCGATTCGATTTTTAAATTAATGCTTGCAAAATGATGGAGGGTAAGCGACATTGCTCCACAACAGGCTCTATCAAGTCGGCTCCACACCACCATTATTTTCGAAAAAGCGCAGGAGATACGTTATGAAATTGTAATTAACGCTGCTTCTTTAAAAATAGACAGCGGGAATTTCGTTTGGTGGTCACTTTTAACGTAAAATACTCGCTTCGAATCGTTTCTGAAAAACTCGTTTATTTAGGAAAAATTGAGCAAAATGCGTTTTAAAAATGCTCCAAGTTACGGTATATAAAGCTCAAAAGGAAATGACTTCCACATACGCTGACTGAAGATGTCCTGGATAGGATGAAAACGTTATCAGTTTTTTAAAATTTTAGATTATATAAACTTTTATTGTGATATTGACAATTGTATTATATGATATATAAAATTATTTTCGAGACTTTTTTAAAAGGATCTAAAACTAATGCCTACAATTGGTATTTTTAATAAAGTAAATTATATATGAAGGCATTATACTTGTTGTTGTAGGTATCTACAATTTCCTGAATATTGAATACTGGTACCGAGTATTAAAAAGAAAAATGATTGAAAGAAAATTAAAGAAGTCATTCCTTAAATATGATCGAGAAATAAGACATAACAGTTTTTTGAAAATCTGCAAAAATAAAAAAATAACCCCTAATTTCCTAAAAATTCGAAATAAGTACTTATGGACTGAATTTAAGAAGGAAGTAGTCTTTTTTGAACGAAAAATTATAAGAAAGTTGATCAAACGAAAATATGCAGAAATCAATAAAATTGGAAAACAACTTGAATTTTACAAACAAGAATTAGAAGTTTTGGAGCCGGATATTAAGGACGATATTATGACAAAAATTGAAAAAATCAGAAGATATGAAAGAGTTAGACACGAGTCAAAGCATAACAAAAAATTAAACTTTTGGAAGATGAAAGGGGGAAATAAAGAAAGACCTATAAAACGGACCATGGATATACCGTATATAAATCTCTCATCATACACTCTAAAACCTGAAGAGGAAGAACTCCTAAGAAAAGGCCCTAAATATACACTTAGTAAGGATATAAATTTAAAAGAAGCAATTCCTAAAATTGAAAGAGTCCTTAAGCTAATCCCTCAGGATGAAGCAACCAGAATTAGGAATTTAGCACAAAATGAAATTGTTAAACAAGAAAAGTTGAAAAAAAGGAACAATAAAGAGAAAAAAATACTAAAGGATTTGAAAAATAACCAAGATTTAACTTTTTTGCATACGGATAAAACTGGAAAATTAGCTATTATGAATAAAACTGATTATATAAATAAAATGGAAGAAACTATAAGGGAAATGGATACACAACTTGTAAAAAAAGATCCCCTAAAGAAATTGATGAAAGCATCTGATGATTTAATAAAATCAGAAGATTGGCCAATTGGTGATAAACCGATGGAATATAACTTTGCACCTAACATTCCAATGATTTTTGGTAAACTAAAAGATCATAAAACTCCACACAGCCTGAGACCTATAGTAAATAAAATCGTAAGCCCAACATATGATTTGGAAAAATATATGAAGAATCAATATATGAAAATGATCCCCCCCTCAGATATTTCTATAAATTCAACAAGGAATTTTATACAAAAACTAAAAGAATATGAACCAAATCACGACGACTTTATGATAAGTTTAAATGTTAAAAATCTATATCCGTCAATTAATTTAAAAGAAATGACAAACGTAATTAATGATTCTATTAAAATCCATTATACTAAACCTAAAATTAATACGAATTTACAAAGTGCAACAAATCTTATCCTTAATGAAAGCTATTTCCAATTCAATAAAAAAATATATAAACAAAACAAGGGTGTCCCTATGGGATCACCGATTTCTAATGTAGTAGCTGAATGGAAGCTTAGAAACCTTGAAAAAATTATTATAAATGATCATAAAACCGAAATCCGGTTATGGCTCAGATACGTAGATGATATCTTCATTATAACAACCTAACACACTAACCTAGATAACCTCCTAAAAAAAGTCAATTCGTACGACAAAAATATTCAGTTTACGATAGAAAAAGAAGTGAATCATACAATATCATATTTAGATGTAAAAATAACGCATAAGTATAATAAAATAGATACTACTGTTTATAGAAAACCAACAGCAAATTTGAATATAATTTCTTATAAAGATAACACTCCCTTACCATATAGATTAGCAGCCTGTGATGTAGAATCACATATAGTATTCTTAAATTTTACATTTTTCTAAATTACAGTTAAAAATAATCTTTAATTAATATCTATTTTATCTTAACGCTTATTCTCGATCCCACAATAACTTTTCGTTCAAAAGAAAAGAAAGAAAAACACCTAGCATCTGCTTTATTACTGAAAAACGGCTGTCAGATAAAGAGAATTCATTAAGATGCGTATTTCACCATTGCTGGAAACAAATAAAAAAAGAATAAAGTTCGAATGTGTTTGCGGTCAGTGAAATTTCATTTTCCTCTCTGCGTAATTTTAAGTCTAACTTATTCGTTGCATAAGAGTCTTTTCATGTAGATAATGGTTGTTATGTCTTTTGAGAACATTTTCCCAAAATATTCTCCTAAGGTACGAATTGGCAGTCGGATTCCTTTTTGGCGTATTTTTTAGGACTGCTGTTTTCTGGTTGCCCTGCTAGTAAATTCAAAATCCTTTTATTGTTTAAGCGTAACAGACAATTTTGCGGAGATGATATCAGTCATTTTTCATATGCTTAATATCGCCAATTGTGTGATGCCAATGTGTGAATTTTTCAGTGAGGAATTAATTGCCTCCCTCTCGCTTCATGAACTCAGTCATGTGAAGACCAGCGGTGCACAACCTTTGGCCCGCGGGCCACAGATCTACCACTATTTTCATGCAGAATAATTTTCCTTATAATAATGACGAAATCTTTGCTATTAAATAAAACAAACGACTCTTTTCAAATATTCTGGTGGCAAACAATTTTCTGGCAAAAAGGTTGTGCATCACTGGTGAAGACTGTTTTCTTAAAAAATGCGTTCAGGCACCATCCCTAACTTTTCTGTATGAAACCCTTAAATTTTGAAGTTTACTGCAAATAAATAATTTTTCTTAAAGAGCATTTATTGTCTTAAGCGATCATAGCCTATAACTAGCGAATGCATTTTTAAAAAGAACCTGTCAACATACTTTAAATTACAGATCCATACTATATAAATTTATGGTGCCTAACACCAGGCATTCGCAATTTTTTTAACGTCAAGGGATGGTGCCTGCTTTTAGTTGCCTGCTTCGATTTGCTTGAAAGTTTAGTTTCTGGACTATTTATTAGCACTTATCTGGACTATATCTGGACTATTATCTGGACTATTTATCTACCTGAGTAGTATGACATTATCTTATTCATTGGCTGTTAACAAGATTTTTGAAAGCCTATTTCCCCGACAGATGACTATCTATTACGTTTGCGGAATATAGAGTATTAGATACTACGAGTGTTCTTAGTTCATAGACTATCGTTTACGGTGCCTATAGAATGCGGACTGTCGCTGCCGGATTTTCCCCTGATGGATCGCATTGGAGTTCTTTCCCGGCGCCGATGTTGGATGCGGCTGATTTTTCTGATCAAAAAATTTCATGAGGCTCAGCGTAAAGAACTCCTGCTCGTTAACGCCTGCTCCTCCCGATGTAGGCCTAAGAATCTGCGGTAGACTGGTGACTCCTATTTCGCTTCAGATAAACTCGCAGCCTTGCTTTCGGCAATATAGTGCATTTTATTTCTACTTTGTGTACTTCAGAAGTTTTTATTTACTTCAGAAATGGATCGAGTGCTGCAGTGTGATCAGTGCTACGGATTTTCATGTGTGGGCTCCAATTTAACCGGCATACACAGATGTGCTTTTCGCGCTGGATTTGATGTGTCTGTGATTGTCAACGTCCAAATATTGCATTTCTTCAAAATTAAAAAAAAAAAAGAAAAAAGAAAAGAAAAAAAAAAGAAAGAGAGAAAGAAAGTGTACAAAATAAATAAGCATCTGCGGTATAAAGTGTGAGTACGAGAAAATATATGCATTTTATATTTTATGATTTTAATGCTCAATCTCTATTTTAATTACATGACTTTTTTGTTATTATTTTAGAATAATATGATGAGTGATTTTATTTCAATTATTGTTTATTATGCATTGTTTTCTCATGCTCATATTTATTTTTATGAATAATAATAGTTAGAAGTTTTCTTAGATTACGTCGAAATATTTCATAGTTCTACAAATGCTATTTCAGAAATAAGACGCCAAATATGATAACAGGATAAAAGGATATTTTTCATATAACTAAGTATCTATCAACTGTGCACTCTTACTGAAATTTCATTCAAAGTATTAAGACAATCTTTAAAAAAAAAAGGAATTCAGAATATTGACTTCATAAATCGTATTTTTTTTGGATGATTGTGCTAAAGAAAAAAATCTATTATTTTACTTATTTTCTTTAAATATTACATTTTTATTTACTTTGCAATGCGATTCTTTTTGAACTATTACAATCTGACATTCATATGTATACATTTACAGTTTTATATATTTCTTTACCTGATTTTATAAGATGATTAAAAAAGAAAAAAAAAAGAGGTTAAAGGTAAGTTAATGGTGCATCTAAAACATTCATGTTTCCAGATAAATAAGAGAGAATGTTTTTGTGTCAGACTATTATTTTTGCATGTTAGGAAAGTTAAAAAAAAAAAAGTATGAAGAAAGATAAATATGAATACTTGTAATAAATAAAGATGTATGCACCTCTCTAGATATTTGACACTGCCTTCATCTTGAGATACATAAAATTGTATCATTTCAATTATATTTTATTATGCTTTGAAAATTCCATAATCAAAGGGTAAGTTATGTTTTACTGTGTTTCTATTGAGTATTATTTACAGATAATACTTTATTTTTAGATTTGTACTTAAAAGTAATATTCACTTTCTTTATTGCGTAATTCAATATATGTAATCAATATCTTTAAATGATCTTGCCTATTGATTATATCTATGTAGGTAGAGCTATTTCTTGCAGCTAAATATTACAGAATTTTTTTGTTTCTTTATTCTGAGTAGATAAAGAAGATGACGGTTTTATAACATATAATATTTAAGCGTATACGCATGATTATTCTTCATCAGTAATTATAACATTATAAGAACTTTCATTTTAAAGGTTATTTCATAAAAATATATCTAGATAATTTTCTTGAAATATTATAGTATTTCTTAGACATTTATTTGATAATATACAGAATGGTCTTACAATTTTTATATAATCAATGTGTATGTTTGTTTTATTAGATAGATATAGGTAATTAATTTTATGTGCCTTTTATATATTTGTGTATAGATATCTTACTTTAATGTTCATAACATATAAAGTTCATTAAGTGGTATATCACGTCATACCATTATAAAATATTTTATGTGTTGTCATGTTGACAAATTTAGAAATATAATGAATGAGGCGAGAAGCTTAAATTTGTTTTCGCTTATGGTAAATTTTAACTTGTTTTTTTTACTAAACTTTAAATTATTGACAGCAATTAGACATTGACATTAATTTATATTTTAAAATATTTTCGCAAATATAATATGCTTTTATATTTGGAGATGTCATATGTGAAATATCATATTTTCTTTAGTTATATTATCTCAACCTGTCACAAGCTTTCCTCTTAACATTTTAATGCCTGCTCCAGTCATCAATATTATTATTAATAATAACAGAAAGAGAGATTTTATTCATTTCATTAATGCAATTAAAACATATAACGTACCAGTATATATTTAAGTCAATTGTATGCCGTGTTGTTGCATACCAGCACACATTAGTACATGTGAAATCTCAGTATTTTTAAATTTCAG
The DNA here is from genome assembly GCA_964019185.1 of Maratus speculifer. Classification (NCBI taxonomy): domain Eukaryota; kingdom Metazoa; phylum Arthropoda; class Arachnida; order Araneae; family Salticidae; genus Maratus; species Maratus speculifer. The sequence continues at coordinate 127,529 of CAXHSM010001172.1, read as the reverse complement.
TTAATATTTTTTTTCTTTCTAATATTTAGAGACTGTTTTCGATTGATTTCATCTTGCATTGTGTTATTTTCTAGAGGTAGCACAATGTCAAGAATGTTTTTTGGGGGTTTCTTTTCCTTTTGGGGGTAAGATGGCCACTTACCTACGCAAAGGGAGAGAATGTTTGTCTTCATTTACAAAATTCATTAATTCATTTTTTTTAAATTTACTATTATTAGACACTTTGCTAAATTCTCACAGTTTTTTTCATGTGCAGAGAATTTTTTAATTTTTTATTTGTTTAGACATGACATTACTGAAGAGTAGTCTCGCGCGACCTCGCGGTTTTCAAATTAATTCGTTAGAATATATTTCACAGAGATTTCCTTTTTCTTGCAACTCTTGTACATATTTGTTGTGGTTTCATATTCAACCTGGCTTTACATGCATACACATACTTACACTTCATTCTCACAAAATTATTTTTGGTTATGGTTCAAAGATAACACTCGCCTTGGTTGAATTCAGTCATAATTTTTATGTACTTCTGTAATATTTTTTCTACATACTGTGTTATGATCACATTCCTTTTATTTTACTCTGCAGACAAAAAAAACTATTTTGTTTTACATAATTTTTACACTCATTCATGCTGGTTGGTTTACTGTTAGGAACAGGCATTTTTCCTCTTTTGAGGTTTAAATTGTTATAAATACACTTTATTTACATCTTCAATTATTTTAAACACTTGTTTTTTTTTGTTTTGTCATATAATGTATTAGTTCCTGGTACACATAAGAATTTTGTTCATAGAAAAAACACAAGAGTTCATCGCACATTCTTTGTTCATTGATGTTACACTAGTTCATCGCTTTACTTTCCATTCTTGTTGTACATGGGAAACTTGTTACATTCATTTTTGTTAAAACAAAAAAATCGCTTTTTTCCTGGTCATTTTAGTTCGCCGAATAAACAACTTAGTTCATAGCATATTTACATGATTAATTATAGAAATTCTACACAGTAGTTCATCGATTTTTTTTTTCACTTTGGTTCATGGAATATTTACACGTTTAGTTATAGAAATTTTACACATTAGTTCATCGTTTTTTCACATTAGTTCATAGAATATTTACATGTTTGTTTATAGAATTTTACACGTTAGTTCATCGATGTTTTTCACATTAGTTCATAGAGATTTTATACATGTGTTCAGTCATGTCGAACGTTGTAGTTCATAGAGATGTACACTTTAGTTCGTTGAAGTTTTATTATTATTCATAGATTGTTTACACATTAGTTCAATGAAAATACACATCTTTGTTCATAGAATATGTAACACATTACTTCTTAGAAAGTAAACCACATTTTAATGTACATTATCTTTAAGATATAATTTGGAACCTCTTTTTATTTATTTTTTTTAGATAAAACAGTAGTTTTTTTTAATGTATTTTTTTCTAAAAGTCCATACAACACTCAGGAAACTGCCAGCACATACTTTAAGGATTTTAATATAGGAAATAAATTATAATATGTACATGCCTTTCCACATACATTTTTTCTTTACTAAAAAAATTTGACTGATTGGACGCGGATGGTGACTCGATGCTAATTATATCATTTCACAAAATGATTCTTCTCAAAATAGTATAATATATCTTTAAAATTGGACATGTTTCTGATACAATATTATTTTGGTTCTTGTCACTAGTTAGATATACTTTTATCTTTAAAAGTATATATGCTAGAACAGGTATGACCATTACATCATTTGTACTTTCCTCTATTTTAAATGACACTTTAAATTTTCACACATTTAAGCTTTTAGAAATACATGCACTTACTGCAGTTTGTTTAGATCATCATGTACACACAAATATATTGTAAGCATTTTTATTATTTTACAATAATCACAATTGTTTTGGCATGACTTTTAGCTATACCTTAAACATCAAGAGTATTTAAATCGAGGAAGTTAAATACTTTTACAGTTTTTAATTGTACATATTTGTCACGTTTGATATTCCGGTAATAATTTATGCCTAAACACTTAAATTTTTAACCTTTTGCTAACCATAGTATTCGACAGTTTTTTTACACTTCACACATAGTTCATAGTTAAAACACGTAGTTCACTGTAGCTGGTTTAGAGTTTAACCAGAGTTTCTTTTTACATAACACATGTAGTTCATTGAGACAAGTTATCCCTTATTCATCGAGTTGTTTAATGATTGTTAATTCATTAATTACGTAATTGAATGTCACTCATTGGTAGGTGTTTTTGGGTTCTTGTACACATACTGTCTGTTTCTTATGGTAGAAAAAAAAAAAAAAAAAAAAAAAAAAAAAAAAAAAATCCTAATTTGTTTTTCTACACAATCGCGAGAGCGTTGCTTAGCATGTGGCAATGGTATTTACAATGGTATTTTATTTTACAAAGGTTTTACAATGTTTCTTTTGCGGCATGCTTCGCGGATGAGCTTGTGGTCTGTGGATAACAATTTTGTGGGATTTCGCCTTTCTTATTTTTCCCTCATCAATCGCATTCCTTTTGGGCCAAGACATTTCACGTGAATATATTTATTGTTCACGAATTTTCTTATAGGCAATGCACAGGTTTTCATTTTTCTTATGACATACAGGCAGCCTTCTCCTGGTTTATACCAGTTAATTCTTTAGCAGATATTAATTGAGGCTGAGTTCACACACACACACAATTTTCCTCTTCAGTATTACCTGTTGCACAATTCACTTTAAATTTCAGTTTTCTCATACATTTTTACATTTAAAAGATTACATGATGGAATAACTCAATTTTTTTTTTACACAAGTAAATGCTTATTAAATAACAGTTTTATTTAAACTATATTTATATTAAGACAGGGGAATACAGTTGTCACATGGAATTAAATGGCTTATGACAGTGTTTGAGGTATTTTTTTATATCCTGATTTTCTACAGTTTTTTTTATTGTCTTCTTTACCTTATATCTATCTCATGAATATACATTTATTTAATATTCATGTTGAGACATAAAAAAAAAAGAAAGAAGCTTAAAACCCATACTTTCGGTCATTATTATGGGCATTATTTCTGGATTCTTAATTATTTACATTATTTTTGTTTATCTGTGTGTTATATTATGTCTTTTATTGCTTTATATTACTCGAGTATCTTATTTTATTTTATTATAATATTGATCAATATATATATTTAAGGTTTATTATTGAAAACATTTTGAAACTTATAGCCAGCTGGTAAGTGACCTGTTTACTTAGGCCTAATATATTTTTATTTTGTATGTGCACATTTCTGATACAGGTCATCGTCTAAATAAGACGAATTTAAAAAGTGATCACAAATTTTATTAAGGAAGCTGCAGCTGTTTCTAAATAGAAACAATATATGATGTCATCTGTATGACAAAATTTATGGTACCAATATATTATATCATGATATATATACTTTTATTTGGGATGGTTGCCTACTTAAAGAGAAGTTCAGACGCTGTTTACTTTATTTAGTAAAGGTTTGGTTTGTTTTCATGAGCATTTTACACATTATTACTTGTAAGAGCATATGAAAATTGATTTTTCTCCCTTCATGTACATTTATAATTTTTTTTTCGCCTGTGAAAGGGGTGATATATGTGATGTAGAATCACATATAGTATTCTTAAATTTTACATTTTTCTAAATTACAGTTAAAAATAATCTTTAATTAATATCTATTTTATCTTAACGCTTATTCTCGATCCCACAATAACTTTTCGTTCAAAAGAAAAGAAAGAAAAACACCTAGCATCTGCTTTATTACTGAAAAACGGCTGTCAGATAAAGAGAATTCATTAAGATGCGTATTTCACCCTTGCTGGAAACAAATAAAAAAAGAATAAAGTTCGAATGTGTTTGCGGTCAGTGAAATTTCATTTTCCTCTCTGCGTAATTTTAAGTCTAACTTATTCGTTGCATAAGAGTCTTTTCATGTAGATAATGGTTGTTATGTCTTTTGAGAACATTTTCCCAAAATATGCTCCTAACGTACGAATTGGCAGTCGGATTCCTTTTTGGCGTATTTTTTAGGACTGCTGTTTTCTGGTTGCCCTGCTAGTAAATTCAAAATCCTTTTATTGTTTAAGCGTAACAGACAATTTTGCGGAGATGATATCAGTCATTTTTCATATGCTTAATATCGCCAATTGTGTGATGCCAATGTGTGAATTTTTCAGTGAGGAATTAATTGCCTCCCTCTCGCTTCATGAACTCAGTCATGTGAAGACTGTTTTCTTAAAAAATGCGTTCAGGCACCATCCCTAACTTTTCTGTATGAAACCCTTAAATTTTGAAGTTTACTGCAAATAAATAATTTTTCTTAAAGAGCATTTATTGTCTTAAGCGATCATAGCCTATAACTAGTGAATGCATTTTTAAAAAGAACCTGTCAACATACTCTAAATTACAGATCCATACTATACAGCCCTCAACTCATATATAAATCGAGCGCTATATGTATGTTCAACAAAAAAATCCTTAGAAGAAGAATTTAAAATAATTGAAAAAATTGGTTTAAATGCTGGACATACCAGGAAAACGATTAACAAACTTATCCAAAAAGCTACTGAAAGAATTGATCGAATTCAAACCGGCGAAAAAAAATATCAGATACACTCCCCCCATTCCATATATGAACGGAATAGCGTTAAAAATAAAAAGAGAATTTAGAAAATTAAATAAACATATTCCAATAACCCCCCATCCATCCCTATTCAAGAAAATAAGAAATGAAATTGAAAAACAGGAAGAAACCCAAACGGCAGGAGTTTATAAAATAAATTGCATAAATGAAAATAACGAAAAAGTAGAATACATAGGAATGACTAAAAGAAAAATAGCTGAAAGAGAGAGAGAGCACTTAAGAGATTTAAAATACGATAAATTAAATACAGCATTATCAAGAAGTCATTATAAGATACCTGTAAAAATTGAATCTATACATATACAAAAAATAGCTAATTACGACAACCTACACAATACATTAATCAGGGAAACAATCGAAATTCTCACCTCAAAAGAAAAACCGTGTAACGATATGGTACATGCAAACATTGACCCCAGATGGGTTAAGATGCTTGACGAGAAAGAAGGGAAAAACAGAGAGAAAACCGGGGGATTTGAACGGTATATAAAGCTCAAAAGGAAATGACTTCCACATACGCTGACTGAAGATGTCCTGGATAGGATGAAAACGTTATCAGTTTTTTAAAATTTTAGATTATATAAACTTTTATTGTGATATTGACAATTGTATTATATGATATATAAAATTATTTTCGAGACTTTTTTAAAAGGATCTAAAACTAATGCCTACAATTGGTATTTTTAATAAAGTAAATTATATATGAAGGCATTATACTTGTTGTTGTAGGTATCTACAATTTCCTGAATAGAAACTTGAAATACGATACATTTATTACTTTTAGGAAGTAAATGCTCATAAGAACATTTTTATAAAATTTAAAAGAATAAAAAAGCAAAAAAAAAAAAAAAAAGTCTAAAACTTGCTATTTTTGTAATACCGTTCTGAATAGAAATCTTAAATTAGGCATGGAAATTATTATTCAATGTGAATATCTCTAGATGCTTTCTCTCGGGGAGTAATATTTGAATTTAAAAATTGTAAAACTAATGAAAGATGCTCGATAGTACTATATTTCGGAATAGCTGAGGTTGGTAAATTGAAACTTGACATGGTTGATACTTTTATGATGTAATTGCTGGCGCAAATCAGTTATGAAAAAAGTGTAAATTTAACGGGTGCAATTGATAAAAAAATTTAAAAATTTCTATTTCTGTGATACGATCGTGAATGAATCTGGAATTTAGCATAATGGCTGATTTTATGGTGTAAATGTTATCTAAATGCCAAGTTTATTTGAAAAGTGAAGTTTAAAAGAATAAAATCCTAAAACATCCTAAATCACAAATTATTTTAAATTATTTGGATTAGGAAATCGAAATAGGACGGGATTGTTACTTTCAAAACATAAATATATGCACAAATCACTTCCTAAAAAAAAATCAAAATTTAAAGTAAGTGTAGAAGAAAAAAAAACCCTTCTAAAAATTGCCATTTTTCCAGATATCATTTGGAATAGAAAACTAAAATTTGGCACGATGATTGCTTTCAAGATGTAAATTCTGACTAAAAACTGTTTCGAATAAAATTGAAATTTAAAAAGATTAAAAAAGAAAACAATCCTTGAGTACGATTTTTTTTTTTTTTTTTTTTTTTTTTGAAACATGAAATCCTTGTTGTTACTCGATTGTGTTGGTTTCGACAACTTAGGTCCGAATTATAAGTGTTTCTGGGTATTGGGCTTTTTATTAACGATGTACTAAAATTTATGTACACTGTTAAAATTTTGAAACTTTTGCTGCATCGTCACTCTTTTATTGAATATCGCTATTTTGACCAATGAGAATGCCCCATAATGCAGTGAAGTAATCGTTTTCTATAAAAGCGGTGGAGTGACGATGCAGCAAAAGTTTCAAACTTTTAACAGTGTAGCTGGGTTAAAAAATCTGACTCCTCTTTAATGTAGTCTTTTTGGACTGCATTTATCATATAAAACATGATCGTGATATGATATTTATATCGTTCTAGTTAAAAGCGTTTTTAAAGGTCAGTGCCTTGTATTTATGATACCCTAAAATATGGAAGGCTAAAAAACGACTCTCCTTAAAACGCCGTGTTCTTTTTTTTTTCTGCGACAATTTCAATTCGAGTTATAGATGTTTGTGATTATCGTGTCCTTGTATTCTAACTATACTAAAATATAGGGCGCTTTGGTTGAAAAGAAAACCACTGTCTCCCCTTTTATAAACATTACAATAACACTAAAAAATGAAAGTGTTATGATAATTATGTAGCAAGATATAGGTGTGTTTTAAGTTGTCAGCTCTTTACATTTAGAATGCATTAAAATATGAAGGGATTCAAAAAAAGATCGAGATCATCTATATAATACCAGAATGGTACCAAATCTCCAGGAGCGAAATATCATCGATCTGTCCGCCATCGTCCGTCTGTCTAAACTATGGTCTAACTGCCGTAATTATGTCTGGGTTACCATGTAATTATTTTTTATGGTTTAAGTTTATAAAGGTATGCTCGCTGTGGAAAATGGAGTGTACTGCATTTATAATTTGTCTACAGGGACACTTAAAAGATATCTGTTGCAATAGAGTCAATGAAGAAAAATTGATGTATTTAAAACTTTAAGGAACGGTGTGGAGTAATTTACCCTACCTAACGTTAATTAAGATTTATAGCAGAAAGTTTAACATTTACATTTATAGCTTTGTAAGGAAAGTGTCCAAAAATTGATTTTTATTATTTTGAAATAACAATATTCAAATTTCTCGTGGGAAATCAGCATTACAATTGTTTTTCCCTCAAAGGGTTAAATGATCTTACACTACTCCAACTTTAATGATATTGATATGAATTTCTATGGCGCACGAGAATGTACTTTCTTGTATATTATTGAATTCAAAGCATTTGTTATTTATTTACTGGGTTACTCAACCGATATTCGCCACCTAATTGTGAAAGAAGAAAATGTAATATCAGTGTATTTTAATAATGTTACACTATTTCAAAAAGATCGAAATTTATATGCACTATTTGATGTACTGCGCGATGCTTATGATACGCACACATATTAAGTGCATAACAATTGTCGTTATTTCACAGAGACAAAATATTTCATTTGGTGCTTTGCAAATATAACGTTATCAACTATTTGGTAATTTTTGACCCTCCTCCCCCTTTCGATATCATACGTTATCATAGAAATATATAGAGATATGCAAAAGAGCTCTCAAAAATTATTGAATATGAATGTAAATTACTTAAGGGTGTTTCTTACCACTTTCCAACAAAGTTTAAAAATGCTTGTGCACTCGGTTTGTCTGGCCGTCTGTCCGCGTTCTAACTCCTGTAAATTCCTCCTCCTCGGATTGCCCTGAACTTTTTGGGCGTTATTGACATTTACCCTAGCCCAAACCCTATTGAAAATTAAGTCCCTACCATGATTAGTTTATTTACAAAGAGAGTCAAAAATTTACCATTACATTACGACCTATGAGGAAAATTCGTTTCAATGGAATTTTAACGATGTTACATCCTGCGAAACTTGTTCAAATTTATATGCATCAACGAGGTGTACTAAAATATACATTCTAAAAAATATTCGGTGAAATATTACTATTATTCATTTACAGGGCCACACAAAAGTATTCCATTACAAAATGGTACAGGGGGGAAGGATGTGCGACATATTTTCAATATATTAAACTTTTTCATGTGTAATAAAATTGATGTATGTCACTGAGGCTTAATATAAATTATACGATACTGTCTTGCATAATATGAAGTACATAGCATTTACAAAGACACACAAAAGATTTAAATATTATATTCTTCCCGAAGTACTGTATATGTACTCGATATGGCTGATAGATAAATGAAATGCATTTTAATTATGATATGCACGTTTGAGTTTCATTAGATCTATGCACATTATAAGATGTGTATAAAAGCTATGGTTGATATACCGGGCTACCCGAAAGAGTTCGCCAACGCTACTGAATATGAGCGTAAATTACTTAAAGGTGATTCTTAAATAAGTTACGCATTTTTACGCTGAACTGCATTATGTTTACTAAGAAATGTTTGCAGAATATCGATAAAATGATATACAGGGCCACGAAAGAAATTGGAATTGAATGATAATTTATGAGAATGTGATTTCACTTGTTTTAAGAGTTTATTAGTTTAAAATAAATTTTAGCTTAATGCTGACGTGTATTAAAAGTACAAAGTAAACTGCAGGGCCGAACAAAAATATTCAAGTATGTTTCCATCTTTTAGTATAAATTGTTGAAAAAGAAATTTCAAGCTACTGGGCATTTTCTTACTAAACTAAGTTTTCCCATTATATAGTATGTATGTTAGCTAACAGATCAAGTACAAGGCTGTTCAAAATTATTGCAATACATATTTGGCTATATTAGGCTATATGCCCTTTTTTCCCTAAATAACGAAGTTTTGTTAAAGATTTTATGAAGTGTTGGAAAGTTTTTTATTATCTATGCTTAACTCATGATTTTTCTTACTTGTTTATTAAGTTATGCATTTTGAAGTCGAATTTCATTCAGTTTACTAAAATATGTTTGTAAAATCTAGATAAAATTATATACAGAACCACGCAAAGAATTGTATACATGGTTGCCAATAAATGATAACTTCTGGAAAGTGATTTGATAAATCTGTACTTAAATATAGATGAGCGCATGATTATCTTTCATTATTTTGTTTCCTTTTTTTTTGCACTACATCACCGCTTATACCAGTGGTGTAAATATTTTAAAAAAAGCATAGACGCAGGTAAGACGCTAACACTTCGTATACACATATAAGAACTATATAAAAACCTGACTCATTAAAGGTTTTCTTGGGATATATTTTAGGAATAGTTATTTATTCTTTTATATTTCATGTCCCGTTTTATTAAAATTTTCAAAATTACAAAACGTTAGTAATATAAACGTTAGTAATATACTTCAACTGAATAATAAAAACTAGTCGTTGGGGACCACCGTAATACTTACCCATCATGTATACGCATAATAAAAATTATGAAAATAAAACGCATGTAAACTATTTATAAAATGCTTCGCAATTCCAAAATAAAGTTTAAACGCATATTTAAATAGTTTTAACATACATAGTAATGCTCTATCAATGAATTGCTGATGAGCCGATTTCGACAAATTATATAAAACTCCAAAATACGCAAGTAGTACCGGATTGCGTAAAAGAAACGTCCTTATAACTCTAAAAATAATAATGATATTAACTAACAATTTACTGCGTCGGATTAAGCGTCTCATTTCCAATTAAAATATATCTTTAAATTGAAATTTGAATGAAATACAGGGTCATGAAAAATCGAAGAATGTAGAAAACAGGGTTACACATACCTCGGCAACTAATAATCCGATCGACTTCGCTCTTTATGCAAAATTTGTGTTATTTTATTGCTTAATACGTCCCCTCCTTAAAATAAAACATTTCGAAAATTTTTGTATACCTTTCATCAGAACGAACTTTTCGAGAGTCCGAAAAAAATAGTTCCGGATAATCGAGGTTATTGATATTAAATAGGCTTCGTCCCATTCTCACATACTAAGCACACACAAAGTTTCAAGTCTCTATCTCAATTTGTTCGGAAGATAGAGCGGTTACAGACAGACAGACAGACGGACGGACGGCAATTTTTTTTTTCTAAAAATATGTTTTTCGGAATCTCCAGTATCTGAAACGTGTAAATCCGTCATAAAAAATTTCTCGATTTTCAAAACGATTGCAATACTTACCCTATACTACGTATGATGGGTAAGTAATAACAATAATTATAATAATAAAATTAATAGCAATGAATATCGTTACAAAGAGAAACTTTTCCATTGCAATAATTAACAAGTAAGAAAAATCATGCGTTAAGCAAAGATGAAACACTTTCCAACACGTCCTGAAATCTTTAACAAAATTTCGGCATTTAAATAATAAGGTATTACTGTGCATTGCCAAATATATATTCCAATACTTCCGAACAGTCCTGTATTTGATCTATCGGTTGATATATACGTACTATATAACGGGGAAATTTAGTTTAGCAAAAAAAGCCTAAAAGATTGAAATTTTTTTTCAGCAATTTATACTAATACATTTAAACATACTTGAATACTTTTGTCAGTCCTGTAGTACTTTTATTACACGCCAGTTTTTAATTAAAATGTAATTCAAACTAAAGCCCTCATAAAACTATTGAAATCATTTTCCTGAAATAAACATCCATAGATGACCATGTATCCAATTCTTTGCGTGACCCTGTATATCATTTTATCTATATTTTACAAACATTTTTTAGTAAACTGAAAGAAATTCGGCATCAAAATGCATAATTTCTTTTAAAAAAACTTTAAGTAATTTACACTCATATTCTGTAACCTTTAAGAGCTCTTTTGCATAGCCCTATATATCAGTTATATGGCATTTCCATGCGAACTTGTTTGTCTATTACGTACTACGATTTTTAGCTACCAGTATTTTAAAACGAGAAAATGTGACTTAGTTTATCGAAGATATATCATCAATTGAATAAGGCGAAGCAAACTTTTCGAAAATAACGGTGGCCAACAAGCATAGTGATTTTCAGTTGTGTAACAGACTAACAAATTCGAATGGAAATGCCCTATAGCATTTATAGACGATATATCATATCCGCCAATTTAGAAGTACTTATTAATTAAACGAAAATTAAAATGCATTTCATCCATCCATCATACACCATCCAAACATACAGTAATTCAAATAGAATATACTATTTGAAATCTTTTGTCTGTCCCTATAAATGATATGCGCTTCGCGAAGATGAAGTTCAATGTAAGTTATTTCACGCATAATACGCGCGTTATGTTCTAAGCAACCTATATTAAGACTCAGCAACGTATAAAAATTGCTTTATACATGAAATATAATAAAAATATATCGCAAACAATTCCCTCTGTACCATTATGTAATGCATATTTTTATTTATTTATTTATTTATTTTTTTTTTTTTGGGGGGGGGGGGGTAGGGTGGCCCTGTAAATGAATAATAAATTTTTTTTCACCTCATATTTATAGAGTGCATCTTGTAAAGCACTTTATAAAATCATATAAATTTTAATATGTTTGTCAGGGCGTAACGTCTTTAATATTCAATTGAAACGATTTTTTCCATAATGGGCATAATGTAGTAAAAAACTTTTCACAGACTTTGTAAATGAACTAATCATGCTAGAAATTTAATTTTAAAAAGTGTTTGTGCTAGTGTAAACATCAGTACCGTTCAAAATTTTCAGTGCAATCCCACAGTATTTACGAGAGTTAGAGCACGGACAATTGAACAGACCGAACTGAAATAATAAACACTTTTCAACTTCGTTGGAAAGTATTAAAAATACAATACAAAATTTGTAAAAGTATGCAGTTTTACCGATTAATAATAAATATTTCGGCAATACTTACCACTTTAACTTAGATGGCTGATTTTATTCCAATAAAATATGTCTTTACAAAATTAAGACTGGGAAATTTTTTTGATGATTACACTGCACTAAATCTTGTGTAGAAAAATTTGTGATACCCGTAGCTGATTTTGCTGTTGAAATCTAAAAAATAAATTTCATCACCTAACGGTAAGATTTTTTCAATTCGAAATGCGAATAAGATATTGATAAGTGGTTATCAATGAGATATTTTTAAAGGATAATTGTCTTTTATCTTCAACATAGCAGTTCGAAGCCATGGAAACGGGATAAAAAAAAAAAAACCGTTGATAAGACTTTTCTTTATATCGACAGATGAACTAGGCTAAGAAGTTTATTAATTTCATCAGATTTTTTTAAATCACAAAATATTAAGAACTTCACCTTTGCTACAGACATTTTAATAGTCAATTTATATCACTTGGGAAAAGTGTTACAAAAATAAATGAATAAATAAATAAATTACATAACATTGACATGTTTTGGCTCTACTAATCTAATAAGAAGCATAATTACATTAAAAACAATAACACGAATCCTTTCATGGTCAATGCAAATGACACGCGACAATGAAATGTAATCAAAAACCACGCGCTCTATTGTAAAATCATTAAATTAAAAATAGACCATGATCTAAAATTAATGTCCAACTTGGTTCATCCCATTCAAGCTTTCACGAGGAATCTATCCTTAAACTCTAACCATAACTTAGGAATAATAAAAGAAACATTTTTTACGCGTATAAATTTCAATGCACTCTCTTATAATGGACTTACGACAACAATTTGGTATGAAACATAACGTTCTTTCACTAAACAGAATGTTTAAGTTTGGTCGCACTAACGCTGTTTCATTTAGATTATATTGGGTTGGGGAAAAAGTAATTTCATTTTTCCCCAACAGATAGCTTTAAAATCGCATATCTCGAGTAATACTTACTCAATTAAGATATATTATACAGCGTTTGAAAGGTAACAGTCTCTAGAATATTCTAGACATAAAGGTATTGTCATCTGTTTAATCAGTCAAAAGTTATTGCGTTTTTAAAATAGCGATTCCAGAAGATCATTTTCGTCACATTTTAGTTTTTTACTTCTAAAAGGGGAAAATATAGCGCAGGCTCATCGAAAATTGTGTGGTGTTTATGGTAATCAGTGCTTAAGTAAACGCCAAAGTCAGAGTCGGTTTGCTCGTTTCCGTTCCGGAAATTTCGATGTTAAAGATGAACCTTTCCCTGGCCGGCCAATCGTTGAAAAAGTCGATGCAATTTTTAAAAAAAAATCGAGGTAGACTGACATATTTCTTGGGAAAGAGCTTGGGTGGGAGGTTTTGATGCACCTACCGTATAGTCCGGACCTGGATCTGACCGATTACCATTTGTTCCACCCTCAGCGGAACTTTTTTAATGGTGTTAAGCTGGCTTCAAAAGAGGCTTGTGAAAATCACCTTGTTCAGTTTTTTTGCTCAGAACTCTAAAGAATTTCCATAGTGTCGGAATTATGGTTTTACTAGAAAATGGCAAAAGATCATCGAACAAAACAGCATATACATTATTGATTATTTTTTTTAATTTATATAAATAAATTCAGTTTGAAAAATGCGAAAAAAAGCGAAATTACTTTTTCCCCAACCCAATATTTAGATGGGAGAATTAAAATTACTGTTTCTTTTATTATTCTTAAGTTATGGTTAGATTTAATGAATAAATTCCTCGTGAAAGCATGAATTGGAACTGAACTAAGTTGAAAATTATTTTTAGATCATGGTCTATTTTTAATTTAATGATTTTACAATAGAGACCGTGGTTTTTGCTTGTATCTCATTGTCGCGTGTCATATGTACTGACCGTGAGAGATTTGCATTTTTATTTTTATTATGATTATGGTTCTTATTAAATTAGAGCCTTAGGCCCTGTGCACACGTCCGTTTTTTTCAAGTTCCGGTGCCGCTGCGTGCACGCAGCATGTGATGCACATGTCCGATTTTTCCAGCTGCGGCAGTAAGAATCAGACCGTCGACAACGATGGACGTGTATTCTAGAAAGCGGATTATTTTTGCGTTATCCAATCGAAAGTTCAATATCAACGTCCGCCATCCTTGCCGTATTTACGTATTTTACCGGACGTGTGCAGCGCTCAGTAGGAAACAAGGTACTAAGAACCGGAATTGCGTGTGCGGCGCCGCTGCGGTGTGGTGGGGAAAAGCTTGGAAAAACGACCGCAAGGTGGACGTACGTCGCCGAAACTGCGCCGGAGGTATGTGTGCATGCCATACCTGTTTCCTTTGTATTCTGCGCCGGAGCTTAAAAACCGTACGTGTGCACCGGGCCTTATTAATTTTTTATTAAAATTAACTGGGCTGAAAGAAATATCGTAAAATACTACTCGAAAAGCTAATGTCTCTATTTTTACGTCGTCTATATCAATATTTTACAAAAGACACGTTTTCGTGTTAGTCTGTTTCTCCAAGAGAATCTCTTGAAGTTGGAACCCTGTACCGAACCGATTTCCAAAGTAAATGCGAAAAGATTTCTTATCAAAGTCTCATCCATTATAGGCTAAATAACCGGAGTAGCATTAAAGCTTAGGAGATGCAGAACCAAAAAACTTTCTAAAACTGCGAATTTCGCAAAATTATTGGGACTAGAAAAATTAAATTTGCCATGACGATTGCTGTAAATGTTCACTGAAAACAATTTTAAAGAAATTCTACACTGAAAAGGAAAAAAAAATGAACTCAAAAATATTTTTTCCTATTTTGGTAAATTACGATTTGTTTAGAATTGTTAGAAATAGAAACTTGAAATTTGACATGGCTGCTTCTTATAACACGAAATTGCTCGCGCATAACATTTAAAAAAAATTGAAATAACATTGACATGTTTCGGCTCTAATCTAATAAGAAGATTAAATAGAAATTTATTTAAAAAATATTTTACTATAGCTAATAATTGCATCAATCTTAAATAATAATAGGATAACCTGATAAAGTGTGCTGATTTTCATTACTGAAACAAAATTCCATTTTAATAGTATTTCATTGTATATTTCCATCGTATAGTTATTCATGCAACAGAAATCTCATTTTTTTTTTAAACTTTTAAAACAGAAATCCGCGTACAAATATGTATGACCGGATATTTAACACTTCGTTATCAAGAGACGTATAGACTCGTCACTCGAAAGCCTTTTTTATTTCGTGTCAATCCATTTCAAGTGGTCCAAATAATATTTTTTTTTTTTGGTCGCTCGACCATTTTTAAAAAATCTGAAATTTTTTGTGCAACAACCCTAACATGATGGAAGTTCAAAATGACTATTATTTTATTTTTATTAATTTTTGTTTGCGCATGGCAGCCATCTTTGTTTCATCGTTTACAGCTATTTTTTCACATACAAGGGTGTACGTCGTCTTTTATTTTCCCAATTGAAATGGGGTTTGCAGCATTTTGTTTAGAATAAAATAAGCTAACGATATGGTGGTAGAATAGTTTTTAAAATAAATTTTTACTGGTAACATTTTAGCACAAAATGTAAGATTTTTTCCAAAATCTGTCCGTTTACAAGAGGAAATTTTTTATGCAAGGAAAACTGTCAATATGACAATTTTTTTTTTTTTTTTTTTTTTTTTTTGCAAAGAAGTCTGTACATGTACTCACACACCGAGTTCCAGATCTGGGAGTTGATTTCTCTTTGCTAAAACAATTCCTAAATTCGTCAAAAATTCCAAAATTCGCACTTTTTAGGCTTTCATATCTTTGGTGGGGCACGAGATAAAAATCTGAAATTCCAGCCTTTGATAGTATTGTATGAGAGCGTTATGTACAAAAAATTTCAAGATGGAGATTTGACTACAAACTGAGATATGACATGGACAATGGGTGAAAACGATGCTGCCAAAATACTGTAACCTACTACACTCTAAAAAATAAATGTGTAAATTTACACTCAAAAATGTGTAAATCGATGACACAAAAACGACATGTCTATATGTGTAAATTGGTGTGTAAATTGCGCCAAGTGTGTAAATTTCAAAATACACATTTTAATGTACATTTTGATGATAAGTCCAAATGTGTAAAAATTATCTGATAACTCTTGAAATACACGCTTCAATGAGTAAATTGCTAGGCAATACACATTTTTCTGTGTAATATTTTTACACATATTTCTGTGTAATATTCATTTTTGCACATATTTCTGTGTAATACTTTTATACATATATCTGTGTATATTCAGCTTTTGCACATATTTCTGTGTATTAGGGAAATACACATAATGTTGTGTAACATGCAAAATACACAGATTTGTGTGTAATATTCTGTTCTTACACGTATGTCTGCGTAACATGCAAAATACATAATTTTATGCAATATTTAAAATACACAGATTTTTGTGTACATAGTTTTATCTTATACTTTGGAGTGTAAAATGTGAATTAAATGTTTTCATTACCGAAAAAAAAAAAAAAAAATGCATGAAGGACAAACTTGTATGTTTGGCGTGTTCTTTCCTTTTAACAGATTTGTAGTCTAAGTAGTCGAAAACAAGATCAAAAATCAATGTTCGTTCAATCTGAAAAAAAATTATAATTGCTTCTGTTTCTGTAATTGGATTTGGTGTGAACATTTTAATTTTTCGGCCTAGATAAAACTATTTCTTCTGATATCAAATGACATCTTTTTAAAGTTTTTATTTATTTTTCTTGTATTTTTTGAATGAATACGCTTATAAAAAGTCTTCAATTTAAAAATAACAAACGAAAAACATGAATTGAAATCTATGTAAAGCTTTTTTTTTTGTCATCGGTAGAAAATGAAAATAATGAAAATTCGAAGTTTTATAGCAAAATATGTTATAAACACGCTGAAACAGATAGTATTTAAATCAAATAATTATTTTAAATGCTTTATAATGTTAAAACTGCAAATATTTACTCTAATGTTAGAACATGTGGTTTAACCTGATTTAAACATGAAAAAATGATTTAAAACACAAAAATGATAAATTATTTTTTCCAGATTTGTAATAAGCAGGAAATAGCACACTTCTCATCCATATTATTAATTTTCAAGTATTAAATTTTAAAATAAATGAACTCACCCTTGCAAAAAATCTGTTCTGGGCTATCTAGCCCTTTTAATTTTACAAAATTCGTTTTAGCAATAACGATCTAAAACTGTTCAACTTTAACATGAAAGTTTAACTCAGTATCGTCGTATGTTGAGAATTGTAAGAACATACGTGGCAAAAATGTTATGATGGATGATAGCAGTAAGAAATAAGACCCCCGATTAAGGGTGTATTTCAATACAAATTGCCTTTTTTCTGATTTATTTTTAAATTCGTTTTTCCTCTCAAGCGCATCAAACTGGCAAATTCTCTTATTTAGAAAGTATATTAGGTCCCGTGCTTGTCAATTTTTTGATAAATGCAGAAAATATTGCAAAAAAAATGCTGTTAAAGTCAACGTTTTGAACCGAATTTTCCGAAGCGGGAGATCTGGGAACAAAAAAAAAGGGTCATACTGAGGAAATAATAGTTTATAAATCTAATTCTAATGAATTTAACAAAAAGTAAAATCACACGACATCTTATAGATCTCTTTAAAAGTCATATCAGCAAGTTTCGTGTTTTCACTTCTAAAAGTGAGTCTGAAATTGTATCAGAAAATTTCGAACTGTTGAAAGTGAAAAAAAAATTTTCGAATGCACCCTTAATGCTCACTGGTCATTTTGACTTTAGTGTATATCGCAGTTATGTAACACGGAGATACAAAGGTGTAATTCACTTTACATTATGATTTGACTGAAGCAAAATTCATACTTAAAAAAATTTAGTTATTAAAAAATAATTTTAATAATCCATTGCAAAAATTACATTTTTATTTATAAAATTGTACATTTAAAAATAACTCTTGCTATCTATGATTATTATTTTTTAAAACAAAGATCATTTTTCAGGTCTTATATGAAAGTTTTTGCACAATTTTCCTAGAATCTATGTTGCCAGGGCCAATATCACTCTGATATCGTCATAAAATAATACAAGCGGATTTATAAGAATTTACTATAGTGGCTTTAAATGAAATGTGCTAAAAATTTTTCCATGTAATTGTCTGTTAGAAATCCATATAACCGTACTTATTTTTACCAGACACAGCTAAAAACAAAGTAGGAATACACAGTTAATAACTTTTTTTATGTGAATGAAGTATAAAATTGCAGACCATACGTAAAATAAAATCACACTTTGGTATATTATCATTAATATTTTATTTACAAGATTAGAGGATAGTTATAAATAACAAAACTTATTTTAACACTCCGCCTACCAGACAGTTCCCCCGTCGGATCGGCCAACAAAAATTAGTTTAAAATTCCGTAAAAATAGGGTGTAAAAAAATCATGATTTAAAAAGCAATAATAATAAAAATCGAATTTTTGTATTTAAATCATATTTCTTTTTATTTAAATCGGATTTTTTTTTCCTCTAGCATTGAAATATTGAATAGATATAGGTTTAGCCTATAGATTTCTAAGATTAATAGATTCTAGGTTTCTAAAAATTTAGACTTTTATTTACTAACATAATCTATGTTTTTACACTTTAATTAATAAAATTTAATTATTAGTTAGTAACTACAAAAATTATAAAAACTGTAAATTAGTAATTTCATTAATTAATATAATACTATAAAGTTATATACATTAATATTTTGCAATAATTATGTAAAACTATATAAAAAATAATGATTTTACATTTATTAAAATTATCAGTAGCTGCATTTAATTTTAAATTGATTACAATCTTTAATTAGGTATATAATGCATATTATAATGCTTAAATTAGTAAACGATAATTCAATTGTTACTATTTATTCTAAAAAGACAAAGGGCAGTATGCTTGTTCTAAAAAAAAGACACTATTACATAAGAAAACATATTACTAATGTGCTTAGTAGCAATAAAAATAAGTACATAATTTTTTAGTATGATAAATAGAAAAATCATTAATTTTCAATACTTCTATAAATCACGAATTGAAAAATACATTTAAATAACATGTTTTAATAATATCCGGCTTTTTCTCAAGAAACAAAGTTCTATCATTTTTGTAAAGTCTTGGGTACACATATTTAGAAGTGCTGCGGTATGGAGAGATTCAGAAAAAAAAATAATTTTAGCAACAATTACAAGTAAATTTCACTATATTTTAAAAGGTAGGGGTGCACTTTCTTAATTTCATAAGGGGCAAGTGTGGCAACCTTAACAAATAGCCAAAATGAAACAGTAATCAACAGAATTAATAAACACTGCAAGTAAATAATTTCATTAGTGGCTTAAACAATATAACTGACAAATATTATTGGCAGCTCGTTTTTAATTTGTAAGAAAAATTACTGTCAATTGCATAAATCATAACTTACACAATGTATGCGCATGCTAATATATATGTGTGTGTGTGTGAAAAAGAGTTACAACGATTTAAACACACATACAGAATAAATATATGAAAATCGAGTTATATCTGAAATCCTTATAATATTTAGCAACAGTATTACACTATTGATACATTGCTGTGCTTAAATAACTGCGTTTACTATATTAATTAAGCTGTGTTTAGCATTTTTATACCAATTAGTTCTTTTTCTGTTACACATTTTTTTTACAACATTTGTTAGACAGTTGTTATTATTCCATTCTTCTTTAGCTCTAGTATTTGGATCATAATTGCATCATGTTCATAATTGCAAAAGTAGGATAGTAGGGGAAAAATGAGAGTCCGGCCCCAGGAGGAGGATTGAGGATCGGTGGTGGTGGTGGGATCCTCCTCCTCAATCCTCCTCCACAGCCCTCCTCCTTAATCCTCCTCCTCCTCAATCCTCCTCATTCCTCAAGGTTGTCTTATAAGAGAAGGGGTTAAAAAGGGGGATTAAATTTTTTTCGTGAAATTTGAATATTTTATGCTATAAGAGAGGGGTAAAAGGGGGATAAATTTTTTAAGTATACTACAATACGAGCGGTTCTTTTGACTGTTGATTAAGAGATGAATGATTCATATTAAATTAAAAATAGTAATTAATTAAAAGGTAATTAAAAATAATAAGTGATAAATAATGAAGGGACTTAGAATTTTTCGAGCGGTATTTTTTAGTCAAGTGTAGTACGTAGTGGAATTTAAGAAGTGAATAACAGCAATTAACGATAATTAGTAATTAATAAAAAAGTAATTAAAAATATTGAGTAAAAATAATGAAGGTAATAATTAAAAATGATAATTAAAAATAATGAGTAAAAAATAATGAAGGGAATTTTTCGGTGAACTTTAGTTTAAGGATTTATTTTTTGATTTGAAGCGGAAATTTTGGGGAGATTGATTTTTTTTTTTTTCATCGTGTTTTTAATAAGGGGTTAAGCGGATATTTTGGGGACACAGAATGTTTTTTTCTGTACTATTGTATGAGTAGTTTTTAATTTTAATGTGGTGACTTAAAAATTTTCAGTTTGGTGTAATTTAAGAGTTTATTTTTTGATTTTAAGCAAAAATTTTGGGGAGATTGATTTTTTTTTTTTTTTTTTTTTTTTTTCACCGTGTTTTAGATGAGGAGTTAAGCGGGTATTTGGATACACAGAATGTTTTTTCCTATACTATTGTACGAGGGGTTTTTAATTTTAATGTGCCAACTTAAAAATTTTCAGTTTAGTGAAATTTAAGAGTTTAATTTTTCGATTTTAAGTGGGAATTTGGGGAGATTGATTTTTTTTTTTTTCACTCTGCTCTTACATGATGAGTTAAGCGGGTATTTTGGAGGAAATTATTATTTTAGACTAATCATTCACGAAGGATATTTTGCAGATATAAATGTTTAATAGGGGGAGTTTAACTTTTTTGCAATGAGATTGACGTGCGCTCGTCGACCTAACCGTATGGAGTTTGTAATTTTCTTTGAATCATGTGTGCATACTGGCTTAGACTATCTTAGAAAGACTTCCACCACCTTTATCTCCACCAAGTCATAAATAACACATGCTGGTAATGGGAATTTGAGAATAATAACTTTAAATATTAATTTAATGAAGGAACTTTAAAATTATTTCGAGTACTATTTTTAGTTAACTATGTTATACACTTGATATTTTAGATTAGTTAAAAAATAACTTTAAAATATGAATGAGAAAATATGTTTCAAAATGGGATTTTACGTACTAACATTGAATCGCACTCGTCGCCCTAACCGTTCGGAATCTGTGATTTTCCTCGAATCATGTGTGAATAACTGTTAGATTTCCTTAGAAAGGCTTGAATAAGCTTCAACCATCATAAATAACGCATGTCTGTAACGGGAATTTGAACTTAATTTTTAAATAATCATTTTAATGAGGTGACTTCGAAAACAATTTGTAGAACTTTTGATCGGTAATAATTTTTATTGGGAAACTTAAAAGAATCTTGTGATTTTTTGGGAACTAATTTTTAATTGTTGAAGTTTGCAATCTGTATTCGCATTTCTTTCGTGTGATTGTGTAGATGTTGATGAAAACTATTTCTGTTCCAATTAATGAAATTTAATAATAAAAAGAATAAAGTGTTCCTCACCAGACACCCCTTTTTCAAAATTCGTGCATATTTTTTAACATAACAATGTGTTTAATATAAGTAATTTTTGTGTGTCCTTTCCTTTCTGAAAATGTAAGCGATTTTTAACATAAATATCTTTTGACATGTGTAATTTTTCCCTGGCAGAACAATTTTCAAATAAATAAATTTTAATATTAATAGAATTTTTGACTTTCCGAAGAAAAAAAAAAGGAACTTATTTTTAATGTTTTAATACTTGTCGGTTAAAAAAAATTTTAAACTATATTTATTATCGAAATGAATTCATCTTCATTAATTTAAAAATATATAATATTTATAACCAGTAACGCGGAACTTTTTCAAACCCTGTTAATGAGATTTTATTTAACATTGTATTTTATCTTCAAATCAAAATAATTTGTGAAAAATGCTTTTAAATATTTTTAAAACTGTATTGAAAATAATATTTTGCATACCTTAACATGAATGAAATACGAATCGATGTAGAGTTTAATAATTATTTTCTCAAAGAGAGGATACTAAATTCATTGCAGTATATGTGTGTGTAAACCTCGATGAATCATTCTTATCTGCTTATCTGATAGCGTTTTCCGAAAAGGGTTGAATCTCTGAATCATAGCTGATAAGGAACTGGGGTTCATATGTTATCTTAATTAATCTTAATGAGTACTATGTCTAATTAAAATTATTTGACTTGAAATAAAATAAGGTCTTTTGAGCAATATCTTTTGAAAATTTAAGATATAATTATTTAAATCAAATTAGAGGCTTTTTTTTTTCTCATCGATTTGTTTTAAATAAAACTAAAATATTTATTTTTTTCTGTACTTTGTTAGCAAAATAAAGAGTGTAATACATTCATTTCGGATTTAACTATTTGAAAATTTAAACTAACCTATGATTAAAATGATTACATAAGGTTGAGTATGTGATCTAGTTAAAAACGGAACACGTATTCATATAAAACTTTAAATTCTTACGCTTTTGTGTATAATATAATGTATGTTTTAAATATTAAATGAAAAATATCAATAACAATAAATGAAAAACATTAACATTAATAAAATATTAATTAAACATAGCATTGATTTAAAACTTAATATTAATATAGGAATACACATCCGTATAAAACTTTAAACATTTATGTTTTGGTGTATAATATTATGTATATATATTAAATATTAAATGAAAAATATGAATTAACAATAAATGAAAAATATCAATTAACATCAAGCTATTAATTTTCATTACCTGATTTTACTATTTAATTAATATTTAAAATTTTCATTCAGGTAATAAACTTACTTTAACAGTTTAATGCAAATATCGCACAGCCTTGAAATTGTTCCAGCAAGAAGAATAATCACATCTGATTTCATTACCTCACAAGCGATAAGTATGATTCATTCTTATCTGATTTCGAGAAAAAGGGGCCATCTTATCTGTGAATCATAGCTTTTGTGATAGGAACCTAGTGTAAGTTTAATCTAATAAGAGTTAATAATAATCTTATTAATTACGATGTCTAATTAAATTGTCTTACAATAAAGTCATTTCTTTTAAAAATTTAGGATAAAATAATTTAAATCAAATAAGAGGCTTTTTCACATAGATTTATTTTCAATAAAACTAGACTATTTTTCTATATTTTATCAGCCAAATAATTAATGTGTCATATTCATATAGGATTAAACTATTATAACTGTCGTATAATTAAAATGAATTTAAGTGATTATAAAAATAAGCATTCTAAAATGCGAATTCTAAATTTATCATTTCTAAAATATAAGTGTTTGGGATTCACATGAGATGATTTCGTGTCATATAACATTAAGTTTTAGAAAATGCATGTTTTTAAACCCATTATATCTATTTGTGTGTCTATTTCCGTGATGAAATATGGTTCAAAACATTCAATTTGACGGCATGTTCTACCTTGCGCTTTAATTGAACGACTTGTGTTGGTAAAAACTAACTTTTGACTTATGTCACAAAATTTAGCAGGGGGAAACATTTAAATGTGATGAAGTGAAAGCACATTTTTATGATTCTTCAAATTCATATTGTTTTGTGTATAATATATGAAATAAAAATTAAATGAAAAATATGAATTTAAAATTAAAAAATATTCATTAACAATAAATGATAACTCGGAGTGTCTTGTGTGAATAAAAAATATTCATTAACAATAAATGAAAAATATGAATGTCTTATGTAAATAAAAAAAAATATGAATAAAAAAAATAAATAAATTTACATTAAGTAAAAAATATAAATGTCTTATGTAATTAAAAAATATATGAATTTAAATTAAGTAAAAAATATTCATTAACAATTAATGAAAAATATGTATGTCTTATGTAATTAAAAATTAAATGAAAACTATTAATGAGAGACACATTGAAAAATATTCTTACCTTAAAAGTGACTGTTATATGCTTATTCCAACTGCTATCCACCGTCAACCTGCATCGTTGCTCGCCTGGTGGGTACTGTCTGATAACCAGATATTCTTATCTTTGACGGTTTTCCCGAAAGTTGACTCACTACATAAGTAAAAATGACAGGTTCAGATCTGAAATTAAGAGTTTATTCATATCGAATATAATTAATATAACATGCAATTAAAAAGAGACTTAATTTATTTAATACGTCATAATTAAGAATTTAATTAAATCCTGAATATAATTTTTTAAAATCTTATTAATAGAATAGAATAGAAATTCTTTTCAACATTTTCAAGAAACACACGTGTTATTGAATACTTAATAGAATATTTTTCGTAATGAATGTGTAATTAACAATTTTTAAATGATTTTTTCTAATTAATTAGTGTTTAATTAAAATTTTCATAATTAAAATAAATATATCAAATAAAAAAGGAATTCTTTTCAAGAAACACAAGTTATTATTAAGTAATATTTTGAATAACTACAAACTTTAATCATGATGAGTATGATCTTTTCTTCTCATGTGTTATAAAAACAAGTTTAAGTACCTAAATTTATTGATATATTTCATTGTGTGTTGGATCCTTCTTTACTAATCTCGTTAAAATTATTCATTTACCAATGATTTAAACTTCACATTTTAAAGTTATTTATATAATATACTAACATTTGACTATTAAATATCAAATAATGGATATGCACTTTTTACACTCACATCTTACAATGCACTTAGTAACCAAATTTAATGATTTTTAAGCATGTCTTCTTAAATTTTTTTCAATGAAAGACTATCACAGTTGAATATTTAGCTTTCTCTTCATAACTTTATCGAGAAATATGTAATGTATACCACATGATTTCATTAAATGAATCACAATACAATTCAAACTTCTCATTTTCAATGTTTTATATATACTAGTGTTTATCAAATAGGTGTTTATTCTGAACAATCATTACTTAATATATTGATGAAAAGTTTGTGTTGAACGGTTTTTAACTCAAATGGTGTGAGAGAAGGATATATTAGGACAGAAGTTATTAAATATAGAGTCTTTAAAGTTTATACCCGTGCAAGAATTGGCATTTCAAGAAACAAAGTTGTGTCACATTTGAAAGCATTCTTTATATTCGAAACGCACACGTGATCACGATCACATCACTGAAGAGCATAGAGAAGCTGTTTATGTTGTATATAATTTGAATTTTCATTAACACAATATTATAACCGAAGTTTTTCGACAGTTTGAAAAATTATGATGTTCAACGTATGCACACGTTAACACAGAATAAGATTAGCTTATGCCCTTTCGATGATAAGCGTTATTTGCAGGTAAGATGTATTAACATAACAAAATTTTCTTGGTAATTTTACTCGCAGGTTTCGAAACCACAAACATCTGATCATACTTCTCATTTTTAACACGCGACACTAACCATTGGGCCATTAAAGCCCGTAATTTAGTAACTAAAAATTAAGAAAGATCATCGAAAATGATTACTTCACACATGCAAAAATAATTTTTATTGTGACTTATCAGTTAAAAATCACGAAGAAAAGAAAAATATCACATATGTTTTGGATTACTTTGAGATTTTATGAGTCACTTCATCAGTTAAATAGACATAACCAGTTCTTATGAATCACTACTTATGCTTAAATTTTGAAACACTTGCTTATATGAAATGTATTATATTTTAGTTTATCAGTGATAGTGCGATTACTTGTTAATAATTTTAATGTTATTAAAAAAATTTAAAAAAATCAAATGTGAATAATTAATTAAAAAAACACAAGTCACTATTAAAGGTTTGAACAAATTATTAAAATTATTTTACAAAACTTTTCAAATTATTTAAAAATGTTTCACTAATATTTAGTAATCGTCAAATTTTAATGTCGATAATCATTTATGTGAGTCAGGTTTTCTGTTTTAACTGTTAAGTTATCAGATTCCCCCTTCAAGTACATCTCATTGATAAGTTTTAATCAACCAATCAACTATTTATTTACCCCAGCAACCAGCTATTTGTTTACCCTAGTAACCAAAAAGCTTTTGTCGACACATGAACAAAATTTTGAAGATGCAAGACTCTTCATTTTCACTCGAAAAAACAATGACTTATGTAATAAATTTTTTCTTTACTTAAATGAAACCTTCACATGTGTATGGTAAAACTTGGAAAATTTCATTTAATGCACAAATTTAAAGTTAACAGACAAGGTCTTCACACATCTTTTAGTATTTTACTAACACTTTGCCAAATATCTTTAGAAAACAACAACAGAATTTTAAATAATTATTTTAATAAAAATTCTCTTTTGTAAGTGACATTATTAAACTAACTTGAAAAATTAACTTGGCAAAGCAAGTTTTCACTATTCCAACTAAGTAATATTCATAAGTTTTATATGATAAACAACCTGTTTGGTTATGTCCCAGCATGGCTTTATAAAATGTATCTAAAATAACCTTTAATATCAATGTTTAAAAATATGCGAATAATTCAGTTAGTCTTTTATAGATGATTATTTTCCCTTCTATTATTTAAAAGACATTTTAAAATAAAATTATTACTGATGCCAGTTTATCCCAGTGTTATGAAATGTGTATGCAAAACTTTTAATTCTAATTTTCACATTTTATTATTTCAAATTATTGTTTGCAAGTTGTACTAAAATTTGGAAAAAAATATTTAATTTTCATGCATAATTAAATTGAAATACTTTAATAATAAAGACACATTTAACATTGTATACTCACCTAATCCAACACTTTCACAAATACACGTCCGACTCGCTCCAAGGTTTAGGAAGAAATGAGAGATTCAAAGTCCTTATCAGAAAATGTTATCAGATAGTCTTATCTTAAGATAAGTGACGTCAGAGAACATATGTCATCAACTGGTCACGTGATGTATATCACATGACCAGTGCTTTGTTAATTAATCTTATTAATTATTAAGTATTAAATTATTAATTATTAATTAATTAATTATTAAGTATTAAATTAAATTATTTAATATTATTAATTCTTTGTTATTAAAAAATAATAACTATTTTTAATAAGATTAATTAATAATATTAAATAATTTAATTTAATACTTAATAATTAATTAATTAATAATTAATAATTTAATACTTAATAATTAATAAGATTAATTAACAAAGCACTGGTCATGTGATATACATCACGTGACCAGTTGATGACATATGTTCTCTGACGTCACTTATCTTAAGATAAGACTATCTGATAACATTTTCTGATAAGGACTTTGAATCTCTCATTTCTTCCTAAACCTTGGAGCGAGTTGGACGTGTATTTGTGAAAGTGTTGGATTAGGTGAGTATACAATGTTAAATGTGTCTTTATTATTAAAGTATTTCAATTTAATTATGCATGAAAATTAAATATTTTTTTCCAAATTTTAGTACAACTTGAAAACAATAATTTGAAATAATAAAATGTGAAAATTAGAATTAAAAGTTTTGCATACACATTTCATAACACTGGGATAAACTGGCATCAGTAATAATTTTATTTTAAAATGTCTTTTAAATAATAGAAGGGAAAATAATCATCTATAAAAGACTAACTGAATTATTCGCATATTTTTAAACATTGATATTAAAGGTTATTTTAGATACATTTTTTAAAGCCATGCTGGGACATAACCAAACAGGTTGTTTATCATATAAAACTTATGAATATTACTTAGTTGGAATAGTGAAAACTTGCTTTGCCAAGTTAATTTTTCAAGTTAGTTTAATAATGTCACTTACAAAAGAGAATTTTTATTAAAATAATTATTTAAAATTCTGTTGTTGTTTTCTAAAGATATTTGGCAAAGTGTTAGTAAAATACTAAAAGATGTGTGAAGACCTTGTCTGTTAACTTTAAATTTGTGCATTAAATGAAATTTTCCAAGTTTTACCATACACATGTGAAGGTTTCATTTAAGTAAAGAAAAAATTTATTACATAAGTCATTGTTTTTTCGAGTGAAAATGAAGAGTCTTGCATCTTCAAAATTTTGTTCATGTGTCGACAAAAGCTTTTTGGTTACTAGGGTAAACAAATAGCTGGTTGCTGGGGTAAATAAATAGTTGATTGGTTGATTAAAACTTATCAATGAGATGTACTTGAAGGGGGAATCTGATAACTTAACAGTTAAAACAGAAAACCTGACTCACATAAATGATTATCGACATTAAAATTTGACGATTACTAAATATTAGTGAAACATTTTTAAATAATTTGAAAAGTTTTGTAAAATAATTTTAATAATTTGTTCAAACCTTTAATAGTGACTTGTGTTTTTTTAATTAATTATTCACATTTGATTTTTTTAAATTTTTTTAATAACATTAAAATTATTAACAAGTAATCGCACTATCACTGATAAACTAAAATATAATACATTTCATATAAGCAAGTGTTTCAAAATTTAAGCATAAGTAGTGATTCATAAGAAGTGGTTATGTCTATTTAACTGATGAAGTGACTCATAAAATCTCAAAGTAATCCAAAACATATGTGATATTTTTCTTTTCTTCGTGATTTTTAACTGATAAGTCACAATAAAAATTATTTTTGCATGTGTGAAGTAATCATTTTCGATGATCTTTCTTAATTTTTAGTTACTAAATTACGGGCTTTAATGGCCCAATGGTTAGTGTCGCGTGTTAAAAATGAGAAGTATGATCAGATGTTTGTGGTTTCGAAACCTGCGAGTAAAATTACCAAGAAAATTTTGTTATGTTAATACATCTTACCTGCAAATAACGCTTATCATCGAAAGGGCATAAGCTAATCTTATTCTGTGTTAACGTGTGCAGACGTTGAACATCATAATTTTTCAAACTGTCGAAAAACTTCGGTTATAATATTGTGTTAATGAAAATTCAAATTATATACAACATAAACAGCTTCTCTATGCTCTTCAGTGATGTGATCGTGATCACGTGTGCGTTTCGAATATAAAGAATGCTTTCAAATGTGACACAACTTTGTTTCTTGAAATGCCAATTCTTGCACGGGTATAAACTTTAAAGACTCTATATTTAATAACTTCTGTCCTAATATATCCTTCTCTCACACCATTTGAGTTAAAAACCGTTCAACACAAACTTTTCATCAATATATTAAGTAATGATTGTTCAGAATAAACACCTATTTGATAAACACTAGTATATATAAAACATTGAAAATGAGAAGTTTGAATTGTATTGTGATTCATTTAATGAAATCATGTGGTATACATTACATATTTCTCGATAAAGTTATGAAGAGAAAGCTAAATATTCAACTGTGATAGTCTTTCATTGAAAAAAATTTAAGAAGACATGCTTAAAAATCATTAAATTTGGTTACTAAGTGCATTGTAAGATGTGAGTGTAAAAAGTGCATATCCATTATTTGATATTTAATAGTCAAATGTTAGTATATTATATAAATAACTTTAAAATGTGAAGTTTAAATCATTGGTAAATGAATAATTTTAACGAGATTAGTAAAGAAGGATCCAACACACAATGAAATATATCAATAAATTTAGGTACTTAAACTTGTTTTTATAACACATGAGAAGAAAAGATCATACTCATCATGATTAAAGTTTGTAGTTATTCAAAATATTACTTAATAATAACTTGTGTTTCTTGAAAAGAATTCCTTTTTTATTTGATATATTTATTTTAATTATGAAAATTTTAATTAAACACTAATTAATTAGAAAAAATCATTTAAAAATTGTTAATTACACATTCATTACGAAAAATATTCTATTAAGTATTCAATAACACGTGTGTTTCTTGAAAATGTTGAAAAGAATTTCTATTCTATTCTATTAATAAGATTTTAAAAAATTATATTCAGGATTTAATTAAATTCTTAATTATGACGTATTAAATAAATTAAGTCTCTTTTTAATTGCATGTTATATTAATTATATTCGATATGAATAAACTCTTAATTTCAGATCTGAACCTGTCATTTTTACTTATGTAGTGAGTCAACTTTCGGGAAAACCGTCAAAGATAAGAATATCTGGTTATCAGACAGTACCCACCAGGCGAGCAACGATGCAGGTTGACGGTGGATAGCAGTTGGAATAAGCATATAACAGTCACTTTTAAGGTAAGAATATTTTTCAATGTGTCTCTCATTAATAGTTTTCATTTAATTTTTAATTACATAAGACATGCATATTTTTCATTAATTGTTAATGAATATTTTTTACTTAATTTAAATTCATATATTTTTTAATTACATAAGACATTTATATTTTTTACTTAATGTAAATTTATTTATTTTTTTTATTCATATTTTTTTTTATTTACATAAGACATTCATATTTTTCATTTATTGTTAATGAATATTTTTTATTTACACAAGACACTCCGAGTTATCATTTATTGTTAATGAATATTTTTTAATTTTAAATTCATATTTTTCATTTAATTTTTATTTCATATATTATACACAAAACAATATGAATTTGAAGAATCATAAAAATGTGCTTTCACTTCATCACATTTAAATGTTTCCCCCTGCTAAATTTTGTGACATAAGTCAAAAGTTAGTTTTTACCAACACAAGTCGTTCAATTAAAGCGCAAGGTAGAACATGCCGTCAAATTGAATGTTTTGAACCATATTTCATCACGGAAATAGACACACAAATAGATATAATGGGTTTAAAAACATGCATTTTCTAAAACTTAATGTTATATGACACGAAATCATCTCATGTGAATCCCAAACACTTATATTTTAGAAATGATAAATTTAGAATTCGCATTTTAGAATGCTTATTTTTATAATCACTTAAATTCATTTTAATTATACGACAGTTATAATAGTTTAATCCTATATGAATATGACACATTAATTATTTGGCTGATAAAATATAGAAAAATAGTCTAGTTTTATTGAAAATAAATCTATGTGAAAAAGCCTCTTATTTGATTTAAATTATTTTATCCTAAATTTTTAAAAGAAATGACTTTATTGTAAGACAATTTAATTAGACATCGTAATTAATAAGATTATTATTAACTCTTATTAGATTAAACTTACACTAGGTTCCTATCACAAAAGCTATGATTCACAGATAAGATGGCCCCTTTTTCTCGAAATCAGATAAGAATGAATCATACTTATCGCTTGTGAGGTAATGAAATCAGATGTGATTATTCTTCTTGCTGGAACAATTTCAAGGCTGTGCGATATTTGCATTAAACTGTTAAAGTAAGTTTATTACCTGAATGAAAATTTTAAATATTAATTAAATAGTAAAATCAGGTACTGAAAATTAATAGCTTGATGTTAATTGATATTTTTCATTTATTGTTAATTCATATTTTTCATTTAATATTTAATATATATACATAATATTATACACCAAAACATAAATGTTTAAAGTTTTATACGGATGTGTATTCCTATATTAATATTAAGTTTTAAATCAATGCTATGTTTAATTAATATTTTATTAATGTTAATGTTTTTCATTTATTGTTATTGATATTTTTCATTTAATATTTAAAACATACATTATATTATACACAAAAGCGTAAGAATTTAAAGTTTTATATGAATACGTGTTCCGTTTTTAACTAGATCACATACTCAACCTTATGTAATCATTTTAATCATAGGTTAGTTTAAATTTTCAAATAGTTAAATCCGAAATGAATGTATTACACTCTTTATTTTGCTAACAAAGTACAGAAAAAAATAAATATTTTAGTTTTATTTAAAACAAATCGATGAGAAAAAAAAAAGCCTCTAATTTGATTTAAATAATTATATCTTAAATTTTCAAAAGATATTGCTCAAAAGACCTTATTTTATTTCAAGTCAAATAATTTTAATTAGACATAGTACTCATTAAGATTAATTAAGATAACATATGAACCCCAGTTCCTTATCAGCTATGATTCAGAGATTCAACCCTTTTCGGAAAACGCTATCAGATAAGCAGATAAGAATGATTCATCGAGGTTTACACACACATATACTGCAATGAATTTAGTATCCTCTCTTTGAGAAAATAATTATTAAACTCTACATCGATTCGTATTTCATTCATGTTAAGGTATGCAAAATATTATTTTCAATACAGTTTTAAAAATATTTAAAAGCATTTTTCACAAATTATTTTGATTTGAAGATAAAATACAATGTTAAATAAAATCTCATTAACAGGGTTTGAAAAAGTTCCGCGTTACTGGTTATAAATATTATATATTTTTAAATTAATGAAGATGAATTCATTTCGATAATAAATATAGTTTAAAATTTTTTTTAACCGACAAGTATTAAAACATTAAAAATAAGTTCCTTTTTTTTTTCTTCGGAAAGTCAAAAATTCTATTAATATTAAAATTTATTTATTTGAAAATTGTTCTGCCAGGGAAAAATTACACATGTCAAAAGATATTTATGTTAAAAATCGCTTACATTTTCAGAAAGGAAAGGACACACAAAAATTACTTATATTAAACACATTGTTATGTTAAAAAATATGCACGAATTTTGAAAAAGGGGTGTCTGGTGAGGAACACTTTATTCTTTTTATTATTAAATTTCATTAATTGGAACAGAAATAGTTTTCATCAACATCTACACAATCACACGAAAGAAATGCGAATACAGATTGCAAACTTCAACAATTAAAAATTAGTTCCCAAAAAATCACAAGATTCTTTTAAGTTTCCCAATAAAAATTATTACCGATCAAAAGTTCTACAAATTGTTTTCGAAGTCACCTCATTAAAATGATTATTTAAAAATTAAGTTCAAATTCCCGTTACAGACATGCGTTATTTATGATGGTTGAAGCTTATTCAAGCCTTTCTAAGGAAATCTAACAGTTATTCACACATGATTCGAGGAAAATCACAGATTCCGAACGGTTAGGGCGACGAGTGCGATTCAATGTTAGTACGTAAAATCCCATTTTGAAACATATTTTCTCATTCATATTTTAAAGTTATTTTTTAACTAATCTAAAATATCAAGTGTATAACATAGTTAACTAAAAATAGTACTCGAAATAATTTTAAAGTTCCTTCATTAAATTAATATTTAAAGTTATTATTCTCAAATTCCCATTACCAGCATGTGTTATTTATGACTTGGTGGAGATAAAGGTGGTGGAAGTCTTTCTAAGATAGTCTAAGCCAGTATGCACACATGATTCAAAGAAAATTACAAACTCCATACGGTTAGGTCGACGAGCGCACGTCAATCTCATTGCAAAAAAGTTAAACTCCCCCTATTAAACATTTATATCTGCAAAATATCCTTCGTGAATGATTAGTCTAAAATAATAATTTCCTCCAAAATACCCGCTTAACTCATCATGTAAGAGCAGAGTGAAAAAAAAAAAAATCAATCTCCCCAAATTCCCACTTAAAATCGAAAAATTAAACTCTTAAATTTCACTAAACTGAAAATTTTTAAGTTGGCACATTAAAATTAAAAACCCCTCGTACAATAGTATAGGAAAAAACATTCTGTGTATCCAAATACCCGCTTAACTCCTCATCTAAAACACGGTGAAAAAAAAAAAAAAAAAAAAAAAAATCAATCTCCCCAAAATTTTTGCTTAAAATCAAAAAATAAACTCTTAAATTACACCAAACTGAAAATTTTTAAGTCACCACATTAAAATTAAAAACTACTCATACAATAGTACAGAAAAAAACATTCTGTGTCCCCAAAATATCCGCTTAACCCCTTATTAAAAACACGATGAAAAAAAAAAAAATCAATCTCCCCAAAATTTCCGCTTCAAATCAAAAAATAAATCCTTAAACTAAAGTTCACCGAAAAATTCCCTTCATTATTTTTTACTCATTATTTTTAATTATCATTTTTAATTATTACCTTCATTATTTTTACTCAATATTTTTAATTACTTTTTTATTAATTACTAATTATCGTTAATTGCTGTTATTCACTTCTTAAATTCCACTACGTACTACACTTGACTAAAAAATACCGCTCGAAAAATTCTAAGTCCCTTCATTATTTATCACTTATTATTTTTAATTACCTTTTAATTAATTACTATTTTTAATTTAATATGAATCATTCATCTCTTAATCAACAGTCAAAAGAACCGCTCGTATTGTAGTATACTTAAAAAATTTATCCCCCTTTTACCCCTCTCTTATAGCATAAAATATTCAAATTTCACGAAAAAAATTTAATCCCCCTTTTTAACCCCTTCTCTTATAAGACAACCTTGAGGAATGAGGAGGATTGAGGAGGAGGAGGATTAAGGAGGAGGGCTGTGGAGGAGGATTGAGGAGGAGGATCCCACCACCACCACCGATCCTCAATCCTCCTCCTGGGGCCGGACTCTCATTTTTCCCCTACTTAGGATGGAAAAATAATATTCTGCTTCTTTATTCTTTTATCATACTTGAAATGCTTATTTCATATAAAAGAATGAATATTGTAATTACTTAAAGGAAATTATGACATCAGAAATTATATTAGATTTAGATTTAAATATATTTCTTAAATGAAAGGGTTTTTATGCCTTTAAAAACTTATTTTATTTAATGTTTTGCAGGACTCAGGAATTAAGCTTAGCAACAATTATTTAAAGCTTTTTTTTCTTTATAAGGAAAAATACATGTAGAACCTTTCTAAATTACATTAATCATAGATTAATACGTTTATGTCGTTTAAAACACTTAGATTTAAATCAGTTTTGAATTAAATCGATGATTTTTTTTTAATTGTTAATTAAAATCACGATTTAATCGCTAACTTAAATCAACTAATTAAAATAGTTGACACCCTAAGTAAAATTTAAATGAATGTGATAAAATTAAGAAATTGGTTTGTAAACTTGTTTTATTTGACATACATTCGAAAAAAATATATTGAATAAAAACTAATGAATTTTACCTGTGGTTATATGCAATATTGTAATTTTTGTACCTGTTTACCTTTTCTTTTCTTTTCTTTTTCCTTGGGTTAATCATATTATTTTCTGATAGTGTATATCATATAGATATTTTGAAATTCCTTTCATCATTCACAAAATAAAATAATAAAAACTTCTAGAATAAAAAAATAAATAGACAATAGAATTATGACATTTTAACCTCATTCTTTCAATTATATGGATTATTTATAGATTTTTATTTATTTCAACAAAATGATTGAAATTTAAAGAAAAGCAAACAGAAAAAATATTTTGTCATACCTTTTTTTCATCTACGTATTTCTTTATTTTTTCACGTAATCCTTAGCATTCATTGTAGAAAAACACATTCCAATTAATTACAAAAGCAATGGCATGAATCTTTCACACATGCCGAAAGCATTTGTAAACTTTCTTGGACATATTTAATATTGTATAAACAGAATATTGAGACACTCTTGTAATTCATTTTGCCCAAGTTTTTAAACTTTGACGCACTATACGTACATAAACGGCTATTTTTACAAAGAAAATGCTCTCGTTCTCTGTGTATTCCAAAGATCAACAAATGAACTGTACTGTCTGTAATTTAAAAATCGTCTGCGTTTTTCTCTATTGCTCATGACATATGCGCAAGTTCCAAATTCCAAGTAAAAATTATAAAGCAAATACTGCATATATTACTCAACTTTGAAAGTTTATCACCTGCAAGATCAAACCAGCAGGCTTAAGATTTTTTTTTTCTTTTGAAACCGCAGATGTAATTGTCGCAGAAGTGCGTTTTGTTAAAGACAGCTGATCGTTAACAAAAAATCACAGTAAACATAAATTGGCATATGTATACCTGAAACATTTTTACACTCTTCTGTATTTACAAGACGAAAATACCCGATTCGTGAAAATATTCGAATTCCTCTTTTTAAAGGATTTTACACGTTTTATGAGGTCAAAAGTACAAAAAAAAAAAAAAAAAAGGAAAAAAAAAAAAAAAAAAAAACATGTTTTTACAAAATGTGCAAGTCTGTGACTCTGTCTGTCTGTCTCTATGTGATATAAATTTTGTGGGTGTTCTACCTCAAGAACTAATGCATGATATTTGATTTAAAAAAATATTCAGATAGCATCTGATATAAATTGATGCTGATTAGTTTTTGCTGGAAATCACTCAACAAGCGAAGCTGCTATGCTGCATTTTTTACGTATAACGCAACAGCTATATATCTCAATAACTAACGCACGGATTTCTATCAAAAATCAGATTCAGTTATTCCTAGACATGAATTGGTGCTGTTTACATTTTGGAGCAAATCATACATCAAGTGGGGTTGCTATTCTGCATTTTTCATGATCTTTGCAATAGTTCTATCTCAAGAGCTAATGCACGGAGTTTAATAAAAATTTATATTCATGTGGTCCATGATATAGATTGATACTGATTAGTTTTTGGTGTAAATCGCTCAATAGGTGGCGCTGCACAGAGATTTCAATGAAACTTCAGATTCAGTTAATCCTTGACATGAATTGATGTTGTTTACATTTTGCTGTAAATCGCTCAACAGATGGCACTTATATGCTGCATTTTTCACGGTATCCACAATAGCAAGAATTAATGCATGGATTTTGATCAAACTTCAGATTCAATAAATCATGATATGAACTAGTTCTGTTTAAATTTTGGTGTCAATCGCTCAACAGGTGACGCTGCTATACTGATTTTTTCCCTATCCCTGCAATAGCTCTATCTCAAGAACTATTACACGAATTATTTCATAAAACTTCAGATTCAGTTATAGCTTGATTATTGCTGTTTATGTTTTGGTATAAATTGTTCAAAAAGTGGCGCTTTTATGGTGCAATTTTCCTGATATTCACAATAGTCCTAGTTTAAGAACTAATGCACGGAATTGCATGCCTTTCGAATCCTCAAAAGGATCATAGATTGTTATTTAATTTTGGCACTGTGGTAGAGAATTTTAAGTATTAACATGCACGAAACACAAGAAAATTTTGAAATTGGCACAACCGACTTGTTTAATTATATGAAATTCATATAATAGAAAATCATTCTGTTTTCTGCATGAATTAATTACACTTTATTTACATCAAAATATTTTTTTTCTTAGCGGTACAGAGAGCGAATCGAGCACGGCAGATGAAATTTTCAAACCTTCTTTGGGATTTGGAAGGGAGAGTGTTGGGGAAGATGGGGAGAGTACATTTTGATTTTATTTGAACTTTATACATACACGTGCATATATATGTATGTCTATTTGTGTGTTAGAAATATGATTCTGCATGTCAATAATTATTTTATAACAAGCTGGAAATTGCACGTCAAGCGTAGCAAATGATATGCGTTCGTGCTATTAAAAATATTCAGATTTTGGTGTACTGTATATGGTATTTCGGATACAATGCGTACACGACATTTCGGTCCCTATCCATTTCGGTCCCAAGACATTTCGGCCCCGAGACATTTCGGTTCCGAGACATTTCGGTCCCTGGCCATTTCGGTCCCGGGACATTTCGGTCCCGAGACATTTCGGACCCGAGACATTTCGGTCCCTGGTCATTTCGTTCCCTTGCCATTTCGGTCCCTTGCTATTTAACTTGGTTTCTGATTGATGAAGGCCTACTAAACGCTGTAAGCTCAACATTGTTCGAACTTTTTTTAATATTTTTATTCTTCTGCCTCTCTTCTCTCAAATTTTATACAAAGCTGAATATAATAGTCCAATAAGTTTAATCTATTGTAACTCGTGATAATAAAATCACAGCGAGTTGAAAATTTGATTAAATAATGTTATATAATTTTACACTGTCTTTATTATTATTATTTAACAGAAGGAGTATTTTAAGTTTTATCATATATCCTTTGTATTAGGTATTTTATGTATACAAAAAACTAAAATACATATTTGATTGATTGTTTTAGCACAATTTCTTAGAATCTTTAAATTAATGATTTCGTAACTAGGCGTGCTACGATTTTTTTTTTTTAAATAAAAATGCTCCAAAGACCTTTTTTTATGTAATTAATTATTAAAAGCATTTTTTTTTTTTTTTTTTTTTTTTTTTTTTTTTTTTTTTTTTACAGTTTTTTCATTTTATGAAGACAATTTTTGTGAATTAATTTTATTGAAAGTGGGCCTATTTCTTTGTAATAAAATGATTATTTTTTAATTTTATATAATAATGTAACTATTATTTTAAAGAATTTTATTTTAAATTTTGAATTGACAAAACTAAGTTTTTTTAATTTATCGTTTATTTATTTATTTATTTGCATTACCTTTTCGCTCCTACATTCAGACACTTTTCTCCGGCAGGGACTTCTGTGGCTCTGGGGGGATTCAATAGAGTCCTGGAGGGATTACACTTTTTTACCACTGAAAACACAAAATCTCAAAATTTCCGGCGGGGGCATTTGATAGCTCCGGGGGGAATGACCAGCCCCTGAATTCAACACTCTAAAATGTTCCCTATAAAATTATGTCAGATATTTCCCGTGCACAAAATTTCAGCTTGCTGGAGAAGGGACCGAAAAGTCCAGGGACCGAAACGTCTCGGGACCGAAACGTCTCGGGACCGAAACGTCTCGGGACCGAAATGTCTCGGGACCGAAATGTCTCCGGACCGAAATGGCCAGGGACCGAAATGTCTTGGGACCGAAACGTCTCGGGACCGAAACGGCGGGACCGAAATGGCGGGACCGAAACGTCCTGCTTCCCGGATACAATATAGTAGGGCTACTAGATTTACGAGCTGAAGCATCCGCCATTGATATGCCTTTGGGTTTGCCATATGTACCCAGCGCCCATTCGCTTCTATGTAAACAGAGAGCAACGATGCTGCATTTTGACAGTTATTTTCTATTAAATACACGTTATAATTAAATACGAAATTTATGGTAAGATGTTGCTCTGCTATGAATTGTTCAAACCATTTTAGAAAAGGACACAAGGCGTTCCAATTTCTGGAAGAAAACACAAAACAAACAAAGTAAATAACCAACTGTCGTCGAAATGATTGGCGCGGTTTTTGAAAGCGCCTAATTTAAAAGTCGGTCAAAACTTGTAAAAATAAATGATGATTACGATTCTTTTAGATTTAATTTTTTATATCTGTATTTATATAATTCTCGTATGATAGCGGTTCCCAATCAAGGGTATGCATGCTCTTGGGGATACGTTGCGGGTTTTCTGAGGGCATGTCTTAAATAAGTAATGTTTTAAATCACAAAAATGTTAGAAATGATAATGTAATTTTTATCGATTTAATATGATTGAGAAAAGATAATAACAAATAAGAAAAAATGCACAATTAATTATTATTATTATAATTTATTTATTATTATTATATAGTATTAGATATTTTTATTAATTATTATATTATATTATATTATAATTATATAATTTTTTGTAGATATAAATATAATATATAACGTAATAACATATTAATACATAACTTTATAATTAAAAAAAATAATAATATATAAATTGTTATATATAATTAAAATTATAAATAATTTTAAAATATAAATATATAAATAATGCAAATATAATTATATTATATTATAAATATTATCCCAATATATATACATATTATGTTACTTTGTATAATTATATTGCATTATACAATATAATAAATATTAGATTATATATATATATATATATATATATATATATATATATATATATATATATATATATATATATATATATATATATATATATATAATCTAATATTTATTATATTGTATAATGCAATATAATTATACAAAGTAACATAATATGTATATATATTGGGATAATATTTATAATATAATATAATTATATTTGCATTATTTATATATTTATATTTTAAAATTATTTATAATTTTAATTATATATAACAATTTATATATTATTAATTTTTTAATTATAAAGTTATGTATTAATATGTTATTACGTTATATATTATATTTATATCTACAAAAAATTATATAATTATAATAATATACTAATCTATATATATATATATATAATAAAATAATATAAAACTATATAAATATAATAAATTATTCATATTTAATTTAATAATTGTAATCTAACAATAACAATCGTAATAATAATAGTTTAATAAATGACTAATTTATAATTTAATAATTAATAAAATATATTAACTATAATTATAATAAATGCATTATGTAAACAATATATTTAAATAATATATAAATTATTATGTATAATTATTATGCATTACGTTAATGTATTAATTATTACATTGTTTATTATTTATTATTTAATTATATATTTATCTTTTTGATTTACTATGAGTTGATAGAATATCATTTTTTAAATATATATTTGTTAATGAGTAGATTTTTTAATATTTGATTTTAATTAGTTATACATTTAATTTTTTATTGATTTACTATGAGTTAATAAAATATTATCATTTTTTAAATTAATTCTTGCCAGTGAAATTAACTTTTTAATATGTAATTTTATTTATTTATACAATTATGTTTATTAATTTACTATCAATTATTACTATCAAATATAATTTTTTTATGAATTCTTGTTCGTGAAACTAATTTTAATTTAATTTTATTTATTTATACAATTATTTTTATTAATTTGCTATTAGTTAATAAAATATTATCATTTTTAAAATCAATTCTTGTAATTGAAACTAATTTTTAATATTTATTTTTATTTATTTTTACAATTATTTTTATTAATTTACTATCGGTTAATAAAATATATAATATTTTTTTATTTTTTTTGATAATTTATTAGAACAGAAAAAATACATTCTTCATTACTATTTTATTTTTAGCACATATTTATTAAGTTTAATATCTATCAGTTCCTTGTCACTTTTTTGCTGCGTCACATTTTTTCAGCATTTGTTTTTTCTGTCACTTTCTTCCAGTCACTTTTTTTCCGTTTATCACATAGATGATGCATTACTTGTAGTTTAAGTAATATATGATAAACAAATTTCTTGAGATCGCCAATAAGGCGCTAAAGTCACCTCTGTGGTCGCCAAGAAGCAGGGATGTACCCACAGTGTACCTAAATATGGCGGTGATGCTCCGGCCCATAATTCTAGAGGCTCTACAATATAGTGGCCGACATCTTCCGTGTGTCCCTGTAAATGCTATCTATTTTCTATTATACAGGAAATAACTTGTAATAAACATCAACAAAGTATATCAATTTCATAAAATGTGAAATAGTTTAATAGTATTTTAACGCGCCCAAAACAGTATTTTCCCTTTTAATATTATGTAATAGAATATTTGTGTGTGGCCTTGTAAATTAATAAAGTAGATAGTGTAAGTATTTGTAATTAATTCATCAACCACATAGGATCTTAAAACTTTTGAAAAATAGCATTCGAAACACCTGCAGTTACTGTTAATCTTGCACCTTTTAATAAGCAGGTGAAAAGCGTCATAAGTGAGAGCATGTTGTTTAATTTGACTTCACGTCATGAATCAACCATGGTCGATCATTGTAAACAATAAAGTTCATTTATAGTATTAAATAAAGTGCTTTCTCATCTGAGCGGAAACAGCTGAAATAAACAAGTCATGTAAAAAATTTCCAACGGAAGACAGAAGATTTCTGGAATTCAGATAGTTTCGGTCGAACTTTTAATATCATTTTCGCCGATAACGAATTTTCGGAGAAACTCAAATTTTGGGCCGAAAACGAAAACGAAAATGAAACCGAATTTTAGGCGAAACTTCAATTTTGGGCCGAAAATGAAAACAAAACGAATTTTAGAATGTTCTCTACTTGTAATTATAGGTAACACGCGTAGTTCTAGTCATTTTTCAACATTTACACATTTGTTTGAGTTTATAAAGAGATAACAAATTGCACATTCGATTTCACAAGTTAGATACACATAAAAATAGGTAAATTTTTGTTCAAAATGTGTAAATTTTATGACAAGTATGCATTTTTAAAAAATTACACACTTATCTGTGTATATATCATTATGTTAAATTTAGAATAACTCACAAATTCGTGCAAATAATGGCATTTTTCAACATTTACACACCTGTCTGAGTTTTTCAAGTGATAACAAATTACACACTTACTTTCATAAGATAAATACACATAAAAATAGGTAAATTTCAGAGAAAAAATGTGTAAATTTTACTACAGGTGTGTAATTTTAGAAATTTACACATATCCATGGGTAAAGTCAGTCAATTTACACATTTATTTTTTAGAGTGTAGGCTCTGATATGTTTTCCAGCTGGATTTGTGTGCTACATTTAATATTTTACTTTTATTCGGTAAATTTTGTTATTTAGATTCTAAATATTTTATGTACCATTTTTACCATACATTTTTGAAGTGATTCTCAAGATCGCATCCATGCTGAATTCTTTGATATGTGTGGCATATTACTGACCAGTGTGTAAATATGTATATAAATATTTTTTTGGGGCAATAAATACAAATCTACAATACAAATTGGCGTAAATTGAGTTATTTAGTCTTTAATTCTAAATTTACAAATAAATTTACTAATATTGCTTGTTTGTTCTTTTTTTGAAATATGAAAGCAATCTCTTCCCTGGAAGATACTTATTCATACTAGTGTTAAAATTTAGTTTTACACAATGATTTGTTGAGTGTGCTTCAGTAGAAAACTTCGAAAAATTGAAAAAATACTCTACAAAGCGAGCAAAATTTGGTGAGTCGAAGTTAGCTCCACTATATATGAATGAATAAGTAAACTCTCAATAGATGAGTACCTATTATTCTGATATTACACTCCCTGCTACAAATTAAAAACTCCAGAGAGCTCAAAAAACATTTCACGAATTTCATCCATGCCAGAAAAAAGGTCTTCTTCAAATTCCTCATCGATGATTGGTCGTGATATTGAAAGTAGCAATAACATTTACTAATTTTACGTTAGACAGTAACATTCATATTATCAAGTAGTGCAAAGTTAGTGATTTACCATGATTCTTTTAATTTTACTCACACCTTGGTGACGTAATGGAAAGACTGCATTCAAGACTGCTTTCAAGAAGGATATCGTGCTCACATGAACTTCATCAAATACAGTGTTGTGATTTGCTTCGAATAGTTACTTCTGTTTCAAATGCTTTAAAATGGAAAAAGTATAAGAAAATAAACAGTGCTGTAGTGGCAGTGTTAATGAAACTTCCACCAAATGATAAAAATGCATTTTACATAGTTATGGACATGGCTGAAGAAATTACAACTTTACTTCATGGACAAGCAGCCAAAGTCATAATAACAATGGACACTAACTATTTGCAATTTTTATATGAACGTGCTCTGAAAATCCCATTGTCTACAGACCACTCTCTTTATTGTTTTGTTTTGCATCTCGCAATGCACTAGCAAAGTATCTTGAAAGTAGTTGCCTTGATCCAAATCTATCTCACTCTTCTGCAACAATTCCTCAGATTTTAG
The DNA here is from genome assembly GCA_964019185.1 of Maratus speculifer. Taxonomy (NCBI): domain Eukaryota; kingdom Metazoa; phylum Arthropoda; class Arachnida; order Araneae; family Salticidae; genus Maratus; species Maratus speculifer. The sequence goes on along the minus strand of CAXHSM010001172.1, from coordinate 83,930 downwards.
AAAGATGAAATACGCTAGAGGTTGACAGTCTCACATGAATATCGTTTTGACATGCTACGACTTTCTCTTCGTTACAGTTACACAATTTACAGAGACTATTTCTCTGCAAAATGCAACTCAGTTCATGAGATATTGCGTAAGAGTATAGTTGAACCTACAATTTTTTTAAGGAATACCAGTGATTTAAAAACTTTGTCTTCCATATGTTACTCAATAATGGTAATATGGGAAACTTCCTTTTACAGTATCTAAACCCATTCGGATCATTTTTGTATTTTATCCTTGCTACTTTCCAGGGATATTGGGCATTACATTGCGTCTTATTAGAGAAACAAATTCAATATTATTTTATTCATGGATAGTTCCATTATGCATGATACATTCCAATATATATAGAGAGAGACAGCACAAATGAAGAACTTTAAAACATCATATCCAGTTATACAGAATGCTCTTCAAACTGATAGTTTTGCGGTATCCAAATCTAATTGCGTTTTACGAAACTATTTGCAAAACAGAAATAGGAACAAAAAATCAAAAGACAAGAACAAAGATAGAATTGCTGGTTTAGTTCTGAATGAAATCCTTTCCAAAGGTATTTTTTGTGTGCGCCATAAATATTAATACTTTGAAATATACTTCCAGACGAAGCTGCTAAGCAGTCCAGGAAACACTAACGACTTCAGACTTCCTTCTCGCTAAAAGTAGTTTACAGCAGCCATCATCAAGGAGCCATTCGTGATAACTGTGATGGAAGCCCTTTTTAAAATAACACTACACTAATGAATATTACATCCTCCTGGAAGATTCCTAAATCTGAGAAGGATGACATTCTGATTTGTGACAAAAAAGGACAATTGGAACTCGAAGAATTTGTAGCATATAGACATCAGAGTGAATTCGCTAAATTGCACTGTTAAAAAAAAAAAATCTGTGAATTCACGGTAAAACTACTGGCAGCAAAGTTGCCAGGCATGTACCTTTCCATTAGTATATTTTCCGTTTTGGGAAATAAAAGAAAGGAAAACTCCATTTGAAGAAGCTGTAACTGTCCGTTATAAGGTTCGAATTTTAATGATAATAATTTAATTTATTTTTTAAAACTAAAGAGTTGATCAATCGTCAAAGAAGTCGAAGATTCGAGTTGCGATAATATATTTAATCTAGTTTAATTTTTTTTTTATAGAATTACTTCAAACCATCCTGAGGATCAAACTCGAGGCCTCTTCACAGTGGATTAAGTCCTTACTGGCTGAGCCAAAGCTGCTGATGCCAATGTGTACAAAGTTTGTCTTTTATGAGTTAGTGGGAAAATCTGTTGTGATTTTTAAAGATTTCCTTTCAAATATATTCGTTACAATATTCGTAAACGGTTTATTTTATTTTATTTTAGACCGATGCATAATACTTATTATTTTTTAAATCAATTTTAATATTTTAACTACTTTAAAAAAATCACTGTTTAAAAAGTTTTTTTTTTATTATTAATCAGTGAATTAATGAATGAATTTTTTTTTATTCGTCTTTTACAAAAATAATGTTTTAGAGAATTTTTTGAAATTGTCGCACACTATTTATTTATTTATTTTGGGCTAATTAGTTAAAAGATTTTTTTAAATAAGAAATAAGACAAAAAAAAAAAATTAAAAGGGATTTTTTACGTTTTCATTATTTTATTCATTTTGTGTAATATTTTTTTATAAAATTAATATTTTTTTATAACGCATAACGCATTTATTAATGAAATAATAATAATGTTAATAGCACTGTAATAATTACTAGCAGGCGTCGCCCGCTACGCTGGTCTGTCTATCCAGATGGATCTTTGATTTTTTATAATAGGTTTTGTTGTAGAGCGACAAGCCCTATGCAATTTACAAAAACCCGTCATTCAAAATTTGTCTAACTAACAGTGTAGGTCTCATCAAAATCCGTCTATTAATAGTTTTTATAAAGACTAATCTTTCATAATCGGGTTTACGTGATTATAGAAATTTATTTCAAAATATCTGACTAACTCTATAATTCAGCATTGTAGAGCAATGTGCAATATACTAAAACCACCCCTGAAAAATTATCTTACTTATAATGCAAGTTTCTTCAAAATAAGTGTAGCGGTTTTTTTTAAAAATGAATAATATTCCACAAAAGAGTTTTACTGATTATTGAACTTTCTCCCGTAATTCAATAAATAAGTAATATAAAACAGTATGAAACAAGCTATATGCTCCCCAAAAAATTATTCCATGAAAATACTTTTAGCAGGACTTAAACACAACAACTTATCAACAACCGGAACGAAATACCAATTTGCATTTTATGTTTAAAGATGTAACGCCATAATAATATTGATCATTAAAAAATTATTAAACAGAATGGTACTCTTAAATATCTTTGCTCAATAAATGCCGCAAATGAGTCAGAATGACGTAAATTTAAAGAGGTTTCAATGCACGAATGTTGCGATTTAGTATTATAGTTACAATAACTGTAGTTAATTTTGTTAATATTATAGAAATTATAGAAATTTCTTCATCTTAATTTTTAAATTATTTTAATAAAAGTGTTGAAGGGCACAGATGTCATATACGCACATCATTGGCACAATCTCTTTGGACGCCAATTTGGCAAAAAACTTGTTTTTTAATACCAGTTACATACACATTATTAAAAAGGGAATAATAACAATAAATAAAAACTAGTTGGATGTACCAATCCCAAAACTTTCTTCTATCTCATACATGCATTTTAATAATAATAATAAAAAGTTACTCATTTTAATGCTTCAATAATTTTAACCTACCAACCCTACCAACTTTGATTTTCATCTTAAATTTCTGCTTCAATCAATTAATCGGTGTAAAAACGAATTTCCGTCTCTGCACGTGCCGATGGACAATAGAATGATAGGCAGATTTTTTTTCAAATTCAGGGAGGACCTACTTGCCTTACCAAAAAATAATCATATACAAAATGTTTAGTTCAGTTCTAGAACTAACTTCATACACTTTTATGTGGTGCAATATTGAAAATGGCATAAAATTCGGTATTGCAGCGCTCCCTTCCGGCGGGTTTTTTCAGATTCAGGGCGATCCAACTAGCCATAGCCATACACTTAGAAAAAAATTTCTTTCAATTCGATGCATAAACTCATGTACTTTTGGTCGGTGCAATATTGAAAATGGCACAAAAATCGCGATTGCAGCGCCCCCTTCCGACGGATTTTTTTCGAATTCAGGGAGGACCAACTAGCCATAAACATACAGATACACAAAAAATTTGGTTCAAATCGATGCATAACTTCATATACTTTTGGTCTGTACAATATTGAAAATGGCACATAAATCGCGATTGCAGCGCCCCCTTCCGGCGGATTATTTTCAAATTCAGGGAGGACCAACTAGCCATAGTCATACACATACGCAAAAAATTTGGTTCAATTAGATGCATAACTTCATATACTTTTGGTCGGTACAATATTGAAAATGGCACAAAAATGGCGATTGCAGCGCCCCCTTCCAGCGGATTATTTTCAAATTCAGGGAGGACCAACTAGCCATAGTCATACACATACACAAAAAATTTGGTTCAATTCGATGCATAACTTCATATACTTTTGGTCGGTACAATATTGAAAATGGCACAAAAATCGCTATTGCTGCGCCCTCTTCCGGCGGAATATTTCAAAACTGAAAGAAGACCTGCTTGCCACAGCCAAAAACACTCACAAAAAATTTGGTTCAATTCTATGCATAACTTCATACACTTTTTGATGGTAGAATGGCGACATACAGACAGACAGACATTTTGTAAAAACATGTTTTTTGGAATCTCTGACCCCTAAAGCGTGTAAATCCGTCGAAAACCGGAAGTCGAAAAAAAATTTCGATTACAATACTTTCTTCTACTGAAGATAGAAGAAAGTAAAAAGTTCAATTAATAACTGTTAAACAAAACAATTTACATAATTTAAAAAAAAGAAAAAACAGTAAATAAACAATTTATTAATAACTAAATCACAACATCCGGGTTACCATATCAAGCAAAGTAATGGCACTTTGGTGCCACTTAAGTACCCTGATGCATATATGACACTGGCGCCAGAAGAAATTTCGCCCGAAATATAGTGCATATATGGCATCACTGCCGCTTCAAGCTATATACCAATAGTTTCAAGTAATTTTATTGTGTATTTTTCTCGCCGCTACTATAAATGACATTATAAATGCTGCAATTTAAAAGTTCGATACGTTTACGTTATATCACCCCATTGTTGCTAAGCGTAAAAGTTGTCGCCAAATGAAATATTCAAACTATTTATCATCGTTAGTGCGAAAGTAATCATTTTTAAAATACAGTATCTCAAAATTACTAGAAAGTAAAAAAACAAACAAATATTTACAATAAAATATTTTTTCAATATCTCCATCTAAACTGCAGGCATGAAATTGTAACTGTTCCTTAGCACTGCAGAAATCATCGTCCTTTTTCTATCAGGGGAAAATGTAAGTTATAACTCAATAAAAAAAAAAAAAAAAAAAAAAAAAATTGATTCCAGAAATGGTAAATTTAACAGTTTTGCATGCTTACGGTTAAATAATAAAGAGAAAAAACGTTTTCAATAAATAGCAAGTTACAATGTTTCAAATAAAAATTATTTGCACGTTTGAGTAATAGCGATTAAGGGTGTATTTCAATCAAAATTGCTTAATTTTGAATCCTTTTTGCTCTTAAACGCATCAAATTGCCAAATTCTCTTACTTAGAAACTTCATAATGTGCCGTTTTTGTCATTTTTTTTATAAATGGAGACAATATTGCAAAAAAGGCTGTCAAAGTTGGCATTTTGAACCGTGTTTGCCAAAGCGAGATATCTGGAAACGAAAAAATGTGTCATACTGAGAAAATAATAGCTTATAAATAAAATTCTAATTAATTGAGCGAAAAATGAAATCACACGGCCTCTTCAAAAATCACCTCAAAAAGTTTCATGTTTTTAATTTTAGAAATGAGTCTGAAAATATCTTAGAAATTTTTGAGCTCTTCAGGATGGAAAAATATTTTTTGAACACAACCTTAATATACATTTTGGCACGGTGCTGGTATAGCAGAAAAGTATCAGAATATATCCAAAAAATTATGTTCTAAATTATGACAATTTTCTGTAAACTGGATTATGGATCGTCGGATCAATTTAACCCTCTATTTTAACCCTCTAATATAGAGGGTTAAAACAGAAGGTTTTTTTGTTTATTTCTAATTAATATAAACATTTCAATTCTTTAACAAAGATAGCTTAATTTGCCGCGCCAAATGAAAAATATATACCAAAAGGTAATCCTTTTGTTCAAAAATAAAAGAACTTCCCGCCATAACTTTATAACTTATATACATAGAAAAATGTACGATATAGGAAAACCTTCCATGAAATAATACCTATCTAACGATATAAGTTACTTACAAATTCCTTCAGCAGAATTGAAGGAGTAGACGGACAACGCGAAATTTCCGTTTGTATTTTATATATAAGTAGATAGATTATCAAAAAGTACCTAAATTCAATGCTTAATCTAAAATTTGGGAGGTAAATTTTGTGAGGTGAAAACTATGTATTTATCAAAAAATACTTTGTTTATTGTATAAATTTGTAGTGTCTTTTATGTACTTTCAAAATGCTGTGGAATATTTGGGATGTGTTTGGAAGGTTGTAGTTCAAAATAAACTGCACAATAAGTATATATGGTAATAACGCTTCCAGCTGATTCCTTTCAGTGGCAGAGCTAAATCCGCAGAGGATTTTATTTATTTATTTATTTATTTATTTTATGCACCAGAAAGCATTGTGTCACTACTGAAATATACAGATAAGGGTGCCTGTTACCTAAAACCAATAAGAAAATTTATATATTTTTTAATTAATGTTAAAAGAATTTCAGATTCTTATGAATACAATGATATCAAAATAATTTTGATATTCTAATCCCAACATCTTCAAAATCGGATTTCAATTGAATTCCCACGTACAATTGAGTTCAAATGTTTAACTTTAATCTTTCGAACTTAATTAACGATTTTACCAAGTCTCCAAATGAGTATTCTGATAAGGAAGATTTAACTGAATGGGCAGTCTAAACTTTTTGTATTGTTTTAATTCTAATGCGATTTCTAACCATTCAAATATATTTCTAACCATAAAATTAAGACTCCAAAGAAAATTCGAGTTGTAATTATAGTTAAACTGGAAATTAGGACTTAAACTCTGAAAATTGAAAGAAAAAGTAGTGGGATCGCCAACAGCAGTTAGAAGTTAATTTTGTTGGTAATATAATGAAATATCCCGCATGAATTATACACAAAATTTTGTAAAGGATCTAACAGGGACACTGATTTTTATTTAAAAAAAACATATTTAATAAATTAAAAATACAATTTTATTAAAACGTATTTTAAATAACGCCGACATTTTAAATTTTGACCTGTGCTATTCCACATTTGTGTGGAGTTTGCTATTTACAAAACTACTACTCTGTTATCCCGTCGACCAATTTCGCCAAATTATACAAATCGCCAAACTAATAGCCAAATTATATATTGACATAATTTTTATTTTAAATAACGAAAAAACAAATAATTAGTAGAATATTAATAAAAATTCAAATAAAGAAACGAAATAAAAATCACTTAATGACATTTTAAACATATGAATCGTATTTAATGTTATTGAATATGACATTCGCGATCATCCATTATTGGCAATTAATCTTATAGTTTGGCGATAATTTTTTGGTCGACGGGATAACCTAGTAGTACCAAAACATTTATAGCAGTGTTAAAAAGAATATTTATAGAATAATCATGTATTCTCAAGTTATATCACATAATAAACATTTTTTTGGTTTAAAAACCGTTAAAATCCTTCAATGTTTCTAATACTTCTATTTAAGCCTTTTTCATCAAAAAGAAACTCAGGGTCTGATTTTCTGTTGCTTTTCTACTTTCTTTTCCTTATGCTTAAAAAAAATCGTTTCATTTTCTGTCTCTTAGAAAGCATGTATTGAAGCATAAATACTGATTTATTTAAATAAGATAAAATTAATATATTTTGTTTGTTATAACCTCCCTCCCGTCCTTAAAAAAAAAAAAAAAAAAAAAAAAAAACTTTAAAAAAGAAATTAGCATTTTTAATAATTTAGAATACAATTTTTTAATTTTTCGGTCTGAATATTTTGTATTTTCAGAATTGGACAATTTACATGCCATTAATACTATTTATTTCTGTTTGTATAGCGTTATTAAACCACACAAGAAGGCGATAACGCCAAGTAACATTGATCAAGAACTAGCACCACTACAATTTATGAGCAAACATATATGTTTATATTATTATTATTATTATTATTATTATTATTATTATTATTATTATTATTGTTTAGTCAATCATTTGCTGTAACAGTTGTTTGTAAAAAAAAAAAAAAAAAAAAAAAAAAAAAAAATCTAAAATTAAATCGCGCAAATTGGTGGAACCTTAATGCAGCGTTATTGCCCCAGGATACCTTAGATGTATGTATTCACACGCAGGTATATATGTATTCATACATATGTATTCGCTATATCAAAAAAGGGACCAGCCACTAGCAATTTTAGACATTTTTTTAAAAATATCTTGAAAAATATATGAGGAATTATTCTGAAACTCTAATTGTGTAAACATAATAGTGCATCTCATACATTTCCATGAAGATTTTTTTCCCGATACTCCATAGGAGACCTTCAACAAAAATGAAAAAGAACGAATATGTTTTGAATATCCCTATCAAATCTTATGTAGCATAAGCGCTCAAACTGTAGATTATGATTAAGTGGTTTATTATAATAAACTGTGTTCATTTTTATGCGGATAACATGGATACTCGTAGAGATATTAAGATTTCTATAAAAAAGTCCTGAATTTTTCTATGTTTTTTTGCTTATAAATGGTAGAGTTCTTAATGTAAAAGAGTATTCTTTTCAGGAAATATGACAAACATTGTACACAATACCCTGTCATCAGAATTAAGAAACTAATAAACACTGTATGAAAAATGAGCAGGTATAGGGGAGACCGGGGCTAGTAGTGATTTTTTCGACAATTTTTATATTAGCCGTAAAATTTGAACCGAAATGAAAGATTTAATGTATCATATCATTAGAGTGTGTGACATATTTATGAAAGTACCATAGACATTATTAACGTTTTTCATAACAGAAAATTAATTCTGCGAAAATTGTCACTACTGGTGACCCCTGGTACGGGGCAAGTTGTGACATGCTTGGGGCACATTGTGACACATACAAGTACATTGCAACGTATACAAATCATGTAAGAAAGGCGATTAAATGGGATATGTTAAATCAAGAATGAGAAAATTATTCATTTATAACGTTCTTAACACACAAAAAACACAGTCACGTTTTAATAATATTGTAAATCAAATTAAAATAAAATAGACAATTTGAATGTAGATTCTGCCATTGCAGAATTGAGTTTCGCCTCCGATTACAGAAAAAAAACGATAGAGGTTTTTTTAGAAGGGTGACACCGTTTAGATTGCAATGAACTAACTTCATTTTTCTAGTGTTTATCAATATAATAGCAAATAGAATGGTATGAAATACCCAATTGATTAGCAATTTCTTTCAGAGACATTGGAATTGCGGAATAATTATATAGATATACAATTTGACGTGCTACTTCTTCATTGACTAGATTCATCAATAAAATAAGCTTTTTAAGAAAAAAATATCAACCGACTTCAAAAAAGCGCTAAAAAGAATTAAATAATTCTTTAAAATTCTCTAATGACAAAACGTTATCCAATAAGCACACATCGGATATCAGGTACCGGCATAAAAAACGGTTAAATTTAATATGTATAATTTAATATCCACCAAACATAGATTTTAGAGATAATATTATTTTACAAGAGATGAATTGACATATTTATGATTTATTTTATGAATATATACATATAAAAAGTAATGAATTACTTTTTGAAGTTGGTGCCAAACAATCACAATCGATAATGATTATCCCCATTTTATTTATGGTACTAAGCATAATTTAGCTACAATTCTTAATAGACATCAAATAGTTTGGCACCAACTTCAAAAAGTAATTCATTACTTTTTATATGTATATATTCATAAAATAAATCATAAATATGTCAATTCATCTCTTGTAAAATAATATTATCTCTAAAATCTATGTTTGGTGGATATTAAATTATACATATTAAATTTAACCGTTTTTTATGCCGGTACCTGATATCCGATGTGTGCTTATTGGATAACGTTTTGTCATTAGAGAATTTTAAAGAATTATTTAATTCTTTTTAGCGCTTTTTTGAAGTCGGTTGATATTTTTTTCTTAAAAAGCTTATTTTATTTCCTACTTTTTAGTTATGCATACCGTAATACATAATTATGTGTACTGGCACACGATAGCTCTTTGCAATGCATTACTAATGCACGCACTTTGCTAAGTTCTGATGTATTCAGTTTACTTGTCACTGTTTGATTGTCAACTTTTCTGAAACCACTTACAATATCGGTTAGTATCGTTGTGAATCTTAAGAATTTCTTTGTATGGTAACTTTTTCAGACGAGATCTTCCACTTCGAAAAGCTACCGCATTTATGAAATCTTAGTCTGCATCGAATCCTACGGTCATCGAAAGTGGGTATCAAAAGGTGACAATCCATCAAGTAAAGTTCCTTACACATAAGAGCGCGACATAGTGCTTCCATATATGAGCACCTAGCAAAATGACTTCATATATTAATGTATAGTAAAATGCTTTTCTAGTGTAGTCAGTCAAAATTACTCCCCCTTCACTCAGAAAAAGTAAAAAGAAAGATTTTAGCAAAAATCGCACTATGCTTCAATCGATAAACAGCAACAATCTAATACCTATACAGGCAGTAATGGCATCGGAAATGAGCAGTGTCGATTCGACGAGGAATCTGAAACTCATAACCAATACCTGGCTGCCTCTATAAGAGAGTGACAGCATTTGATTCCCAAATATTTTTTTACAGACGCTTTTGTCCCAACTACACTGTTAAAAATTTGAAACTTTTGCTGTACACTGTTAAAAATCTGCTGCATTTTTTTGCTACGCACTCCAGCGCTTGTATAGAAAACGGTTACTTGACTGTATTAAGGAGCATTCTCATAGGTCGCAGTAGAGACATTATATACAAGCGGCGGAGTGCGTTGCAACAAAATGCAGCAGATTTTTAAAAGTGTATTATCACTTCACCGCTTATATAGAAAACGATTAGTTAAATGCATTATGAAGAATTCTCATTGATAAAAATAAAGATATTCTATAAAAGCGATGGAGTGACGATGCAGCAAAAGTTGCAAATTTTTAACAGTGCATAGCATTGCCAGGCATTTTTTTTTATTATGGAATTTGATGATGATTTCCTGGAAGAATTCGATTGTACTCGTATGAGAAGGTAACAAGATTGACGAAAATTGCCCGCTAAACAAGATGCTTGGTGACTCGTTTTTGTCCAGAATCGTTTCAACCAATTATATACTGTGCTACATGTGTCGTCATATTCATATCGAGGAATCCTACACTGTAAAAAATTTGACACTTTTGCTATATCATCACTCTATTGCTTTTATAGAAAACGATTACTTCACCCAATTACGAAGCATTCTCATGGGTCAAAAGAGAGATATTCTACAAAAGCAGGGGAGTGACGATGGAGCAAAAGGGTCACATTTTTTACAGTGACACTGTAATCGGAAATGAGCGGAGGCGTATTCGAGGAGGAATCTGAAACTCATTACCTATACCTGGCTGCCTCTATAAGAGAGTGACAGCATTTTATTCCCAAATATTTCTTTTACAGACGCTTTTGTCCCCATTACACTACAAAAACTTTGAGCCTTTTGCTGCATCATCAGTCCACCGCTTTTATAGTAAACGATTACTTTACTGTGTTATGGAGCATTCTTATTGGTCATAAAAGACATATTCTATAAAAGCTGTGGTGTGACGCTGCAGCAAATGGGTAAATTTTTAACAATGTATCACGGAGCATTCTCATGGGTCAAAGGAGAGATATTCTATAAAAGCGGGGGAGTGACGATACAACAAAAGGATCAAAATTTTTACAGTGTACACTGTAAAAAATTTGGCCCTTTTGCTGCATCGTCAATCCACCGCTTTTATAGAAATCAATTACTTCAACCTATCGTGGAGAATTCTCATGGGTCAAGAGAGAGATATTCTATAAAAGCGGGGGAGTAATTATGCAGCAAAAGGGTCAATTTTTTTTACAGTGTACACTGTTAATAAATGTGAACCTTGTCCAGTTAGGATTTCACACTTTGAAAAGATCGTGTGTCTATGTAAGTGTAACTTAAAAACATGAAAAATGAACGTTTCTAATTGGTCGATTGCTTCGAAAAGATATTGAATTTTAATGTTTTAATTTTTTAAAAAGTTCTTATCAACAGATTTTTATGAAATTTGAATGGGACCACATGGGCCCCATACGCTTTCAAACAAAAAAAGAATTATCAAAATCGGTTCATATTTACGAAAGTTATGCGTGAACAACAAATACATACAGGTCGAAATCATAACCTCCTCCTTGAAGTCGGTTAAAAACGGATTTTTTCTTTAGTTTAAACGCTTTTTTATAGACTCTGAGTAAAAGGAAATGCAGTTTAGCAATAAAACGAGTGGAATCCCGTCGAACTCGACGAGTGAGATGTTCAAAAGACCCGATCGATTTGGTTTAAAAAAAAAGCAAAAGTAATTACATTATTGAAATATAATAAATATATTCCAATATATAATAAATATATCACAAAAATAAATGTCAAATTTGCCAGTTACAATTTTGCATACAAATATTCGCACATCTTTAGTTAAAATTGTAATCTGAGCGCCGGCGAAATCAAGAAATTTTATTTTATATGCACTCACATAAAAATAGTTTTATTTAAAAAAAAAACTAATTTCATTTTTACTGTGGCTTTATTTTCACTAACTGAAGTCATCTGAAAGTAAAATCTCAGTCTCAGTGTCCATAATGAAAAAAAATATTGAAATGTAATATCGGGTGCTACTAGAATATCCCATCGACTAAAAAATTATTGCCAAACTATAAGATATTTAATCTTATAATGGATGGCCAATAATGAATGTCACATTCAATGACATTAAATACGATTCATGTGTTTAAAATGTCATTAAGTGATTTTTATTTCGACTTTTTATTAATATTTTTATTAATATTCTACTAATTATTTGTTTTTTCGTTATTTAAAATAAAAATTATGCCAATATGTATTATTTGCTATTAGTTTGGCGATTTGTATAATTTGGCTATTAGTTTGGCGATTTGTATTATTTGGCGAAATTGGTCGACCGGATAACAGAGTAGTACCTAATATCGTTATGAGTAAAAATGCGATGTTTTAAATAGTGACGTCATTTTCTCTTCAAATGTTTTTTAAAAATTACTGTTATTTGTAATATGAAAAAGGCATCCGTAATAATATTGTAATTCCTATTTATCTGGTTGGTGAATGGCATCATTTTCCTCATTTGAAATTTTTCTTATTTTGCTTTAGACATTAATTTTTATCATAAATTATTTTCTGTTATTTTATTTACATTATTAATATTATTTCTCAGTAAATAATTTTTTTACCTCAATTAGTGCATAATTATACGCAATCATTTTGGAAAATAAATTTTTACTATCGAGAGAAAAGCTAAACTGAGTTGCCACCATTTTGAACAAATATCGTAAAAAGCATTTAAAATTAAAAATAAAATATAAAAATGGAAATAAATTAAAAAATAACTAAAATGGACACAACTACAAATAAATAGCTTTCATTTAAAAAAATAATTATCAAAATCGGCTGAGTAGAAAATTTAGGGCTGATAACATTACATTTTTTAGCTTGTATGAAAGAAATAGCATCGGAGGCTAATAAATTGTTAACATTTGTAAACTCGTAATCTTTTATAGAGATGCATTTAGAGAGAAATAGCAATAAAAATAAACTGTCTTAATCGGGAAAGAAATAAAAAGTAAGCCAACTCTTATTTTTGACCATATTGATCTTTGTCTGAGAAGCCTAATACAACGTGTAGGCCTACATGCTATATTGTCATCGCTTGTTTCAGCGTCTGATTTACAGTTAATACAAATATAACAAGTTTCATTTTTGGTACATTTGACATGCGTCCATCTTTTACATGTTATGCATTGCACCCAGTCTTCTCCGGTTCTACAAAGTTTGTATTGCTCCAAGCAAAGTAGACATAAGCAATTTTTATCATCTTTAGAGCTATCCTATACTTCCTTCTCCCTTTTTTTCAATAACGTAGGAGTAATTTTTTTATGCACTGATTGGCCTTTCCATACAGTTTTTTTTTTCTTTTTCAATTTGTTTTCTGCGTTCTTTTGATTTTGGTTCTGCTCGAATTTTCTCTTTTCCAGGTGTGCTTGTTAGAATGGCAGATTTCAATCATTTACGAATATATTGCTTGCCTTTTCGAGGTTCTGCTTTAGGAAGTAGTCTTATTCTGTAAGACTTACTACTGACATATTGCTATTATACGTTGCCATAGAATCATCTAATTTAATGAGATTTCTTACTTCTGAAGACGATCCTGCAATCTCACCATCATTGATTAAAGCTATTGCTGAAGTGCTTGGTTTATTAACAGTTACGTATTTACAAATTTATTTTTCATTGTCATTCTGGTCTTTAAAGTTCTCATCTCCGATAGATAACGGTCGATCAATTTCTGAGGAACATAAGAAGTCTTCATCTGTAAAAATGTTTTTATTAAATTTTCAAATTCCACAGAACGTTATCCTGCTTGAACGTATTTTGGAGCGGCAGCACTAGAAAGGGCTATTTTAACAATACCTGGTATGTCGTAGATCGACACAGTGCTTCCAGGATTCAATTTCAATCCTCCACATACGCCTGATTGTAGAATTTTTTGAACAGCCGGTATACTGACACATCAAAGGGCTATAATCTGTGGCTCGTGCAGGGCCGTAACTATAAACTTGGGGGCCCCGGGGCAAAACCTCCGGGGGAGGGGCCCCCAGGGAGGGCTAATTGAAACTTTTCCCCGGGCATAGTTTCTTTTCTCGCACACCATTGTTTTAATGTACATAGTATGATAAGCCCGAAAATGACTAAAATAGCTATTAGTGACACTTACCACATATTATTTTAAAGAAAAAATATTCTAAAGTGTAATATTTTTTTTTGAGAAATGCAGTTAGAATAAGACCAAAATATTTCTCATATTTTCAGTTTTTTAAAGTTTTAAATTAAAAATTGGTTGCCTGTAAAGTCGGTATACGGGCGAAAGTTTTACGTGACAACGACTTTGAGTTGTAAAATAATTTTAATGTGAATATTCATTCGTATAGTAGGAAGAAGGATGAAATAATAGTAACAATTTAAAACATTTATTTATACAAAGAATTATATTTAAAACATTAATTTATACAAAGAATCTCGCACTGAATTTCATATTAACAAAATTTTATTTTTACCTTTACACATACATACGTATTTATATACAAATATACATACAATAACTTGCAATACACTGTGTTTGTTAAACACATTTTACTTCATGTTTATTGATGTCAAATGTTGAATTTTGTAAACAGCATATTAAAGAATTTTTCAATGAGCAGAATATAACTAAAGTAAAATGGCTTTCACTAATCACATATCATTAGTTTTCCATAATATACCACCGAATTACGAAATAAACTACACTTATTTTCTTTGTACTTTATACTAATAACTAATACATAACGTATTTCGTCTTAGTTTGATACTATCTAAAATTCCTATTAAGCACCGCCCCTTCCTTGCAGCGAATTCACATTCACGTTCAGAAAATGGTCCCACAAGTGACCGGAAAAAGTTAAGAGAAAAGTGAGCGCGTATCGTGAGCGGAGCGTAGCGTAACGTAACGTAACGCAGTTTCTCGAAGTGTCTCCCGGCAAACCAATTTACAAGACGTTGTCACGTCAAAATGTAGAATTGGACAAATGTACTCGGCAGGCACTTGGCGGCGACGCCATTTTTGCCGATCCCACTGAAGTTGGCATAGGGAAGAAAATACGGACTTCTGATTGGTTGAATACTTTAAAGAGCATTTTATTTAGGTTTATTTTTGAGTATATGTAACTTAATCACACGTTTCTGTTTAAAAACCTTTTGAAAGATGGATTGTGATAAATTTTTTTTCGATTTTATGTATTTAGTAATAGACTAGTTGACCCATCCGGCATTGCCCGGGACACGTTATGATAACCTTAAGCAAACAATTAACACTTTAGATCTACAATTAATCAAAATTAAGCATAGGATATGGATTATTCGTTAAATAATATTTTAAAGAAATGCATAAAAAATGAGTAAATGCTTTAACCCCTTCGCGACGGGAGCCTTTTACGAAATTTTTAATGTTTTGTCACCAGTCTTAAAAAACAAATTTATTTCTTCATAAATCGAGAAAATGCTCCGATTGAATAAGGCAAATTTTACAGTATGATTTTACCGGTGGGAATAAACGAGGATTCTTAAGCCTTTTTTGCGGCACGTATACGTGTCGCTCGTCCCCAAGGGGTTAAAAAAGGCCTTTGGACCTCAATAAAAACATCAGGGTGTAGGTCCTGAAATAAGAGTCCAAAATTCAACTTTAAATTTATGCATTGAGAAGGTTTGATAATAAGTGGGTGAAATAT
Organism: Maratus speculifer; assembly: GCA_964019185.1. Classification (NCBI taxonomy): domain Eukaryota; kingdom Metazoa; phylum Arthropoda; class Arachnida; order Araneae; family Salticidae; genus Maratus; species Maratus speculifer. Next base: position 68,119 of record CAXHSM010001172.1, on the reverse strand, counting down.
GCATGGAGAACAAAAATTTCAAGGTGCCTGAGCCGAGGCCATAGGGAGTCTCAGGCTTTTAAATGGGATGTAAGAACATGGGAATAACTAAGGGAAAAAATAGTTCCAAAATTGAAGATTGGATTAAGAGAGGGCAGTTTAATAGCAATTTATGGTACAAAATCTTCAAGGGGCCAGGAACTTATTTCGCATGTAGTTGGGTATAAAATATTTTTTGTAGTTATTAAAGTAATGGGAAGACGCTAAAGCAATGTTAAAGAAAATTGCAAGCAATCCGGATCACTTTTAAAGAAATTGCACCAACGGCCCCAAGAACGCGATTAATACTCAAAATTGGTGGTAGCTAGACTATGGCGGTTTCTTGGTAGCTGATGGATTTAAGAAGTTGTTTAAAAAAAGGAGTTAATTGTGTGAGGGAGTGACCTTTGTCATAAAGGCACTCCAGTATTTCTGAGATCGAGACGTCAATAATTTAACATGTGTAAGCGTGAAAGTGACATATATCCTCTCTTTTACTTTAATTTTCTAGAGCGTGTGTCTCTCTTTCGGATTCTGCAGTTAGGTTCGCGGTTAGTAGTATTATGTAAATTTGAAGTATCTCAGTTTGTAGCATATAAAAGCTTGGAGTTTGAGTGTGTGTGAAGTGTCTCTGGCTGCATTAGCCAGCTAGCCGTGAGGGCCTCTGGCGATAGCCAGCAGTGAGTGTCTCTGGCTGCATTAGCCAGCGGTGAGTGTCTCTGGCATTAGCCAGCTAAGTGAGTGTCTCTGGCGATAGCCAGCAGAGTGCCTTTGGCAACAGTAGCCAGCCAGCGAAGTGTGTCTCTAGCGGTGATTTCCCGCTGGTGTCTAGCAGAATGTGTCCAGCTGCGTTGATTGATCCAGAGAGAGTAGTATCACGTAGCATCGAGCCTCCAGTGAGTTGCTAAGAGGTTTTGGTATTCGACTCGAGAAGTTGGCCAGTGGTAAGGATTTAATAGTAATTGTGTTGATTATCTCAGAGTGAATAAAGGATATCCACAGCCACGGGCTGTCTAATAAGATTTTATCTAGCAGTTTAGCTGAAAGATAGCTGAGAAGTAATCAGAGGTGCCACGATTGAGCTAGTTCCGGAGCTGTGAGTATGAGTTTAATCTTTTAGTAGTATTCTTAGTTGTGAAAATTAAGAACTGCTCCACTCCCCTTGAGCCCTTATCGTTTTTAATAAACTGTGTTTTTATCTTAATTCCTGAGTATGTCTGCATTTAACTCTCAGCACGAGCACCCGACTGTTACAATTGAACCATTTTAAAGGGATTTATAATAAGGGCCCAAAAAGGACAACTGACAGTTAAAAAGAGAGACCTAACAGGAAAACATGTTAAAATATCTTAGTACTTAGCTCTTTAGATCTACAATTAGTCAAAATTAATCATAGGGTATGAATTATTCATTTTAATAATATTTTATCGAAATGCACAAATTGATTCGGAAAATGTTTAAAAAAAGGTCCTAGCCGCGGATGAAAATATGAGAATCTTGTCCCTGAAAGAAGAGTCCAAGACTCAAATTTAAAAACTTTGCACTGAGAAGGGGATAAATTTAAAGAGTGAACTACGTTTGCCTCACAAAATGTTCAGAGGCCCTAGACTGAGCCCTATGATTCCACAGGAGGCCAAAGTGTCTTATATGGAATGTCAAAGCATTAAAATATCTAAATGAATAAAGAATCCTAAAAATAAAGATCGGATTAAAAGGAAACAATTTATTAACAATTTATTACTACAAAAACTTCAACGGGCCCCAAGGGTCCAGGAATTTATTTTGCATGTAGTTGGGTATAAAGATATTTTTTGTAGTTATTAAAATGATGGAAAGACGCTATAACTATGTTAAATAAAATTGAAAGCAATTTTGTTCATGTTTAAAGAAGCTTCATCAAGGGCCTCAAGAAAGCAATTGGCAAACAAAATTAATGGTAGCTGAAGTCTAAGAAATTCTTTAGTCGTTCATGTAATAGGTAGAGAGAGGACATAAAAAATCGATAGAAAAAAAAAAGGCTAATGAATTAAACCATTTTTAAGGGAGCTATAGTATGGGGCCCTGTAGGGATCAACTGACAGTTAAAACCAGGGCCCTAATATGAAACCATGTTAAAATATTTTAGTACATAGCGCTTTAGATCTTTAATTAGTCAAAATTTAGCATATAGTAGGAACTATTCTTTGGAATGATATAATTTTTTAAATGCACCAGTTGATTGGGCAAATGTTTAAAAAGGAGCCCTAGGGTCCGAATAAAAACATCAGGTTTTCTGGATTGGTCCTGAAAGAAGAGTCCCAGGCAACTTTAAAATTTTGCACTATCAACATCAGAAATATAGGAAGTGAAATGTGTTTATTTCACAAAATGTTGAGGGGCCCTGGGCTGGACCCTATGATTCCACAGGGGAACACAGTGTCTTGTATAGAATGTCAAAACATTAAAATATCTAAATGAATAAAGAATCCTAAAAATAAAGATCAGATTAAAAGAAGCAATTTATTGACAATTTATTATTACAAAAACTTCAAGGGGGCCGGTACCGGGCCCCAAAGGGTCAGGAAATTATTTCGCATGTAGTTGGGTATAAAAATATTTGTGTAGTTATTAAAATAATGGGAAGACGCTAAAGCTATGTTGAATAACATTGAGAGCAATTTGGATCATTTTAAAGAAGCTGCACCAAGGGCTCCAAGAAAGCGATTAATATTTATAAATAGTGGTAGCTGAAGTCTAAAAAAAATTCTTTGTTGTTCATGTCGTAGTTGGAGGACCTAAAAAGTTGTTTAAAAAAAAGCTAGTGAATCCGACCATTTTTAAGGGAGCTATGATAGAGGGCCCCATAGGGGCCAACTGACAAATACAATCAGAGCCCTAACATGAAAACATGTTAAAATGTTTTAGTACATAACGCTTTAGACCTTTAATTAGTCAAAATTAAGCATAGAGTATGAATTATTTGCAAGAATAATATTTTTTAAATGCACCAATTGTTTGGGTAAGCCTTAAAAAAAGGGCCCCAGAGCCCGAATAAAAATATCAGGGTGTTGGTCCTGACATAAGAGTCCAAGATTCAGCTTTAAAAATTTGCACTAAGAAGGTGAGAAATTTAGGGAGTGAAAAATGTTTAGCGCACAAAAAGATCAAGGGGCCCTGGGTCGGCCTTGTGATTATCTAGGGCGCCCCAGTGTCTTATATGGAATGTAAAAATTTGAAAATATCTAAATGAAACAGGTATCCCAAAAATGAAGATCGAAATTAATGGAAGCAATTTATTAACAATTTACTATCACAAAGACTAAAAGGGCTCCTAAAACGGGCCCCAAGAGTCCAAGGTCATAACTGAAGAGTAAAAAGGCGAAAATATCTAAAAGGAGAAAGGTACCTCAAAACGGAAAAGATTACATAAAAAGGAGTCAAGCTATTAACAATTTGGCGCATAAAAATTGTAAGGGGCCCAGGGCCCTGGCCCTTAAAATATTAAAAGTCTGAGCCTCATGTGCATCAGGACCTGTCTTGGACTATCTTCACCTAAAATTTCAGACTTCTATGTGCGGTAGAATTTGCTAACGATCGCAGTCACACACTCACACACATACGCAGACGTACACAAACAGAGCGTTTTGTTAACTTATTAGTATAGATTAGAAGAAAGATTTTCTAGAATTTTTTAGGATGCTTTTTATATTATTCAGTCGTTTAGAAGTCCATATTTTCTTCCTTATACTAGCTTCGGTGGGATCAGCAAACATGCTGGCGCGACATGACACATTCGACTCGACATTTTGCTGTCTGCTGTAGAACTCCTTTTGCATGCGAAGCGTAAGGAGTGTATTGACAGACAAGCAAAAACATCTATTCTAGCACTTTGATTTTTTTTTTTTTTATTACTAACTTTTAGGTATGTGCTGGGCATTTTATAAGAACTTAGACTAGAAACTAAAATCAATAGTTTTTTTGACTAGAAACTAAAATCAATAGTTTTTTTAAACCATCAGTTTGGGGCCCCTCAGGTTTGGGGGCCCCGGGGCAGTGCCCCGGCTGCTCCGGCGGTAGTTACGGCCCTGGGCTCGTGTAAGGTGGAAATGTCACAACTTGCCTCTTAGAATTCGTCACAACTAGCCCCGCGTTTCGCCATTTTGAATTTTATTCATTAGTTTCCGCAATATTGGCATGATTAACAAATGAAATACATATAATAACAGCTGAAAGTATAGGCATTTAAATACTGTTAAGGAAGTTTACATACCTCAGTATCGCTAGTGGCAATGACGATTCAAATGGAGGTCGCAAAATTTACTTTTACGATAGAAAACAAGATAAATATTTTTATCTCGAAAACAATGCGACGCTATACTTCAAAAAATACGCAGCACATTGAGACAACGAACCTCTTCACTCACATGACGCGACAGGTGCTACAACCTATTGGGTCAGTGAGGAAGTTCGATGGCACAACTAACCCCGGTCTCCCCTACTAAATAATATTTCATTGCGAATGCGTGAACGCAATTCAAAATTTCATTTGCATTTGTTAGCTAAATGTGAAGAGCAACTTTTTCGAAAGTCTTGAAAACATAGTTTGAAAATTCTGAAATTGATCATCGATATAATTAGCTTAAAATCCGTTTTTAAAAAAATGAAACAAAATAATGTGGGGTTGTATCCAAATATAGTAGTAAGTGCCATAATGTGTATTATATTGGGTTGGGCAAAAAGTAATTTCGCATTTTTTCGTATTTTTCAAAGTGGATTTATTTATATAAATAAAAAAAACTAATAAATAATATATGCGCTTTTTTGTTCGATGGCCTTTTGCCATTTTTCTGGTAAAACCATAATTCCGTCACTCTAGAGCTTCTGAGATTTCTGGGCAAAATCTGAACAAAGTGATTTTAATAAGCCTCTTTTGAAGCCAGCTTAACATCTTTCAGAGAGTGTTGCAGAGATCAGAACAAATGGTAATTGGTCAAGGCCAGATCCGGACTATACAGTGGGAGCATCAAAATTTCCCAGCAAAGCTCTCTCAGCTTTTGCCGAGTGTCTAAAGATGTCTGTGGTTTAGCGTTGTGATGGAAGACAACTTCTTTCCTATTAATCAATTCTGGCCGATTTTTTTAATCGCCTGCTTCAATCTCATTAATTGCTCACAGTAGATAATTGAATTAATGGTTTGACCAGGTTTGAACAACTCATGGTGGACAATTCCTTTCCAATCCCACCAAACACTGAGCATCACCTACCTTGGCGTCAATCCTAGCTTTGCCAACATTTGTGAAGCTTCTCCGGGCTTCAAAAACGATCTTTTTTGCACATTGTTGTCGTACGTGATCCACTTTCATCAGCCGTAATCATTCGTTTCAAAAGTGGATCTATTTCGTTCCGTTTCAGTAGCAATTCACAAATGAAAACTCTGTCCCTTAAATTTTTCACAGTAAGTTCATAAGGGTCCTAAAAATCGAGTTTTCTTTGGTATCCAATCTTATTTAAATGATTCAAAACTGTTTATGGTCGATGTTTTGTTCCGTATCAATGTCGCACGTAGGAATATGTCGGCTTACCTCGAATTTGTTTTAAATTTCATCGACTTTTTCAACGACTGGCCGGCTAGAGCGAGGTTCAACTTTAACATCAAAATTTCCGAAACGAAAACGCGCAAACCAATTCAGACACTGGTGTTTACTTAAGCATTGATCACCAAAAACAACACACACAATTTACAACTAGTGAAAAATGCTCCAAGGAGCAGTGCAAAAGCAGAATATGATTCTAATTGAGCATTAAAAAGTAATGGACAAGTGCTTCTGTTAATTACTGAGCATGAGGAAGGATAAGGGATCCCTTCTTGGCTACAACTCACTTCAATGCCAACTTTGAAAAAATCATTTTGCGCTTTTTTTATACAAAAGAAATTTGCGGTTCTTTAGTAGAATTTTCCACCGTGCTTTAGATGTTAACCAGGGGTGTAGTCATAAAAATAACATAAGATATATGCTCTAAGCAGAGGGATATTCTAGAATGTGTATACTATACGCTTTCTTGAAAAACAGAGGGTATATGGTGTTCTATTAAAAAGTCCAGAAGGTGTACGGCGTATAGCCTGTACTACATCTCTGATGTTAACTGCACTGTTCACTCTGCACTATACTACAAATCAATTTTCTGTGCAATTATACACTTAGGGTATGCTTGGTGGCAGTGCATGAATGTGATACCTGCAGGAACTAGGTATCTGGCATTATGTCGCCTTCCTTTACATTTATGTCTAATTAAGCTGCATCTTTACTGGTTACGTCTTTACACTATGCATTTTTATAGTAACTGCGACTGATTTGTTTTCACGGAAAAAGCGCAAATATGATTTTTTCAAAGTTGGCATTGAAGTGAGTTGTAGCCAAGAAGGGATCCCTTATCTTTCCTCATGCTCAGTAATTAACAGAAGCACTTGTCCATTACTTTTTAATGCTCAATTAAAATCATATTCTGCTTTTGCACTGCTCCTTGGAGCATTTTTCACTAGTCCTTCTATTTTTCCATATTCCATAGGGATACTGCACAACTTGTTTTGTATTTTATATATGGAAAACAAAATCTTATTTGTATTGAAATTAAAAAATGCTACATATTCTAATACTCTGGTATTACAAATTAAAAAAAAATTTAAACAGGTTTTTCTATACCAAAATTCTACGGTGGTTTTCAAAAAAAAAAAAAAAAAATCAGTTTTTTACTTAAGTGAATAAAATAATAAATCCTTTCAAAGAATAGATTTTTCATTCAAATATCCATTATTTTTGCCAAAAACAGGAACTTTTTTTATGCAAGAGTAAAGTTTGATACAAAAACCATGCTTCTTTTTTTTCTTAATCCGTATTTATTACGGACTTATTAAAAACGTACTCCACCGCTTTTATAGGAAACTATTGCTTTACTGTGTTATGGAGCATTCTCATTGGCCATAAAGAGACATTCTATAAAAGCTGTGGAGTGACTCTGCAACAAATGGGTCAAATTTTTAACAGTGCACTGTTAAAAATCTGCTGCATTTTGCTGCAACGCCCTCCACCACTTGTATATAATACAGTGAAACCTCCAAATAAGGGACACCCATGGGACCGGAACTTTTGTCCCTTAAATAGAGGTGTCCCTTATTCGGAGTTTTTTTTACATTATTTTTAATTTAACTTTCAGAAATATATAAAAATAACAAAGCATTAAACATGAAATTTAAATGACCTGAAGTGTATAAATTACTTTAATCAGACAAAAGAAAGAAAAGATAATTAATTAATTAAATTTTTCAATTAATTATTAAATCATTAAATGATTTGTTGAATTATTGATTTGTACTTTTTATGTATGCAAATTTATTACTGTATGTATGCAAAAAGTATACAAACATTTGTAAGAATTTTATGTGAAATAACAATCATAATGGATAGTTTTGCAAATTTCGATTTTTCAGTATAAACTTTTCAAGTGCTCATTTACCATACTTATAAATTTTAGTTCTTCATTACCAAAAATATTTACACACACGCACAAACACATACACACACACACAAAAAAAAAAAAAAAAAAAAAAAGAAAGAAAGAAAAAAAGTGCGAAAGTAAGTTTTAAGGCAATACATCTCTCAACTGCTCAGCAAGCGAAAGACATTTTGACACATTTACAATTCATTTTTTAATTGAAAAATATGAAATTGGAATGATTTGGAATTGAACTGTGTTTTAGTTTTTTAATAAATAAATTACCTATTGAGTCATAAGTGATTTTCATCATGTGACAAAGACGTTTTTTGCTCTTCCTTGAGTAGTTATTTTTCTTTCGCATGGAAATTCGGTTCAAAACACCCACTTTGACAGTATTTTCTAAAAAATCTATCGCATTTGGAAAAAAAAAAAAAAAAAAAAAAACACTGATCGATTACATATTTTTTGAACAACAACGCTTGCTAGTTTGAGGCATTTCCGAATAAAAATAAATTAAAACTTTTGTCTTAAAAATTGCTTTTTTTTTAGATTTGAGAACATGCTAAAAGCATATGTAAAGTTCTTTATTTCACAAGTTTTTTTTATTCTTTACTTTCAGAATCATCCTCACAATTTTCATCATTACTTTCAACGCGGATAAACACACTAATGTCGAATCAGAATTGTGGATAAATAAATGGTCATTAATTGTGTCATAGGCCTCTGTACCAACATGACTGTCTCTCTTTTTGATGAGTTCGAAAAAATCCGTGTTTTCATTTTCATCACAAACTACTTCATTATCTGAAATGCAGAAACCAGTTTCTTTAATCTCATTTTCAAGTGTCCCTTAAATCGAGTGTCCCTTATTCAGAGGTGAATACATTATACGTCATATACCAAGGGACTGGGACCGGAAGTTTTGTCCCTTAAATAGAGGTGTCCCTTATTCGGAGTGTCCCTTATTTGGAGGTTTCACTGTATCTCTATTCCAACCAATGAAAAAGCGCCATTTCACGGCCAAGTAACCGTTTTCTATACAAGCAGGGGAGTGCGTTGCAGCAAAATGCAGCAGATTTTTAACAGTGTGCATATCCTTGGCGCTATAGTTTACAGGAGTGGTACATTGTTCAAAATTTGAAACTTTTGCTGCATCGCCACTCCATCGCTTTGATAGAATATCTCTATTTTGATCGATGAGAATCCTCGATAATGCATTTAAGTAATCGTTTTCTACTTATCTACTATATCGTTTCCGTATATTTATTTTTTCAATCAGCACCAAGGTGCGCACTTTATTAGAAGACGCGCTCTATTAGAGGGCGCATTCTATTAGAATAAATACGGTATATACTTATAATAAATACACTTTTTTAAAGTACAGGGCCCCAATATTTGACAGGTATGCCAGGCATTTTTGCCATTGATGCCATTGTGCTAAAAACAAAATATGAATAAATGAAAAAAATGGATAAAATATAAATTTGGCATGGTGCAAAAAATTGCCTAATTTAAAATTAAAAATCAAATTTGACAGCCACCAGGGCTAGACACCGTGCATAATTATTCAGTAAATGATTCATTAACACTAGAACGTTCGGAAATTCTACTCAAGTTTGAAAATAATATTTCTCACCAGAATTTTTATTCAAAATTATTTAATTGATATATTTAACGTAAATTTGCGTGGATTAGATTTAAATTATTTCAAGAAAATTTTTCTGGTTCGAATTGAAATTTAGTTACATGATTGGAGTCGAATCGACTCCATCCGAGCGTTCTAGTGTTAAAAAATGACAAAAATCAGCATGTCAAAAATTTCAAAAAAATTCATAATTCGTTAAAAAATTAAGTTAAAAATAAGAGAAAAAAAAGCATTCTGTATTTTTTTATGCTTAATCGAATGGTGTAACTGGTTTTTCTCTCCGATGATCACAAGTACCTTAGATTGATGACTGCCATTCTTTTATTTCATCTTGTAAAAAAACTGTTTAACGTAAAGCTATGAATTTTTGCAGGATTAATTAGCATCGCAAAATCTTTAAAATAAACTTTACCGCAACATTCTATCTGCAATAGAACGTTAGATATACCCATTTATGACCAAGTTTGGAAAATACGCAATTTCAGAAAAACCGCCCAGCGAAATAACGTTTTCTCGATGACTACCTCGGGATAAAAAGTTTGTCTTTTGTTTAAAAAAAAAATTAAGTTTTTATCTTTAGTAGTTTTCGAGAAAAGTGCTGGGACACAAAATTTTTGTCATATTTTCAGAATACTCTACAGTACACCTACAGTATGCCATAAAAAAAATAATTTTTGTGCTATGTTGTGCGTCTTGGTCAGACGAACATTTAAAAAAAAAATCATCAAAATTGGATAAGTATTTAGTTAGTTATTGCAAAAAGAAAAATTTAAAAATCCGTGTGCACCATCGCTCAATCATATTATTGTAGCGCGCTGCCGCGCGCACAATGATGAGCCTGCACTGCATTTTTCCCTTTTCGGAAGTAAAAAAGCAAAATGCGACGAAAATATTCTTCTAGAATCTCCATTTGCAAAACGCAGTAATTTTTGGCTGATTAAACAGATGACATTACCTTTCTATCTAAAATTTGCTAGAGACTATTATCTTTCAAATGCTGTATAGTATGGCTTAGTTGAGTAATTATTACTCGAGATATGCGATTTTAAAGTTATCTATTGGGAGAAAACGAAATTACTTTTTCCCCAACCCAATATATTGAGATGAATCAATGGATAAACGAATGCAAATTCTCATCTTTTTACTGCATTTTGGGAATAACGGATTTTGAGCTAATTCTATTGACGATTACTTTAAGAGTTTTTAAGCTATATTTTTGAGACTACAAAAGTTGTTCTATACATTTAGGTAATACAATATGCAAATGGAATTTTGATAACTTCCACGCATGAGCAACGAAAATTCCTTTAGTAAACCTGCTTATATTTCATAAATATTTTTTTAAAATCTGATTATAAGGTATTATTTACAATGTTGTTTGTTACATTTTTGGAAAGAAATATATATTTTTTTATATTAAAAACTTTTCAAATTATAAGCAAAAAACTTGAAGCAGTTTGGGACTGTTTTTATAAAACCTTAATTTCTCTATAATATACATAATATCCGCATAAAAATAAGCACAGTTTATTACAAAAAGTCATTAAATAATAAACGCAATTTTGAACAATTTTGCTACATTAGTTTTGGCAGGGTTATCCAAAAGATATTTGTTATTTTTCGATTTGTTGACGATCCCCTATAGAGTTTCGCGAAAAAAACCTTCAAGGAAATGCATGACTTGAATTATTATGTTTACACAGGATAATTTCTCATGTATTTTTTTATACATTAAAAAAATTCTAAAAATCGCAAATGGCCGGTCAACTTTCGCCATATAGTGTACTACATGCATATCTATGCATAGATAACACTGGCTCAAAGTTAAACGAAAACTACGGAATTTTCACTGGTTTGATAACTTGAAAATATTTGCGAATGTAACATGAACTACGCGGCAAGCACCTTTTAATTTTCTGACATAAAAAAAATAATTTTATATTCTGTGTAATTCTTGTTTGGTTATTCTGAAATAAATATAATGATGAAAAATACACTTTAATATACATTTATTTACGAATGTTTTCGTACCCATACATCATCTACTATTCAAAAATGCTTAACGACAATACTATCATGTACTACATGTCTTGGAACGGGATTTCTGACTCTGCTATTAACTGGAATAATAAAGAGCAGTTTTTTCCAGAAATTCTTTTCTCCCCAGGTCAAATATGTTGTGCTCTTGAGATAAAGGTCGATTGCGGGATCAATTTCTTTTGGTAGATCTCCATACGTAATCAAAATTATTCGGTGCACTTTATCCTTCAGGCTTTGGGTATGGGCGACCTTGAATTCAACTAGACACCATTCACTCGCGAGGAAATCGCTAAAAATAACAACAACAGGAACAAAAAAAAATCCCGTTATTATAAATGCAGTGGACCAAAAAAAAAAAAAAAAAAAAAAAAAAAAGCAATTTAACAAATTACATCAACTATTTCGAAAATGATGTTTTCAGACTCAAATTATAAAAACTTATAAATAAATTCTATATTTAAATTAATAATAATATTAAACATCATTTTTAGAATGACCATAACGAGTCATATATTGCGTACGCCATGCATTAAACATTCATATTCCTAGATCAAGGATAAAAAAAAACAACAGTGGTTTATCGATAGATAACTTTAACTGTTTAAAATGTGCATAATTATTTAATGGAGTTAATTAGACTGACTTCTGAACGCCTTATAGTACGTACGACATGGATTAAACATCAATATTTCTGGACCCATCACAAACACATTTAAAATGAAATTTCAGTTTTACAATTTTTGGAACTGCAATTTTTAAATTTCCAAACATCGCACATTTTAAATATTTACACCGTTGCGTAGAGAAAGAAAAGCACTTTTAAATGAAATTTGTTGTAAATCCGTGTTTAAATTTGTTTTTGAGTTATTTATTGTTATTTATTGTAGTTTTTAATACTATTTTTGTGGCAACATATGTCGTATTCCAGTTTTGGACATTAAACATAGACCAATCAGAAAACGAATAAAATTAAAAAACAGAAGTATTCCATTTCTGGACTTTAATCAATCGAATAAAATAAAATACGTTGCGGAATTCAACCAATAAAAAGATTTAGATATACTTCAGATTTCCCAATTATTGACCAAGAACAACAACTATTTTCCAAATAATTAAAAAAAAAGCACATGTCTTATTATTTAGCATAAAATACAGAACACAACGACAAAACAAACATGATTGCAAATTTACATCATGTTAAAATAAACTAGTAAGAAAAATCATGCGTTAAGCATATTTTATGAAAAACACATTTCGAAATCTTTAATAATACTTCGTTTTTAGGTAAATAAGATATTATTGTACATAGCCGAATATGTATTTCAGTATTTTTGTACAGAGTCGTATTTGATCTATAGATGGATATCTATACTATTTAATGAGAAAATTTAGCTTGGTAAGAAAATGCATACAGCTTGAAATTTCTCTTTTAGAAATTTATATTATTAGATTTAAACATACATTAATACTTTTGTTCAGCCCTCTAGTTTAGATATTATATTTATAATACACATTACTCAAAATTTAATTCAAACTAAAACTCTCTTAAACTACTGAAATCACATTTCCAGAAGTTATCATCCGTAAACGCCCATATATACAATTCTTTATGTGGTTCAGAATATCATATCATCAATAATTTATATACTTTGCGCTGTTGAGCGTAAAAATGCTTCATTCAATTAAAAACCACTTTTAAGTAACTTACGCTCGCACTGGGTAACCTTTATGAGATTTTTTGTGTAGCCTTGTATATCAATTATAGCATCTTTGCATACTATAAACATTCATAAATTTAGTGCATAATTTTAGTAAAATATTTAAAAGCACAAATCATAATTAAAAATACAATCATCGTTAATATACAGTTCTTCGGACAGAATATATTATTTGAAATGTTTTATATGCCCCTTCGTATTATGTATGAAATAATTTATATTAAGCCTCAACAACGTATATCATTTTCGTTACACGTGATTTTTTAAGATAATGAAAATAAGCTGCAAAAAATTTCTGCCAAAATCAATGAAATGGATTTTTTATGTTATCCTACAAATGAATGATAATTACTCTTTGTACCACATATTCTGTAGAATACATATTTTAGTGTACTTCATAAATAACTTTACTCTGAAAAGCATTTTTGATGGCAAATAACATGTTATCTGGTAAATACACACACACACACACTTATACACGTATATATATATATACAGGGTGTCCAGCAAATAACACCCTGATTTCAAATTTAAATTTCACAAAAACAAATCTCGATAGAATTATGCGGTAATCCGTTTGATTATTAGGAAAGCTGTAAAAATGTTATACAGAAGTTTCGAAGGGTGGATATTTTGAAAAGATTGTGTTCTGATTGCAAAGAATGCTTGACTTTACATTTTTCTTGCTTTAAATTGCTTGGTTTGAATGAGATTTCGGGCGGACAACGCCATATTTTAAAGTTTTTTAGAATTTCAGAAATTTCAAAAATTTAGTTCTAAAAATATGGCTAAGTACCCCGAAAAACTCGTTCTCTGCAAGCAATAAAAACGTCAAGTCGAGCATTCTTTGCAATCAGAACACAATCTTTTCAAAATATTCACCGTTCGAAACTTTAGTTTAACATTTTTACAGCTTACCTAATAAAGAAACCGTTTACCGCATAGTTCTATCGATTTTTGTTTTTGAGAAATTTAAATTTGAAATCAGGGTGTTATTTGCTGGACATCTTGTACATATAATGCAAAATATAAATTTTTTTTCGCCAAAATTATGCTATATTAATTTATTTTTAACAATATCTCGTACTTATTTCAGCTTATTAAATTAAAATCCTGTTATTAGACATAATCTATTAATCTTCATAGAAACGATATAAATTGTTATTTCGCCTTAAAAACCATATATTCCAATATACTTAAATTAAAAAAATGGCTCTTGTGGGAACTTCCCACGAGAACCAGAAGCTATGTTTCCTTTTTGATGTAATGTCTGCTCCGGGAGTACATTTCCTGCTCCATATGATTACATTTAAATAACTTATTTTAGAGCCGTCAATGTGTAATTTAATGAAGCTTCTACATTTGTTTATTTTTCTCGCTGTCTATGACTCCTGTGCTCTAAAACGGGGAAGCCTACGATGATACTACTGGCTCCAAATCTCAAAAAGTCACACACACACACATATATATATATATATATATATATATATATATATATATATATATATTGTTGCAGCGTATATAGGGTTCGTTCGATCTTATGGTTAGACAACTTCAAACTCTTTTCTCTTAGAAAAGTACAAAATAATTTATTTACAGATCTTCAGAACAACAGAGTCTTCGAAACTCACAAATATTACAAGATATTCCAAAATAACTGTTTAAATCTATCGAACAAATACAAATATAGGTCGCAGAGACTCTTTATACAATGTCTCAACACTATATCACATTCAAAACAACGTAGATAAAACTCAATACATCAAGCAAACTTGCTTGGACAATCTCTAGTAGCTCACTCAATGACTGACTGGTAAATAATAACAACAGCTCGCATCGCTTCTCTTCTTATATAGGTTCGGAGCATGTGCTAGAAATTTCTAGAACCTACTCGAAAAAATCCACGGAACAACAAACAATGTATCAGTATATCTAAGGGGGGTTACCAGAGAGGAAAGGGTTACCATCGCCAACAATCGCCAAGTTTGTCGCCAACTTGGCGATATCTTCATTATTTCGCCAATCTGCCGTAGACATACACTGAAAATAATGGACAAGTTTGCTTGATAACAGAGACAATGTAACAAAAACTAAGTAAAGGAATGGAGCTTAATAAGATTATTTACATTATTTTACAGTACAAACACTAACTATTTACAAAATTCGTAACACTACCCCCTCCTCAAAGACTGCACGTCCCGGGCAGTGCAATCCTTGAGTTAGAGGAGAACACTTAAAATAAATAAATAAATAAATAAATAAATAATAACAATAATAATAAAATTTACATAAATAAGAACTAATTACTATTTACATATTTACAAAAAGTGACTTTCATGACCATGGTTTAAAATTCTAGTTTTGAATTTCTAATCACTTTGGCCAAAATAAGGGGCTAGCCGGTTATAGTGTACGACCTTGGGTTTGGCGTGTGGCGATTTTCGTATGCGTACAACGACGTCATTCAGCCTGTTGACGACTATGTAAGGACCGTCCCAGTTTCTTTGTAATTTTGGCGACAGTCCCTTACGACGGATCGGATTCCACAACCAAACTTTGTCACCTTCGTTGAACTCATGTCCTGTTGCCTTTGTGTCGTACCGTGTCTTCATCTTTTCCGTTGCCAGTCCGATTCGGTTCCTCGCTAGACGATGAATCTCCTCAATCCGCGCCTGGAGTTTATCGACATATTCCTCAGGCGATGAAGGAGCATCAGGAGGACGGCCAAACAAAAGATCAGCAGGCAGACGAAGATCACGACCAAAGAGCATTTGAGAAGGGGAGTAACTAGTGGCCTCATGAGTGGCACTCCTGTAGGCAAGCAGGAAAAGAGGCAATTTCTTGTCCCAGTCCTGTTGGTCTCTAGACACCAGGAGAGAGAGGCTATTTAGGATGGTACGATTGAAACGCTCCACCATGCCGTCCGATTGAGGATGTAGGGGTGTAGTTCGAGTTTTGTCCATGCCGAGTAGTCCACACATTTCCTTAAACACAGTCGAATCGAAGTTTCTTCCTTGATCGGAATGGATTTGAAGAGGAACTCCATATCTGGAAACCCAGTGTTGAACTAGTATGTCTGCTAGTGTTACCGCCTCTTGATTAGGAATGGCGTAGGCTTCAGGCCACTTAGTGAAGTAGTCCATGACAACGAGGATGTACTTATTGCCATCAGATGTTCTAGGAAGAGGACCCAGGATGTCTAGTGCAATTCGTTCGAAAGGAGCTCCTACATTATAACGCTGCAGTCGCCCACGGGTGCGCCTCTTTGGACCTTTACGTGCTACACAGGTGTCACAAGTTCGACACCATTTCTCTACATCACTGCGAACATTATTCCAGTAGAAACGCTCTCGAACCTTTTGCAGGGTCTTCATTACACCAAAATGACCTCCTGTGGGACTACCATGCAGTTCTTGAAGGACTATAGAAATTCTCGATTTAGGGAGTAGTAGTTGCCATCTACATGTCTTTCCATCGTCAGACTCCCATTTTCGGTACAAGATGCCGTTCTTCAAATGTAAGGAATCCCAGAGAGCCCAATAACATTTAGTCGTAGGATGGTAATGGGCCATGTCTTGCCAGCTGGGCTTCCTGTTGGACTCCTCTTTCAGCTCTAGAATGGGCTTAATTTCAGAATCAGCAAGTTGATCTTTACGCAGGCTCTCGTCACTCCACGGATCTTGCGATGATGTAGACCCAGTTGTAACTTGTCTTACTATAGGACCTTTGACATTAAATTTCTTCTCAGCCCGGTCGCAGTATCTACAATTCTCTGAGCAGGGTCTTCTTGAGAGAGCATCTGCATTTCCATGTGATGAGCCTTTTCGATGGCGTATCTCCATATCGTACTCTTGAAGCTTTTGTATCCACCTGGCTATCTGGCCTTCAGGATTCTTAAAATTCAATAGCCAAGTTAGAGAAGCATGATCAGTTCGGATCAGGAACTTTCGACCGTAAAGATAGTGATGAAAGTGGTCTATGGCTTTCACTACAGCAAGAAGCTCTTTTCTTGTTACGCAGTAGTTTCGCTCGGCCTTTGACAAGCACTTGCTGAAATAGGCGATAACACGCTCCTGGCCGTCGATTTCCTGGGACAATACAGCGCCAATGCTTTCGTTGCTTGCATCCGTATCAAGTATAAACTGTTTATCGATTTGAGGATACGACAGAATTGGAGTGGATGTCAAGGCCTCCTTAAGCTTTTCGAAAGCAGCGTCACATTCCTGTGTCCACATAAATTTTTGATTGGCTTCTGTTAATTTATGAAGTGGTCTTGCAATCATCGAGAAGCCTTTGACGAATTTTCTGTAATAGGTGCATAATCCTAGAAAACTTCGAAGCTGGTGAACATCTGCTGGACGACTCCAATTTTTCACGGCCGATATCTTCTCCGGATCAGTCCTAACTCCTTCCGCCGAAATGATGTGTCCAAGGTAGGCGACTTCATTGCGAAACAAACTGCACTTCGAAGGGCTTAACTTCAAATTAGCTTCCTTTAATTTTTGTAGCACCCGCCTGAGGTTGTTCAGATGTTCATCAAAAGATTTTCCTATGATTATGATGTCATCTAAATAAACAAGACATGCTTCATACGACAGCCCCCGGAGAACCGTTTCCATAAGCCGTTCGAAAGTTGCAGGTGCGTTACATAGACCAAAAGGCATTACCTTGAATTGCCATAATCCTTGTCCCGTTGTGAAGGCAGTCTTCTCGCGGTCGTCGGGATGGATCTCTACCTGCCAGTAACCACTCTTCAGATCCAGAGTCGAGAACCAAGTGTTGCCCGCAAGTGTGTCAAGAGTGTCGTCAATCCTTGGCAGAGGGTAACTATCCTTTTTGGTGACGTCATTCAGTCGGCGGTAGTCTACACAAAATCTTGTAGAACCATCCTTCTTTCTTACTAATACAATGGGAGACGCCCATGGACTTGTTGATGGTTCGATGACGTCATTTTCTTCCATATCTTTAATTAAATTCTGCACCTCTTCTTGCTTGGCAAAAGGTAATCGTCTAGGGTGCTGTTTAATAGGAGAGTGATCTCCCGTGTCAATTCGGTGTTGTGCCATTTTAGTTCGTCCAAAGTCTTCAGATGTTTGGGAAAATAAACTTTGGAATTCTCTAATTAAATTTTCCGCAGCTTCCAACTGTTTTGGATTTAAGTCTGTATTTTGTAACAAATCCTTGACTAAATTATCTGAAGATTTCTCAGAGTGACTGGAATTTTGACTTATGCACGTCACAGGAGCACATGACGCTATCACCTCTCCTTTCTTGATAGTCCTCGTCTTATCACTGATGTTAGCAATTCTGACTGGAATGGTCTTTTTCGAGAGGTCTACCACAGAAGAAGCCACCAATACTCCTGCTTGTGTACTATTGTCTTCTGGATAATCTATATGGCCAAATCGGTAATTAGTTTCATTTTTAATTACAGCTGGAACTAAAAATTCTGTTCTTGGATCTAGATTGATGTCTTCTTTGGCTATTACTATTTGTTTACATTCAATTTCGTTATTTAATCCAAAAAGACTTATTTCTTCAAATTTTGAGATCATTTTGTTATTTTTGAAATCAAGTCTGAAGTCAAACTTCTTCAGAAAATCTAGTCCGATTAAGCAAGGATCTGTTATGTCAGCCACATATGCCGTATGGTAATATTTCGTTCCTCCAAAGTTGATAGTTAAATTGGCCTTTCCATATATGCCTATCTTGTCGCCCGTCACAGTTTGCAGGGTAACGCATGGTGGAGTCCAGATGAGTTTACATTTCAATTTTCGAGCCAAATCTTCTCTTATTATTGTCACATTGGCTCCTGTATCGACAATCATACGGCACTGAATTCCGTTAATAAAGCCTATCACATATAATTCGTTATCACCGCCGCTCATTTTTGATATCTGGAGGATCTTCAGGTGGGGCTTTTCATTCTCTGGCAACCTCCGCCCCGCAAGATGGCCAAAATTTAGTTTCCCTGCTGACTGTTTGAATTTATCTCACGTTCGTGGATTTTGGGGCAATTTCTTCGGAGATGTCCTGTATCACCGCATCCCCAGCACGTGAGATTCTGTCTTCTTGCGCTTGTTCTTCCATATTTTAAAGCTTCAATCTCTTGATTTAATTTCCTAATTTCTTTCAAGAAGTCGATCTCAGTGTCTGAGCTTCTGTTCACCGTTGCCCCTCGGACTGAATGACGATCTCTTCGGCTGGCTTGTGTAGCTGCTTCCAACTTTAAGGCATATAGTAGTGCAGCCTTTAAATCCTGTACATCTGCCATTCGTACCGCTCTCTGCACTTCTGGATCTTTTATTCCGTCTACAAAATATTGCAGCGAGAGCATTTCCCGTACATTTGTTGGACAGTCAATGAATGCTAAATTTGCAAGCCGTTCAATTTCCGAGGCAAACTCTTGAAGGGTTTCAATCGATTTTTGATGGCGGCTCTTCATTTGTATTCTCGTATAATCCTTGAAGAATTTTTCGCCGAATCTCATTTCAAGTGCACAACTTAGAGTCTCAAAATTGAGTTGCGTCATATCGGGCAATGTTTGCAGCACGTCGGCGGCTTCTCCTCTTAAAGATGCTGCCAGTTGACAAGCTTTCATCTCGTCACTCCATTTGTTCGCTTCAGCTACAATAGTGAATTGGGTCTTGTAAACTTGCCAGGAACTCTTTCCATCGTATGTCGACAGCTTAATGTGCACGGGAGAAGCAGGCGGATTCCTAAATTCTTCATAATTACCACTAGACGCTGAAAGTTTCTTCTCAAGTATAGTACTTTTTTATTTAGCTTTTCATCTACTTCACCTAGTATTTTCTCTTCAACGTTACTGATTTTCTCTTCAACGTTGCTGATTTTCTCTTCAAAGTTACAAACTTCATTCTGAATTTTCTCTTCTACTTCCGCCATTTTCTCTTCTACCGAGCCTATTCTTCTCTCTACCGACGAGAACTTTTCTTCTAAAGTTTTCTTCATTTCTTCTTGGCCTTTATTAATCTTTTCAGTCACATCTTCTTGGCATTTGTCAATTTTATTTGTCAACTGTTCCATTCTTTCTTCGTTTTTATTCATTTTTTCCGCCAACTCTTCTTGGCCTTTATTTATCTTTACCGCCAACTCTTCTTGGCCTTTCGTCAATTCTGCCTTTATTCCATTAATAGCTTCTAACAGTTCTTTCAGTTGACCGTCCATTGTTCTTGTTTTCGCCATAAGATCCCGACTCCTGACACCAAATGTTGCAGCGTATATAGGGTTCTTTCGATCTTATGGTTAGACAACTTCAAACTCTTTTCTCTTAGAAAAGTACAAAATAATTTATTTACAGATCTTCAGAACAACAGAGTCTTCGAAACTCACAAATATTACAAGATATTCCAAAATAACTGTTTAAATCTATCGAACAAATACAAATATAGGTCGCAGAGACTCTTTATACAATGTCTCAACACTATATCACATTCAAAACAACGTAGATAAAACTCAATACATCAAGCAAACTTGCTTGGACAATCTCTAGTAGCTCACTCAATGACTGACTGGTAAATAATAACAACAGCTCGCATCGCTTCTCTTCTTATATAGGTTCGGAGCATGTGCTAGAAATTTCTAGAACCTACTCGAAAAAATCCACGGAACAACAAACAATGTATCAGTATATCTAAGGGGGGTTACCAGAGAGGAAAGGGTTACCATCGCCAACAATCGCCAAGTTTGTCGCCAACTTGGCGATATATCGCCAAATTTGGCGACCAAAATTAGTCGCCAAAAGTGACGCCAACTTGGCGATATCTTCATTATTTCGCCAATCTGCCGTAGACATACACTGAAAATAATGGACAAGTTTGCTTGATAACAGAGACAATGTAACAAAAACTAAGTAAAGGAATGGAGCTTAATAAGATTATTTACATTATTTTACAGTACAAACACTAACTATTTACAAAATTCGTAACAATATATATATATATATATATATATATATATATATAATATAATATATGTGTGTGTGTGTGTGTGTAATAATAAAAAAAATTCGCCTTAATCCTAAGTGAATCACTTCCAAATTCTTTTAAGATTGTACTTTTTTTTACAATACTTAACATATTTTTAAAATTCCATACCTTTAATCAACCCTTTCTTATTTTACTTCATTCTAAAAAAAAAAAAAAAAAAAAAAAAAAAAAAAAAAAAAAAAAAAACCAATCTTTAAAAGAATTTTTTTCTTAAAAAATCCCATTGCTTGGATTCATTCTGGAACTGTTGCGCAATATCTGTTTATTTCTATTCTTTCATTTCGTATAATTCCCTTTCAGTAGTTTTATTTGAATGTTCCCAGTTGACTTATTTGCGGCCAAGTAAGAGAACTGTCTTTCTGTTTGTTTGAGCGTTTAAATTTCATTGGTTAAAATTAAATTCTTAAAATTTAACTGGTCAATTATCAGTTTGTCGTGAAATTCTTCATTTCTTGCAGTTAGAAATTATATAAAATATTACTTTGACTTCGGAATCACTTTTAGTTTAGTTTTTCTGTGTGCCTAATAGATAAAAAAAAAAAAAAAAAACTGTTGAACTTGGATATAAATTGTCGAAGTAGACAGATTTTTGTATGGTAAACGCAACCGTTTTTAGGGATAGGGGATTTCTCGATTTTCTACAGAAGCCCAACATATTTTAGTGTACTACAAATACAAAGGGCTAACAACTTAAAATAGTTACAACTCGAACTGTAGTTATCATAGAATACTCATATTGCCGTGTAAACTTAATATTTATAAGGGAGTAGTAGCATTATGGGCGTTTATAACTCAAGAATTCTAAATTTTAGTATAGCGCGAATATTAGGTCTCGATAACGACAAATACTTATGGCTTGAATTCAACTTGTCTCATGACCTCTCTTTCATGAAATATCACATGGTGATTTGTTGTTTAAGAGGAAGGGAGAATGAATTTTTATAGCAGTTCCACCATATTTTACTGCATAAAGTGCATATTGCATAAAACTTTTATAACTGGAGCTGTAATTATTGTAGAGCACTCATATTTTGGAAGGTAAATGAAATGTTTAAATTGGAGAGATTTTATTATTATTATTATTATTTCTCAATATAAAATTCATGCCAATTTAAAGTTCAGTATTTTAAATCCAAATTTATTGAATTTCGTCCAAGTTTATCGAATCAATTTATATGCTAATACATCGTTTTGAGGAGAAATTAATTTTTGAAATGTTTGTGTAATAAATATTTGAATGTTTTTCTTTTACTTTTTTCTAATACTCCGTAACTAGTTAATACTCTTTAAAAAAGAGTCATATAATTGATCGGTATCCTGATATTGGCAAAAATTGCAAAGATGTTTTTTTTTTCCTTTGTAGAGTTCCAGTTATTTTCTAAAATTAATTAACAGTTGCAATTGTAAGTTTATAAGGAAAGTAAATTTTGATACATAAAATCAAAATCTATGCATTTTTTATGAAAATATATTTCTTACGTGTTTCGGAAATATTTTGATATTTTTCTATTGTTTCTATTATTCTGTAATTACATAAACTTTATATGTTAAACGCAATCCTTTTAAAGGAGATATTTTTTGGGGGAGGGGGGAGGGATATGTTTGCCCCATCTCGATCGAGACATTAGTATGTACTATGTACACAACAAGTTGCATCCAAATACATTCATTAATACACGTGTTATCACGTGACAGAAATCAGATCATTTCAAAATGTCAGCCACACTAGATTTTCAAAGTACTATAACTCAGCCATTTTTTAAGATATAATCGGAAAAAAAAAATGCTCTGAAGTCTTTGTATCAAGCTAAAACACGTAAAAGGAAATTCTATTTTTAACTTCTAATTTTTGTGCATCTCATTTAAAACTTTTAATTTGTAAAAAATAAATAAATAAAAGAAATGGAATCAATACTTAAACAAGATGGCGTGTGAAACAGGCCAACGGATTTGGTTCAAACATCGGTATATACTATCTACACACCAATTTACATCCGAAGATGTTTATAAATACGCGTGCTATCACGTGACATAAATCAGACCGTTCCAAAAGTTCAGCTACACTAGAAATTCAAAGTGTTATAACTCAGCCATTTTTTTAGATAGAAACAAAACAAAAATTGCTCTGAAATCTTTGTATCAAGGTCAAATACGCAGAAGAAAAATATTTTTCAATTTCCAATTTTTTGTACTGAATTTTAAGATTAAGAAAAATTAAATGACTGCTATTTTGAAATAAGATGGCGGATAAAACTGACCTACAAATTCGGCTCAGACATTGATAAATACCATGTACACACCAGGTTACATCCAAATCGGTTCATAAATACGCGTGTTATTGAGTAAAAAACATCATAGCGTTTCAAAATGTCAGCCATACAATAAATTCAAAGTACTATATCTCAGCCATTTTTAAAATGGGTAAGACAAAAAATGCTTTGGAATCTTTGTATCAATAACTTTGTATCAATCTTTGTATACTAATAGTACATTCGAAAAGAATTTTGGAAGGTTGTTGTTTTCAGAGATATAGTACTTGAAACATACTGGCTTTTCATTTTTCATGAAAAATGGCATTCTCGCCTTTAAATTTTGACATTTTCTATAAGAAAGAGGAAAGTTTCTTCAGCGCTTCAAAATCGCAAACTTTTTACTTCAACATAAAAAAATATCGAGCAAATCAAAAAATTCGTCAAAATATCACTTTTTTCTAAGTTTCAAAATAATGGCTTGTTAGTATGTGAACGAAAGGTTTCGTTTATTTGTAGATAAATTTGGTTGTAATTTCTGGTGTCATTCACTTATTTCAGCATTTTTCTAATAAAAATACTTTATTACTGGCCAATATTATAACACAGGATAAGGTTTTCTAAATGATTGTTCAATTGTGTCTCTTGTATTCGGAAGCGCAAATCTCCGTAGTCCCAACTTCGCATTACTACGCCTCCACACCCAAGGAACCATTAGAAATTTTAACTAAAAGAAGAAACACGTGTAATAATATATATTTGTTCACAATTTAGCCCGGATTAGTATAACTTATTAAACATACTGTTGGCCATTAAAATTGCAACAGCAGAGAAAAATGATCTGACCATTGCCAAAATCACATGAAAAAAAAGTGATTGAAAAATGTAATTTATTATTTTAGCATATTTAGATGACACAGTTGGGAAAAACTACATTTGAAGCCTTGTAGAAAAAAAAAAGTTCCGTAGAGGATTTCTCAATTAGAAAGCGCTTTTTAAAGTCTTTGTTTACTCAGAATATCGTGTCAGGTCTCGAAAAATAAGAAACAGTGCTCTGAGCAAGTATCGGAATTCGATAAACGCAGGTTCGTTGACTATCAAGAGTGTGGATTTTCATTCCACGATATCGACTCTCGCACTGGCCGAAATAGTACTGTCATGCGAATATGGAATCAGTGGGTTGTTCAGTGTTATATCGAACGTCATTGATCTGAACACCTCCCGATTCATGATTAACGCCCGAGATGACAGACCTGTTTTGAAGTCGGTCCTACGACACCATACAACCACATTACGGCCATTGGTCAGAAAATGGACGCGTTTGCAGCGCGACGACGTTTGCAGTAGCGGGGGCTGTCAACACAGCGACCATTCATGCAGATTTCCTTGGCAGTGCAACATCGAGAAGGGGCGGCGACTCTGGTGCACCAAAAAGCAAAGCTAAATATAGACTTGCACAATATCGTCTTCTCGGAAAAGTTCGGGTTCTCAGTGCAGTATTCTGATAGCCGTAAATGCCGATGAATGGGTCAGTACCATTAATCCCCATAAACACCGTCTCATTCATCCCCAAAGCAAAATGGTTATATAAAACAGCGATTAGGCTAAGCAAGCACTGTCAATATTGTTCATTTGCATCATAAGTATAACAAGAGATTATATCATTTTAACATTTAAAAATATTATAAGTTTTTGAGAAAGTGAACTATCAATTAAATACTAAAAAGTTTAAACAGATAAATTTACTTTGGTTCTTGAAAAATACACTTCGTACAATAGCTAATCTTCTGTTATGGATATTGCTTTGAAACTATGTCTGTTGAATGACCTCAGTACAAACATCTATCAGGTAAATTATCAAATTATTTATGTTTGTGGAACATATATAAATTTCTGTTGTCCCATTCATCCCCACTCTCCCCTACATATAGATACTTCAAAGGATGCTATTGATGGCCTGCCCTGATATAAAAGAATATGAAGGTAAGTCAATTTTACTTACCTACTCACCTATCTACTTATATTGAATTTATATAACGAATAATTGATGATCATCTCATGCAATTACCTTGTTGGGACTAATATTGTCTAGCAAGTATTACGCGTTTTTATTTATCCCATTTATGCCCAAAATATTTTCTTCATTAAAGATGAAATTTTGGGTTTCCCACCACTTTTAAAAGACGAACAACTTTTATCTTAATTTATTGAGGAACTTGTCTCGAGAAAAATAGTACTTATTTATCTTTCTACTTACTGGTGAGAAAAGTGCTTTATTGCCTTTTTTATAAGCGTCCCTAAAAAGGGACGCTAGGCACTAATGGGTTAATAATGTAGTTTTATGTTTGTTTAATTAACTGCTGAAATGCGAAAATATTTTAACTTCAGATTAATTTTTGCTTTGAAATATCTGTCGCTGACATTTGGAGAATTCTCAGCTACTGGGTGTCATTCTTAAAGTTTTAATCATTTTATTTCAACTTCACATATCAGAGTGTAAAAAAAAAAAAAAAAAAAAAAAAAAAAAAGATTATAAAATTTTTTTTTATTAAACACTTTTATATAAGTAAGTCAAACTAAGTCAATGTTTATTAGGTAATTCCTGGCGAGTGCTAAAAAAAGTAATTTCACAATATTTGTACTGTATATTTTAAATAATGTATCTGTGCATCCTTAAATGTAACTGTAAATAAGGAAAACAGTAAATGCTCTGAGAATAAGATACACTATGACAGAAGTAGAAATACAAGTAGAAATAATATTTTATTGCAAAATGCCAAAATTGTCTATACAAATATGCATAACGTAGTAGAATAACCTAATTATACTGTATAGTATAATAAAGATCTGTATTGAAGTTTGTGTAAAACTTCATCAAAAAAGAGCAGAAAACTCCAGTTCGTGTAAGCGAGATAAAATCAAAAACATAAACAATTTCAGTTTTAAATTTTATGGACCAATAAATTTGTAAGGTATTATTTAATCCATTCACAGTGGATAAAGAAGTAACACATAGTGGGAACTGGGGCACATTGATACGCTTTTTTCTAAGGATTTTTTGGTGTCCAGAAAATAGAAATTTCAAGTTATTTTCCATGTGATGTCAGCGAAACTTGTGTAGTCTGTTATTAAAGTGTAAAACATTGTTTTATATAGTATTTTTGCAATTAAAAAAAATATATAAAAGTCATTTGTATCAATGTGCCCCATCCCTGGGGCAGATTGATACACCTCATGGGGCACTTTGATACGTTTGGAAAAATGGAGACAAAATTACACTAATGCATATTATTCATAGAAAATGAGTTAGCAAACCATTTTATATTTATTTATAGAAATTCAAATAATCCACAATTATTTGTAAACAATATTAAAATAATCTAAATTAAATGTATAATGGCTTGATGCTCTGGCTGTTCCTTGTCAAATTGTTAGCTGCGGTAACTTTGTCATATCTGGCATTTCAACCCCTGCGTTATCTTCTTTTTTAGGAAAGATGAAAAATTACTAGGTTTTCTGCTTATAAATCGGTTTATAAACAGAAAATAAAGGATAATTATATTAAGAATTATGTTTATAATATAAATAATTATCCTTTGCTGTGCTACAGCTTCTTTATCTTATTTAACATTCCACATGTCGAAAATACTTCTTTCTCTGGAGAATCGATAGAAATTCGAGATTTGCTAGGCTGACGTCCTTTTCTTTTGTTAGTTCTACTACCACTAGCTGTTAGAAAAGTTCGTACGTCTTCTGTTTGCAAAAATACTATAAAATTTTCTAATATAAAATTTTGGAGATGTTTCACTTTAATAAAAATTAATATTAGAATTTTTTGGCGGGAAATGGTTAGAATAAGGAGTGAATTGTAAAAAAAATGATAAAGGGTAAAAAAAAAAAAACTAGAAAACGATTTAGGTTGTCTGTAGCTATTATGAGGCACTTTGATACGTATCAATGTGCCCCGACATAGACTGTATCAATGTGCCGCATGCAGCCATTTTGAATAACATTAGTCTAAAATCAAACATCTCATAATTTACCTAACAATAAAGAATGAAGAACTGATGAACAGTAATTTTACTTACGAGGGAGAGTATTCTTTTGGGGGGAAATACTGGAACAATTATATAATACCATTGCAATTGTACAACTCAAATTTACTTTTGACCAATAAAAAATGTAAATCATCCGTCCCATTCCATCAAACTACTGAATTATCACAAGACGTTCTGTTTGTAGTTGTGTACATTAGCATCATTTTTTGGAGCTGTTGTGAAACTTCCTGTAATGACCTTGTGAGCAATAGTGGGGGTGTATCAATGTGCCCCAGTTCCGCTTATTGTTTATAAATGCTTCAAAAATGCACAAAGATTCTTTGGCTAATTAATGTTTTGTAAAATGTATAAGAGTATCTTGCAATCAAATAATTTTGTATTTATACCCAAAACAAAGTCTATGCTTTATTATTTCATAGATATGAGATGAGCAAAACTTTTACGCGATTAGTTATACTTACTTTAATACTTGGTCTTAAAATATTAACTATACTATTGCATTAGAGGATATGCATATACAATGTATCATTTTAGGGGGAAGGTGATGGTCTGGCACATGATATCATAAGATATCGCTATTGGGAGGGGGATTTCTCTTTTGAAAATGATATCATTTTTGACCCAACCAAATTTTCTTTTTTTATTTGTAAGATAATAATTTTGTTTTTGGTTCAAAATAGCACATCATCTTTTCCCACTCGATTATTTATTTTTATAAAAATACAAAGTTGTTATTAAAATCAATAAATTATAAAATTAATTAATTCTAAAATGTAGAATACTCTAACTTTTGACCTTCTATTCTTCTTCATATGTGTATGCATATGTAATCACGGTTCGAAAAATCCTATGTGAAATATATTTAAAATTAAACTTGTGTTTGCTAATAAATAAAAAAGAAAGGGAAAAAATATTGTTCACTTATAGTCTAAGAGCTAGCAACGTCAAAAAACACGTCAAAAAAATTTATCAAAGCTCATTTTTTTATATGTTCTTCCCTTTTATGGTGTAGTACATTTGCGGGCGGTCTGGCAGTCCGGAGACGTTGCTTTTACTTGTGGCAGAACGGGTTGTGCAGGTCAAAAAACTTCAAAATTATGTTATTTTATTAAGGCTCATTTTTAGCTCACAGGCTATCATAGCCTGGGAGCTTATGTGCCCGCCCGTTCGGTATGTATGTTCGTACGTGCATAACGCTATAACTCATTTTAAAAGCATCCTATACACTTGAAATTTTGTATACAGGTATATCCTGATAAGGCGCTTCCCTGATTAGTTTTTGGAGTTCATTCGATAAGTATAAACAGGGGGAACGGGGGCTCATGCCCCTCCCTTTAATTGATATAAATGGGTTTTTCATTCAGAATTATCAGTTTTCGTTCAAAATCTAGTTATAAGATCATTCTAATGAGGCGCCTCAATGACTGGTTTTAAGTGTTCATTGTATAAGTATAAACAGGGGGAACGGTGGTTCTAATGCCCCTCCCCTTAATTAATATAAATGGGTTTTACATGCAGAATAATCAGATTTCGTTCAAATCTCTGGAAAGTTTTGGAAGTTTAATGGTTAAGTATAAAAAAGAGAGGAATAACTCCTCTTAAATTATATAAATGGGTTTTTATTAAGAACTTTCCGATTTGCTCTGAATTTTGGATATAGATTTTTTATATGATAAAGCATGTCCCTGATTAATTTAGGGGGTTCAATGATTAAGTATAAAAGGGGGGAAAGGGGAAGCTGTTTCCCCTCCTTTGATTTTTTTCGATCGGAAATAACCCTTGGAAATATAAGTTTGTAATGTGTATTTAGAATGCGTGGCCTGTGAGCTCAATGCCATCAGTTTAACTGGGTAGTAGACTTTTTATTTTATATGTTCTTCCCCTTAATGCTTTAAAACGTTTGCGGGCGGTCTGGCAGTCGGGAGACGTTGCGTTTACCTGTGGGAAAGGGGGTTGTGCAGGTCAAAAACTTAAATATTACGTCATTTTATCAAGGCTCATTTTTTTTTATATGTTCTTCCCTTTTATGGTGCAAAAAGTTAGCGGGCGGTCTGGCAGTCGGGAGACCTTGCGTTTACCTGTGGGAGAAGGGGTTGTGCACTTAAAAAAAAACGTCATTTTAGCAGGATTTTTGTTTGTAACATTTGTTTATATTAACTATTTGTGATATTAATGCCAGACGTTACCAATGTCGCTAAAGCCCTGCCAGATCCACATTTATAGGTAACATATTACTCTTTGGCTATTAGACAATCTAAAATTAGTTTACAAGACAAATTTGGTTGCAATGTGAATGCTATAAGGCTTTAAATATGGCAACGAAAGTGCCTGTTTCAAGAGTGGTTCACAATTTAAAATTTATAAGTCATTTTATGTCAATTTATCAAGCATAAAAATTACAAGATATTACTCTTTGGCTAGCAGACAACCTATAATTAATTTGTTAGACATAAATTCGGTTGCAAAGTTAATGTTAGACGGCTTTAAATATGGCAACGAAAGTGTCTGTTTCAAGAGTGGTTTATAGTTTAAAAATTATAAGTCATATTTACGTCATTTTATCAAGCATATAAATTACAAGATATTACTCTTTGGCTATCAGACAACCTATAATTAATTTGCCAGATACAAATTCGGTTGCAAAGTTGATGCCAGACGCCTTTAAATATGGCAACGAAAGTGCCTGTTTCAAGAATGCTTTACAGTTTAAAAATTATAAGTCATCTTTAAGTCATTTTATCAAACATAAAAATTATAAGATAATACTCTTTTGCTAACAGACAACCTATAATTAATTTGCCACATCAACTTCAGTTGCAAAATTAATGTATGACGGCTTTAAATATAACGGCAAAAGTTCCTATTTCAAGAGTGGTTTATAGTTTAAAAACTATAAGTCATCTTTACGTTATTTTATCATGCATAAAAATTACAAGATATTACTCTTTTGCTAGCAGACAACCTCCAATTAATTTGCCAGACACAAATTCGGTTGCAAAGTTAATGCCACACGGCTTTAAATATGGCGACAAGAGTGTCTGTTTCAAAAGTGGTTTAAGTCGTAAGTTAAAGCCGTCCGGCATTAAATTTGCAACCGAATTTGAGTGGGGCAAATTAATTATAGGTTGTGTGATAGAGGTTGTATAGGTTAATTATTAATTAACCTATTAATTAGGTTAGTTATTAATAATTATAGGTTGTGTGCCAAAGAGTAATATCTTATAATTTTATGCTTGATAAAATGACGTAAATATGATGCTTGATTAAATGATATAATATGCCTTATAAATTTTAAACCATAAACCATTCTTGAAACAGGCACTTCGTTGCCAAATTTAAAGCCGACTGGCATTAAATTATCAACCAAATTTCTATCTTGAAAGTTAATTACAGCCAAAGAGATAGAGCCAAAGAGTAGTATCTTGTAATTTTTATGCTTGATAAAATGACGGACAGATGACTTATAATTTTTAAACTATAAAACACTCATGAAACAGGCACTTTAGTTGCCTTACTTAAAGCCGTCTAACATTAACTTTGCAACCGAATTTATATCTGGCAAATTAGTTGTAGGTTGTCTACTAGCAAAAGTGTAATATGTTATCTATAAATGTCGACCTAGCAGGGTCTTAACGACATTGCTAACGTCTGGCAATAATGGATTAATATCACAAATAGTAAAAAAAAATATTACAAACTATAATCCTGCTAAAATAACATAATTTTAATGTCTTTTCACTTGCATAAATCCTTCTCTCGCATGTAAAAAGACGTCTCCCGACTGCCAGACCACCAGGAAACGTACTATGCCATAAAAGGAAAGAACATATAAAAAATGAACCTTGATAAAATGACGTAATTTTGAAGTTTTTTGACCTGCACAACCCCTTCTCCCACACGTAAACGCAACGTCTCCCGACTGCCAGACCGCCCGCAAACGTTTTAAACTATTAAGGGGAAGAACATATACAAAATGAGCCTTAATAAAATGACGTAATTTTGAAGTTTTTTGACCTGCACAACCCCTTCTCCCACACGTAAACGCAAGGTCTCCCGACTGCCAGACCGCCCGCAAACGTTTTAAACTATTAAGGGCAAGAACATATAAAAAATGAGTCTTAATAAAATGACGTAATTTTGAATTTATTTGACCAGCACAACCCCTTCTCCCACACGTAAACGCAAGGTCTCCCGACTGCCAGACCGCCCGCAAACGTTTTTAACTATTGAGGGGAAGAACATATAAAAAATGAGCCTTAATAAAATAACGTAATTTTGAAGTTTTTTGACCTGCACAACCCCTTCTCCCACACGTAAACGCAAGGTCTCCGGACTGCCAGACCGCCCGCAAACGTTTTAAATTATTAAGGGGAAGAACATATACAAATTGAGCCTTAATAAAATGACGTAATTTTGAAGTTTTTTGACCTGCACAACCCCTTCTCCCACACGTAAACGCAAGGTCTCCCGACTGCCAGAACGCCCGCTAACGTTTTAAACTATTAAGGGGAAGAACATATAAAAAATGAGCCTTAATAAAATGACGTAATTTTGAAGTTTTTTGACCTGCACAACCCCTTCTCCCACACGTAAACGCAAGGTCTCCCGACTGCCAGACCGCCCGCAAACGTTTTAAACTATTAAGAGGAAGAACATATACAAATTGAGCCTTAATAAAATGACGTAATTTTGAAGTTTTTTGACCTGCACAACCCCTTCTCCCACACGTAAACGCAAGGTCTCCCGACTGCCAGACCGCCCGCAAACGTTTTAAACTATTAAGAGGAAGAACATATACAAATTGAGCCTTAATAAAATGACGTAATTTTGAAGTTATTTGACCTGCACAACCCCTTCTCCCACACGTAAACGCAAGGTCTCCCGACTGCCAGACCGCCCGCAAACGTTTTAAACTATTAAGGGGAAGAACATATAAAAAATGAGTCTTAATAAAATGACGTAATTTTGAATTTATTTGACCAGCACAACCCCTTCTCCCACACGTAAACGCAAGGTCTCCCGACTGCCAGAACGCCCGCTAACGTTTTAAACTATTAAGGGGAAGAATATATAAAAAATGAGCCTTAATAAAATGACGTAATTTTGAAGTTTTTTGACCTGCACAACCCCTTCTCCCACACGTAAACGCAAGGTCTCCCGACTGCCAGACCGCCCGCAAACGTTTTAAACTTTTAAGAGGAAGAACATATACAAATTGAGCCTGAATAAAATGACGTAATTTTGAAGTTTTTTGACCTGCAAAATCCCTCCTCCCACACGTAAACGCAAGGTCTCCCGACTGCCAGACCGCCCGCAAACGTTTTAAACTATTAAGAGGAAGAACATATACAAATTGAGCCTGAATAAAATGACGTAATTTTGAAGTTTTTTGACCTGCAAAGTCCCTCCTCCCACACGTAAACGCAAGGTCTCCCGACTGCCAGACCGCCCGCAAACGTTTTAAACTATTATGGGGAAGAACATATAAAAAATGAGTCTTAATAAAATGACGTAATTTTGAATTTATTTGACCAGCACAACCCCTTCTCCCACACGTAAACGCAAGGTCTCCCGACTGCCAGAACGCCCGCTAACGTTTTAAACTATTAAGGGGAAGAACATATAAAAAATGAGCCTTAATAAAATGACGTAATTTTGAAGTTTTTTGACCTGCACAACCCCTTCTCCCACACGTAAACGCAAAGTCTCCCGACTGCCAGACCGCCCGCAAATGTTTTAAACTATTAAGAGGAAGAACATATACAAATTGAGCCTTAATAAAATGACGTAATTTTGAAGTTATTTGACCTGCAGAACCCCTTCTCCCACACGTAAACGCAAGGTCTCCCGACTGCCAGACCGCCCGCAAACGTTTTAAACTATTAAGAGGAAGAACATATACAAATTGAGCCTTAATAAAATGACGTAATTTTGAAGTTTTTTGACCTGCACAACCCCTTCTCCCACACGTAAACGCAAGGTCTCCCGACTGCCAGACCGCCCGCAAACGTTTTAAACTATTAAGAGGAAGAACATATAAAAAATGAGTCTTAATAAAATGACGTAATTTTGAATTTATTTGACCAGCACAACCCCTTCTCCCACACGTAAACACAAGGTCTCCCGACTGCCAGAATGCCCGCTAACGTTTTAAACTATTAAGGGGAAGAATATATAAAAAATGAGCCTGAATAAAATGACGTAATTTTGAAGTTTTTTGACCTGCACAACCCCTTCTCCCACACGTAAACGCAAGGTCTCCCGACTGCCAGACCGCCCGCAAACGTTTTAAACTATTAAGGGGAAGAACATATAAAAAATGAGTCTTAATAAAATGACGTAATTTTGAATTTATTTGACCAGCACAACCCCTTCTCCCACACGTAAACGCAAGGTCTCCCGACTGCCAGAACGCCCGCTAACGTTTTAAACTATTAAGGGGAAGAACATATAAAAAATGAGTCTTAATAAAATGACGTAATTTTGAAGTTTTTTGACCTGCACAACCCCTTCTCCCACACGTAAACGCAAGGTCTCCCGACTGCCAGACCGCCCGCAAACGTTTTAAACTATTAAGAGGAAGAACATATAAAAAATGAGTCTTAATAAAATGACGTAATTTTGAATTTATTTGACCAGCACAACCCCTTCTCCCACACGTAAACGCAAGGTCTCCCGACTGCCAGAATGCCCGCTAACGTTTTAAACTATTAAGGGGAAGAATATATAAAAAATGAGCCTTAATAAAATGACGTAATTTTGAATTTATTTGACCAGCACAACCCCTTCTCCCACACGTAAACGCAAGGTCTCCCGACTGCCAGACCGCCCGCAAACGTTTTAAACTATTAAGAGGAAGAACATATACAAATTGAGCCTGAATAAAATGACGTAATTTTGAAGTTTTTTGACCTGCACAACCCCTTCTCCCACACGTAAACGCAAGGTCTCCCGACTGCCAGACCGCCCGCAAACGTTTTAAACTATTAAGGGGAAGAACATATAAAAAATGAGTCTTAATAAAATGACGTAATTTTGAAGTTTTTTGACCTGCACAACCCCTTCTCCCACACGTAAACGCAAGGTCTCCCGACTGCCAGACCGCCCGCAAACGTTTTAAACTATTAAGAGGAAGAACATATAAAAAATGAGTCTTAATAAAATGACGTAATTTTGAATTTATTTGACCAGCACAACCCCTTCTCCCACACGTAAACGCAAGGTCTCCCGACTGCCAGAATGCCCGCTAACGTTTTAAACTATTAAGGGGAAGAATATATAAAAAATGAGCCTTAATAAAATGACGTAATTTTGAATTTATTTGACCAGCACAACCCCTTCTCCCACACGTAAACGCAAGGTCTCCCGACTGCCAGAACGCCCGCTAACGTTTTAAACTATTAAGGGGAAGAACATATAAAAAATGAGCCTTAATAAAATGATGTAATTTTGAAGTTTTTTGACCTGCACAACCCCTTCTCCCACACGTAAACGCAAGGTCTCCCGACTGCCAGACCGCCCGCAAACGTTTTAAACTATTAAGAGGAAAAACATATACAAATTGAGCCTTAATAAAATGACGTAATTTTGAAGTTTTTTGACCTGCAAAATCCCTCCTCCCACACGTAAACGCAAGGTCTCCCGACTGCCAGACCGCCCGCAAACGTTTTAAACTATTCAGGGGAAGAACATATAAAACATGAGTCTTAATAAAATGACATAATTTTGAATTTATTTGACCTGCACAACCCCTTCTCCCACACGTAAACGCAAGGTCTCCCGACTGCCAGAACGCCCGCTAACGTTTTAAACTATTAAGGGGAAGAACATATAAAAAATGAGCCTTAATAAAATGACGTAATTTTGAAGTTTTTTGACCTGCACAACCCCTTCTCCCACACGTAAACGCAAGGTCTCCCGACTGCCAGACCGCCCGCAAACGTTTTAAACTATTAAGAGGAAGAACATATACAAATTGAGCCTTAATAAAATGACGTAATTTTGAAGTTTTTTGACCTGCACAATCCCTTCTCCCGCACGTAAACGCAAGGTCTCCCGACTGCCAGACCGCCCGCAAACGTTTTAAACTATTAAGGTGAAGAACATATAAAAAATGAGCCTTGATAAAATCAGGTGACGAAAACGTTGCTAGCTCTTAGACTAGTACTTTGATGATTAGAATTTCTATCTATACCTTACCGTAAAATGGGGTGAATCGGAACACTTTTCAACTTTAACGTTAAAAAAAAGCAACAACTGATTTTTTATTTTTTAAATTTTTCTACTAGAAACTTCGGTCTTGTTTTGTTCTTTACTTTTTAAGCAAAAACGAAACATTTTTACTGTTTATATATATATTATTTATTTATTTAATGGCGTTCCGATTCACCCCGCAGATAGGGGTGAATTGGAACAAATGATATAATCTTTATTTATTCCGATTCAAACTTTAATAGGGTTAATAAAAACAGGTAATAATGATAAGGGAGGAATAGGAACACGTAATTGCTATGAAACCAAGCGTTTATTTTATATACAAGTAAAGATACAAGTAAAGCCTTTTCAAAAATTAGAAAACAACTTTTAAATCAAGTGAAAATAAAATTTATTTTAAGAAATTATGTTTGAATTGCAGAAGTAGAGTTTAACACAAATTTAGCACTGTTCTGTGTTATCCTTTACTAGTAGTCATTGGGTAAGTGACTCTATTAAGTAGATCCAATTGTTGCATGTATTAATACGATCTACTAATACGCCTTCATCCCAAGCCCTTAGTACTGTTTGCATCCCTCTCTTTTTTAATTGGTTTTTCATTTTTAGATGTTTGTGTAATGTTGTGGATATCAGAGAATAATTCTGTGCAGTTTTTCTAAGTAATTTGCTATTTTTAAATTCTTTTATTGTGTGTTCCATGTCTGTTGGATTAGGCGTTGACTTTTTTGTTTAACCAAGTAATTTATTGGCACCTTTAAACTTTACAAGTAATTAAAACAAACAACATATTGTTACAATACATATTCATACATACGTTTTCATATATTACACGAAACTATTACTGCATCGAAAAATAAGCCATGAGAGAAAACGTGTTCCTATTCACTTCATAAATCTCAAACCTCTGATGTTACAAGCCATTTTGCATTTTTTCATTATGTAGTTTTGAAATAAGTAGAATTTAATACAGAATATTGTTTACAGGTCTATCATTAATTAAAAATCCCCTCTCTTAGGTTTAGAAAACGAAAAATACTGTAATTACATACAAAGTTTTGAAGACGTTGAAAAAATGAGGTTTTTGAGGATCCTCTTGAAGTTTTTTTATATTCCCTAGTAGTTGTGCAAACATGTCAAAACTGAATCTCCCAACTCTCAATGTTATTACCTTCTTATAAAAAAAATGGTAACTAAAAACATCATCACATATATTTATAATGAATTTATTCGTATGACCGGGAAGTTTCGTTCCTCTTCACCCCGCTGGTCCTATTCACCCCATTTTACGGTACCCCTCTCCCTTCCGGGACAGGTGCAACAAAACTTTATTGTTGTTGAATGCATTATGTAACAATAAGCTGTTATAAAATACTTTTACATAGTAACTATTTCTTTTAAGTTTACTGGTATAAAATCATATTCGATTGACTTTTTTTTATTACAAATAACATTTGGAATGTTAATTTTTGTTGGATATTTTTCATTTTTATTATATTTTAACATTTAATCTCTAAATTTAAAAAAGTGCATAACATTGTTATAAATCGCCACTTTCTGAAAACGAATTTTTTTCGTGCAGCAAAAGAACATGTTTTTGTCAAGTGGTCATTTATAGCAGCGTAGGGCTTAAATTTTTTGAAATAAAATTCAAACATTACAAAAAAAAAAAAAAAAAAAAAATCAACAAAAATTGGCATTCTAAACATTATTTGTAAATCAAAATAATGAAAAAAAAATTAAATATGTAAATTGTAAGTTACTTCAAAAATAAGTCTTGTCTTTTACTCCAATGCATAGAAATACAGTGAAACCTCCAAATAAGGGACACCTCTATTTTAAGGACAAAAGTTCCGGTCCCATAGCTAAGTTTCACTGTACAGTGAAACCTCCGAATAAGGGACACTTATGGGACCGGAAATTTTGTCCCTTAAATAGAAGTGTCCATTATTCGGAGTTTTTATTACAGTGAAACTTAGCTATGGGACCGGAACTTTTGTCCCTTAAATAGAGGTGTCCCTTATTCCGAGTGTCCCTTATTTGGAGGTTTCACTGTAATAAAAACTCCGAATAAGGGACACCTCTATTTAAGGGACAAAATTTCCGGTCCCATAAATGTCCCTTATTCGGAGATTTCACTGTACTGAGTTTAATACACTGAAAATTTTAAATAGCATTTTAAAAGATAAATTGCTAAATTATTTGCAAAAATACAGTTTTAAAAGCATACAATTTGTAAAAAATGTTGAAAATACACTAGACGACCTGTATAACGCAAACCTAAGTGCACAAGGTTGTGCGTTGTACAGAATTTTGCGTTTTATGGATCATATTTTACACATCTTTAAATTTACCTCATAAATGTAGCCAAATATGTCTGAAACATCTCAAAATAATTATAGCAGCTTTTTCTTTATACTCCATTCCTTATCTGAATGACAAATTTTTGTATTATACAAATTATTCCTCATATTCTTAAAAATGGTCTAAATATACTTGGACCCATATCATTCATTCTATTACTTATTTTCAAAAACATTTATTGAAATAGTAGCTTTTTTTGTTAAAAAATTCTAAATTAAGGAGATAAAACTGAACTAATGCACTAATTTCACTTTTTTAGACAGTAGCAATTTTTTATAATCTGGGAATGGAGGTGCTTCTCCACTGCAAAATTCATTGTTTACATCTGAGAAGTTGTACATTGTAAAGATTATCTACTGTAATTAAATAAAGAAAAACAAATCAAAAAACAATCTAATAATTTATGTTCATATCGATTTCTGTTGAATGGATAAAACGCAGAGTTTTTAAGTATTTATTTATTTATTTATTTATTTATTTTGTCTATTTACAAATGCTAATAAGTATGTGGAAGCATTTTTTTTTCAAATTGCATGTTTTTAAAACCCTATTTTTGAGAATAATTTAAGAATTTATCTTTTAAAGTGTAAAATTTTGCGTTATTTTGATATTTTCAATTTTAGTCAGCAGTTTATTCTATTTCAGTTTATTTTATTTTTAGTCAGCAAAAGTTGCAAGAGAATTTCTGGATACAGAAATTCTCTGCAAATTTTGCTGCCAGATATTTTCTGTTGTTTTACAATATTATTTTTTACAGCGTACGGATTTTAATGCAATCGGTAAACCTTATTTAGGTTCCACTAGGCATGTGTGGTATTGTATATGAAGTATGTAGAATTAATACAGTGAAATCTCCGAATAAGAGACACTTATGGGACCGGAAATTTTGTCCCTTAAATAGAGGTGTCCCTTATTCGGAGTGTCCCTTATTTGGAGGTTTCACTGTAGTTCTTTTACTGTTGCAACGTAAAGAATTCCATTACATTAATGCTTATAAGGAAAAATCATTTGCAGAGTATTTTAATGACATTAAGCTATTGCAAATGTATTGAAACTGATATAGATCACTGAATTTCACTACGATTATGTTAAGGTAAGTGTACCAGTAGTGAGCCACGTACCTATAGTGGGCCACTAGTTTTCAGTGTTGAAAAAGAAGTTTTCTAGTCACCCCTGTCAGATAACAAACTAACTGCTCTTTGACTGGAACCCTTATCTGTTATCAGACAAAGGGACAACTTCAGTATTCCGATAGTCTTTGAGTTGGAAGGTTGTTTTTATTCCAGGCTTAAAATACAAGGATTTTGTGGCTCATTCTTACTGCTTTCCTTAAGAGGTAAGTTTTCATTCAATACTTTTTTGTTTAAAAGTATATGGTATTTTATGTTAAAATGTCACATTTCTAATACACTGAATAAATGAATACTTTATTCCTTATGCTTAAAAAATATAAAACTAACATATTATTAAGTTTGGGGGGTAGTCCACTTCTGGGTCATTAAATTTCAATTTGTTCCAGTAGTGGGACACCTGGCCAATTACTGGTACACACTTCTGGATTATTAAATTTCAGCTTGTTCCAGTAGTGGGCCAGATGGCCCAGTACTGGTGCACACGTGACCCACTACTGGAACAACTAAGATATGATTTTCTTAATATGTTTGTGGTATTTTACGTATATTTTTTTATGTATGTTTATTATATTGCAGGATAATGAAGAAAAGAAAGGAGCAAAATTATACAGAAAAGCAACTAAAAAGTGCAATTGCGGTTGTGGAGAAAGGAAAGGGTGTCCGTTCTGTAGTCAAGCAGTATAACATTGCAAAAACAACTTTGCAAAGAAAATTGAAAGGAGGAGTCAAATTAGCTATACAAAAAGGCCCAAGTGCATTGTTTACCAACGACCAGGAAGACAACATTGTTTTGTGGATTAAAGGCGTGGCCAGTAAAGGATTTCCTATTATAAAAGAAATACTCATGACTAACGTAATAAAATGGGCCAAACAGCAAAAAATCACTTTCTCTGGAGAAAATAGTCTTCCTGGACGAAAATGGTATGAGAGTTTTTTAAAATTCCATCCTGACATTAAACTGCGAACCAGCCAAAATTTAACAACGAGTAGGAAAGAAGTGTCACAAAAGAGTATAAATGATTGGTTTCTAGAGGTTGTGACTTATTTAAAAAACATAAAACTTGACAATGTCTTGTATAACACCCAGAGGGTTTTCAATTGTGATGAGACAGCTTTTTTTTTTTTTTAAATACGAAGCCAGGAAAAGTTCTTGTTGAAAGAGGATAAAAAAAGGTGTATACCACTGCTGGAGCTGATGAAAAACTTAATTTCACTGTTTTTTTAACAGCCAATGCAGCTGGTTAACTTGCACCACCAATTTTCGTTTATAGGTAAGCATGTCTAAAATTATAAATCTAGTAAATTAAACCTTGAAATTGTTAAATATGTTTTATATCCTAATTTTTTGTCTTTCCAATTTTCAGGTATGATAGGATCCCTCAACAAATTGCAAAGGCAATTCAGGCCTTCTGATTGGGCTATTGGAAAGTCGGAAAGTGGACAAAAATGACTCAAGTAATATTTTATGAGTATGTGAGAAACATTTTTGAGCCATATTTAAATAAGCATAACATAGAGAAACCTGTACTGTTTTTTATGGATGGACACACTTCTCACATATCTATAAAGCTAAGCACCTTCTGTATAGCTCATTGAATTGAAATGGTAGTTTTGCTCCCAAATGCCACACACTCGATGCAACCTATGGGCGTTGCTGTTTTCCATATTCTTAAAAGCGCTTGGCGACAGGAAGTAGTGAACTTCAGAATAACCCATAAAGGCAAACAACTACAGAAACATGAATTTCCACCAGTTCTAAAGTCATCTTTAGATCGCTTAACTCCTACAACAATTGTCAGTGGATTCCGTGCATGTAAACTGGTTCCATGGGATCCAAAGAAAGTAATTGTTGAATCCAAAGTAACATCAAAGAAAGTGGTAATATCACCAATAAAGGAAAAAAAATGGCTTCTTTTTTGGATATTCTCGAATAAAAAATTAGAGAAGAAAAAATGAAATCTTTCTTAGAAAATAAAGGTGAATGGAAAGGCCCTGTGGAGTAAACAGATCTTTATTATTTATGGTTGGAGACGTAGGAGACTTTGAACAAGTAACCAGTTTTCCAGGTAAACTATCACAAAATAATTTTGGTATTAAGCACTTAAAATTGGTATATTTTTTCACTATTATTTATAAAATTTTTCATTTATTTATTAAATATTTTACTTCTTATAGAGTACACCAGTCATATCTATTGAGGCGGCATGCAATGCTGAATCAATTCACATTGTTGGATATGCTGATGCTGAAGTGGATATTCCAGAAGTATCAACCAGGCCAGTTGCTGGACCATCTAAAAATGTACCATTTCCTTTCAAAAGAGTTCTTTTCTGGCCAGAAAGAGAAGATAAAACAAAGAAAAGGAGAAAGCGAGATAAACTTCCTGCAATTGTGACTTCTCCTCAAATGC
The DNA here is from genome assembly GCA_964019185.1 of Maratus speculifer. Lineage (NCBI taxonomy): Eukaryota > Metazoa > Arthropoda > Arachnida > Araneae > Salticidae > Maratus > Maratus speculifer. The sequence goes on along the minus strand of CAXHSM010001172.1, from coordinate 26,791 downwards.
TCCAATATTTTAAGAAGAGAGAAGATATTAAAAATGCTAAAGCTGCAGAAAAAAAGAAAAAAAAAAGAAAAATTCAAAAGGAAGAGTTGAAGAAAATATCCAATGAAAAAAGAGAGCCAATAAAATGGCTGTAAAAGAGAAATAAATGCAGTTAAATTTAAATCCCTCTCAAAATGTTTTTTTTTCTTTTTTCTTTTTTCTTTTTTTTATAAATATAATATAAATATAATATAGTTTTGCAATCATTTCAGCATTTAATTACAATTTTTATTATGAATAGCTTATTATTTATCACTACTGCAAATTAACAAATAGGGCAGATATATTTTTTTAAGGGGACAAGGGACCTTGAAATCCTTAAAAATATTTTTTTTTTTATTTTTTGTAAATTTCACCTAAATATTATTCAAGGGTACATTATATGCATTAAAACATGCATTTATCACAAAAAAATGCAAAAAAAAAAAATATTTTTGACAAAAAAATGGCATTTTACGCGTCTTCGAAATCTTCGAAATGCCCCCTGCGCATTCCATATCAATGAAAATCCCCAATATTTTTTATGAAAGTTTGTTTTATATATATAAACAAAATTGTGCATCGAATTTTGAATATTTGAATTTAAAGGTAAAAAAAAAATTGAAAATTTGAAATTTTTTCGAAATTTTTTTTTATTTTTTGTAAATTTTATCTTAAATATTATTCAAGGGTGCATTATGTGCATTATGGCATGCATTTATCACAAAATTTTTTTTAAAAAAATATTATTTTTGAGAAAAAAATGGAATTTTACGCAGCGTCTTCGAAATCTTCGAAATGCCCCCTGCGCTTTCCATATCTATGAAAATCCCCAATATTTTTTTGGAAAGTATGTTTTATATATCTAAACAAAATAGAGTATAGATTTTTACATATTTGACTTTTAAGATGTAAAAAAAAAAAAAAAAAAAAAAAAATTGAAAATTTTAAAAAAAATTTCGAAAAAATTTCAAAATTTCATTTTTTTTAACCTTTAAATTCAAATATTCAAAATTCGATGCACAATTTTGTTTATATATATAAAACAAACTTTCATAAAAAATATTGGGGATTTTCATTGATATGGAATGCGCAGGGGGCATTTCGAAGATTTCGAAGACGGTAAAATGCCATTTTTTTGTCAAAAATATTTTTTTTTTTTTTTTTTTTGCATTTTTTTGTGGTAAATGCATGTTATAATGCATATAATGTACCCTTGAATATTATTTAGGTAAAATTTACAAAAAATAAAAAAAAATATTTTTAAGGATTTCAACGTCCCATGTCCCCTTAAGTTATAAAATATTACAGACTGTTCGAAAAAAATTAAAGAGAAGTTGAAATTATTTTACATAGTCATCAAAACTTCCAAGTATGATTTCATTATTGTGTATATTTAAGTGTAGATATGTAAAAAATGTTATAACCTCTGTACAGTACACATTAAACTGAAGAATGGAGTGGCCCACTTCTGGAGGGCCCACTACTGAGGCATCAGAAATTTACTATGCCCACTACTGAAGCATAGAGGAAGGTAACAGTTTTTATTTTACATTTTTTCTAAAGAATATATTTTAAAAATTTGAATGTTTATTCTCATACATGAAGGTAAGGACTAGGCTAAAGATATATATGTTTTTTGGAATTCACTAACATATCAATAATAATTAGACAAATGTCCTTAAGTGGCCCACTACTGGTGCATTTACCTTACAACAAAACATTCATAGCATTTTTAATACATTTACAGGGACTCACAAAAGAAACCGGTTACAATACTGTCTTTCAAAAGTAATTGCTGGAAATGCGCATTCTATTGCTACGTGCACTTTTAAATTTAGCTGTTTCTTAGGGGCATTCGTAAGTATATAAATACATAGCATCTATTGTCATCATTTGATCTGTTTGTCTTCTGTCTGTGTGTCTGGGCGCTTACAACAGCACAAAAACTATCTAACTGAATCGTAAATGATTTTAAATATATATTTATTGCAGAATTTTTTTGAGTCATTTACAATTTTAGAAAATCGGGTATACAGTGAAACCTCTAAATAAGGGACACTCCGAATAAGGGACACCTCTATTTAAGGGACAAAAGTTCCGATCCCATAGCTAAGTTTCACTGTAATAAAAACTCCGAATAAGGGACACCTCTATTTAAAGGACAAAATTTCCGGTCCCATAGGAGTCCCTTATTGGGAGGTTTCACTGTATAACTTAAATTCAGGGACAGTCAAAAATATTCCATTGCATTACGGCCGATGGAACAAAATAGTTTGAAGGTTTTTTTTTAATGATGTTACACCCGTCGAAGAATGAAATTGATAAGCATTTACGAAGAGTATAAAAGTATGCATTTTGTAGAATATGCTAAACAAAGAATGTTTGCTATTATTTACAAGACCCCACAAAAGAATACCTTTGCATAATGGTATGGGGGGAGACGGAACATTATTTGAGGCATATTTTAATTATGTTAAACTATTTCACATATAATACAATCGATATACGCTGCTTAGGTTTAAAGTAAGTTACTTATTGCATCATAGAAAATGCGTTTCTTTATTGATGAATTAAAAATAATATTTTAACTTATTAGACGGTGCAGTTTTGTTATTATTATAATATTCTGAAGATATTGGAAAGTGTTTCATAAACTATGCTTGACGCATGATGTTTTTCCTTGTTTTTTTTTTACTTTTAATATTTATTTTATTACTTTTTGAGATAATAAATGCCTTCCAAAGCGACACAGAATCATTGAGACATCGCTGTTCAATCATTTTAAAATTTCATGGACGCCAATTTTGGCTGTCTTGTTTACAGTGGTTTGATAGTACAATGGCTTGTGTAGAAGTAAGCTGATCCCAGCCTTGATAGATCATAAGATACATATAAAACGAACGTTTGACTGACCGTCTGGCTAATGGTAAGAATAATGGTAGGCTAAAGAGCAAAGGCTATCTGAATATTGAGCTAGTGTTAAGAATTTTTAGTAATCCAACAATTGTTTGATTGTGTTATTACACCAATTGTTAGCCAACTGCTTTACTAATATCAGTAATCCAAATCATTCGAAGATTGACTGATTGTTGCGTTTTACGACATTACCCGTTTTTACTTACCCATCATACGTAGTATAGGGTAAGTCTTGCAATCGTTTTGGAAATCGAAAAAATTTTTTTTGACGGATTTATACGTTTTGGATAGTGGAGATTCCGAAAAACATATTTTTAGAAAAAAAAAATTTGCCGTCCGTCTATCTGTCTGTCTGTAAACACTCTATCTCCCGAACAAATTGAGATAGAGACTTGAAATTTTGTATGTAGTTAGTATGTAAGAATGGGACGAACCCTATTTAATATCAGCAATCTCGATTATCCGGAACTATTTTTTTCGGACTCTCGAAAAATTCGTTCTGATGAAAGGTATATAAAAATTTTCGAATATTTTTGTTCTAAGGAATGGACGTAAAAGGCAATAAAATAACACACATTTTGCATATAGAACGAAGTCGATCGGATTATTAGTTGACGAGATATTTGTAATCTTGTTTTCCACATTCTTCGATTTTTCATGACCCTGTATTTCATTCAAATTTCAATTCAGAAGCATATTTTAATTGGAAATGAGACGCTTAATTCAACGCAGTTAATTGTTAGTTAATAGAATTATTATTTGTGGAGTTATAAGGATGTTTCTTTTACGCAGTTCGGTATTACTTGAGTAGTTTGGCGTTTTATATAATTTGTCGAAATGGGTACATCAGCAGTTCTTTAATATAGCATTACTTTGTATATTAACAATATTTAAATTTTGCTTATGAATTGCAATGCATTGCACAAATAGTTTTCACATGTTTTATTTTCATATGCATATCCATGATGGGTAAGTATTACGGTGGCCCCCAACGACTAGTTTGCAACGAAATTACGGTAGTTTTTAACTGTTTGCTAATACTAATCTAGAAGAACGTTATTTAATTTCTGAAAACCCGTTAAGTCGACTGATATCATTTACGTTTAGATGAGAAAAAAAGTGAAAGAAGTTATAAGAACAACGTGTAATTTCTTAAAAAAAGGAAAAAATTCCTCATTCTGCACCATTTTCTAATTTGAATAAATCACCTACACTGTAAAGAAAAGGAAAAAAACCGTTAAATTTGCGGCAAAAACTGCTAGTAGCAATGTTGCCATCAGTTTTCGCCGTTAAATTGCAGTAAAACTGGATGTAATAAAAACTTTACGTTTAATTTTATTGCAACATTTACCGCAAAAACTGCTGCAAACATTACTGCCAGCGGCTTTTGCTGTAAATTTAACGGATTTTTTTTTTTTTTTTTTACAGTGTACAAATATGTAATGAGCTAGAAATTATAACACCTAAAATAATGCATAACATTTCACAAAGTATTTACTTTGCATAACGGCAGAACTTACAATTATGTTTAACAGTCTTAAAAACAATGAAAGATAGACATTTATTTAAAATGGTGGTGGAAGAATATTTTTATGAAAATGTTTTTCGTTGAGTTAAATGATTTTTGTTGTGTATGCGACACATAAGTAGCATATGCATAAGATCCTCCACAGCATATTTTTTCTTAGTATACAGGAAATAAATACTTTACGAAAAAGTTTTTTTTCTTAAATTATGATTTAATATTAAAGAAGAATAAGTTCATTTAACATTAATCATAAAAATTTAGCATACATACCTTGTAAGAACCAAAACTGTCTTCTTCGAACTTTGAACAGCATGGGTAATATTGTCATAAATGTATTCTCCGGGTATAAAGTCACGATAACTGAAGCATAAGCGAATATTAGGAACTCTATTTTCAATAACTGTAAAGAAAATAGCAGAAATGTAAAGAGAACATATTACAGACTGTACAGAGTATAGCATAAAAATGATTATGTTTGTGATGTGGTATTTCATAAAAATGATTATGTTTGTGAATTTACACAGACACACACACACACATATATATGATACGAAAAATCTTGAATATCTCAGAGGGAAAGACGATGGTATGACAAAACGAAAATGATGATACGCATGATGTTGATAGATGATATGAAAATTATTTCTCACAACTGAACGGACGAACTTCTAATATATTTCGTCGCCGGGGGAACTCTGGCAAACAGAGATGAAATAATAGGTGGTTTCTCCCAATAAATGAAGATATAATGCCATCAATACTTTATTCTTGTATAATTTCAATAAGCTACGCCAAATAGCAATCGGATCTCAAATAATCCGCCACTTGAGAACGATGAAATGATCAAAGTTCAAAAACATTCTAAATTAAGACTTCTGGCAACAGGCTCATTTTAGCAGCTTAAAAATCAGACGAATTTTGGAATCTAAGCCCACGTCAGTGCATTTTAAGCGGCAAAAATACGTGGAATATTATAGTCTTAACGCCGAACGCGTATGAGCGGCGTCAGGGGGTAGAGAAAAGGTCGGAACCAATAACGTTATTGGCTACGTCAGAACTATTTTCAGGTCGTGAAAGCTTGTCAAATTAAAAAAAGTACATGGACCGACAGATCGAATAGGATTATGGGGTTGCAAACGATATTTAATAAAATATCAAAAATAAAACTTCCGAAATAATATTTTTTATTTTATAAAGGAGAAATGAAATAATAAAATAGATTAATAGTTTGAAATAAAAGACTGACATTTTAATAATATAACTGAAGTCTTTTTAGGAAAATAAATAGCAGATTACGCCGGATTAAGAAGCATGGGAATTTAAATGGTAATTAAAATTTAGAATATTACTAAAATACTAGTAAAAGTAGATTTTTATAAGAATTTGGAACAAAATCGAAATGTGAAAATGACAACAAATTTATATTATTACAAATCCCTCCACCCCAAAAGACGGATGAAAATGTAGGTCTCAGACCTGCAAGTTCATGGAAAGGGATGGACCATGGACTTAGATTACAAAGTTGTCGACAGAAGTGGTAGGCAAAATTAATAAAAAAAATTAAATTTTTGAAAATGGGGAAATTAAATTTAGGAATATTAACGCGAAATGTGTAGTAGCTTATAAAGTTACAGATACAAGATAGAATCTTGTTCAAACTTACAATTTATAAAAGTAAATTAAAAATGTAAAAAATTACACATAACATATGGGCCATTTTCACCTTTCGCTTACATTTCATGGTAACGGACTTGACAAGTCGTCACCTGAGAATAATAAAGTTCTATCTGTGTTTTTGAAAAAAAATGACTTACCGATATGGAAAGGTTCTATTTGTATCTATGAAGGCATTTCTGGATTAAAATAATGTCATAAGATAATCGTTAAACCATATGTAAAGTATATATAAATCATTTTCATGGAAAAATGCCTTCATAGATGCAAATAGAACCTATATCGGTAAACCAATCTTTTCAAAAACACAGATAGAACCTTATTATTCTCAGGTGACGGAGTAACGGATTTGACATTTCAAATAAAACAAAAAATAACTATTAAAATGAACTAGCTTGTATATTTCTTAACTTAGATAACAATTTACATAGCTTCTAAAACTATTTAGTAAACTTACTTAGCAGCTTACATTTCCTCGCTTACATTTCAAGGTAACGGACTTGTCATTTCAAATAAAACTATTAGAAATGAACTAGCTTGTATAATTTCTAACTTAGTTAGTAGTACACATATCTTCTGAGACTATTTAGTAAACAATATTGAATTACAAAAGTGCAAAAATCATTATTTTAATATTAAAATTTACGGTAACAGTCTTGACAGTGAAAAAAAATACCAACATTGATAAAAGCTTACTCTTGCCACTATTACACTGCTTCACATTTAAAGATTAAAAAAATGGCAAGTAGTAGTAGCGTGAATAATTTAACTATATCACCGAATATTTGCTGCTCACTTTAGGCAGCATTCGAAACCTATTTTGACTAAAATAATCACAAGGTAATTTCTTAAAGAAAATATCTTTTGTAATGTTTTTTCATTAATATAGAGCAATAACAGTTCATATTTAAAATAATTAAACCTTTTTATCTAAAAAAGTTAGCTAAAAAAAACAGTTAAAAACATAAAACTTGGAATGGGACAGGCATTTTTACAAATTAAAAAATTTATATCTCAAAATTTTTTATTGATTTTTTTAATTTTTCATGTTAGAAACACTCTAAATAAAAAGGAGTGACTATTCACTCTGGAGGAGTGAATACTCACTCTATCGCAGACTCAAAATATGCCCAACCTCTTTAGAGTGACTATTCACTCTGAGCAAAAGTGGAATCGTTGACTCTCTGAAAGAGTGAATACTCACTCCTCGGAAGTGAATATTCACTCTAAATAGGGGTCAATAATCACACTTTCTGAGGGGTGACTATTCACTTTTGCTAGAAGAGTGCGTTTTTTCACTCTAGAAGTGAGTAGTCACTCTGACGGAGGAGTGACTATTCACTCTTGCTAAAGCAGTGCGTTTTTTAGTGGTTTATTTTAAAAGAATCTTATCTTTCTAAGCATACAATGAAAATAAATACAAGCATGGTAAAGATTGGAATAAAATACTTTATTGACAATATTTATTTAATTCATAGTATGTAACATTAATTGACCTTTTTAAGGGAAAACATAATTAAAGTTACTATGAATTAAATCAGATTATTAACAGAAATAAATTATTTTATTCCAATCTTTCATTGGTAGCCCCATAAATATATGATAGTTTTAAAATGCCCATAAGCGCAAGATATTAAACAATTTTAAAATCTTAAACAGTCAGTATTTTTTTTTTCAGATACCCATTAATTTTTACATATTATTTTAATAATTTCGTAATGCAAATTTTCTGTATTTTTTTTTTTTTTTTTTTTTTTTTTTTTTTCTAGCGTGTAATTAAAATTTTTTTTGCTGAGAATCACATATTAATACAAACTGTATTTTTAAAACGACATGGAAAGTCACATTTAATTTAAATTTTTTATTCCCATATATAGAGTAGATGTGCCAGTAATGGACACCCTTAAGGCTTCTGTCCCTGCTGGCGAAGACACTCACGAGGTAACTAGTAAAATCCTATGGGGAGGGACTTTTCTAATATCTCGTTTACATTTCGACTTTTTATTTATTTATTTTATTTATTTATTTATTTATTTATTTTTTTTTTGCATTGGATAGCTGAAGTTCGTCTCTACATCGTATTCTTTTTTTTTTTTTTTTTTTTTTTTTACTTTTTCGATTTTGGTCGCAGATATTTTTTATAAAGTTACCTTCGCTTTCAAAACCGGTACCAAAAATGAAAGTGTTATTCTAAAAAATATCTGCTACCAAAATTGAAAAAGTAAATGTAAACAAATATTTAAGACAGAAAATATGTTTTTAATGACATCTGTAACTTAAGTGTTTTTATTTAAATTGTGAACGATTAAGCCCTATAAGCCCCTCTTTGACTGTGCCCTTAAATAATATTCTCGGCTTCATGAGTGGTTTGATTGCGAGATTATAAAATAGGCAAAACATAGGTTCATTTTCAAATAATAATAATAACAAATATATAAAATATTGAATTTTTATTAGACACATTAATATAACTTTTTATAAAAGTTTTGGTGTTATTACATTTTGATAAGTCTAATTTAAAAATAATACTTGATTATTTAAGTTTTCCTTTAAGTCAATTTACTTTATGCACTATAAACATTCCCAAAAATTGCATTTTTAGCAATGCCTACATTACTGGAAAGTAACTATTTATATATAAACTTTAAAATTAAAACATTATTTTCCGCTTCCTGATTGATTTAATTAAGAACATGAACAATAGTGCAAAATTATAAAATATGTAAGGGGAGAGTTACGAAAAAAAATAATAAAAGCTACATTTTTATTGATTATTTTTTATAAACCGAAAACATTCAGGGGTGTTTATTACAGGCATACCTATCCTATTGCATTTTACGAATAAATATAAAAACATAAATATATAATTTAATATAAAAAGCAGTTATTTATCTCTTTAAAAATATTTCATTTTATATAAGGCATACTATGAACTTTTAAAATTACTCGAACAGTTTTATCACATCAGGAATAAAAATCACTTTGCTTCAATGCTTAAATATCATGTTTTATTTTTACATGTCTAGAATTACATGTGTCACGAACCAAAAAAAAAAAAGAAAAAAGTTTATAACAGATGGACATTTTATAACGGAATAAAATACATTCTTAGATTCAACAATTTCTCAAAAATCGTGCCATATAAGAAATTCCTATTGGAATTACGCATTTAACTTCAAAAAGAAAAAAAAGTGAATGCTTTAAAACAGTATCGGAATAATAAAATCATGTAACAGCTAATTGATGTTTATGTTGTATGACGAATGAAAAGAAATGTTTTTGTGTCAGCATTTTTTTCCTCCTGAGGAGGCTGACATAGAAATAACATCAAAAATGAATAAAGAAATGACATTATAGAAGCAAATGATTTTCTGCATAAACGTGAAACTTTTGGGAAAAAAAAATTAAAATTAAACATAGCTTACCTTGATAAATAATATCCTTTGTTTTATAAATAATAATCACTTGTTTGGTAAATAATATCCGTGTACTGTAACCCCTTTGTTATTGAGTATTAATAAAGTAATACTTTTTTTTACTGAATTATTTTTTTTCCATTGTGATTCCAGAAAACGTTTAATCTGGTTTTTGAATTATCTCATATCATACATATCGAAGTATATCATTCAAAGATCGAAATTTATAATACGTTTGAATATTATTAATAAAAATGAAATTAACGGAGGTCTACATATGTGACCAAGGAAACGAAAGATTCATTCCAAAATGGCGGGAACATTTTTCTTATCAGTAAAGGAAGAGAGAAGACATTTCTCATTGGCTGATGAGTCACTCTTGCGTACGGAGTGAGTATTCACTCCAACGAAGAGTAATTGCTGACTCTTAAAAAGAGTGCGTTTTAATACCAAATAATCGTAATTTTCCAAGTTATATTATGAAATGGAGTATTTGAAAATTAAAAATTGACATACTTTGGTGTTTTTTATTACATTTTATTTCATATATTGGTTCAAATTTTAACGGAATTTTTTTTAAGTTTATAATGCCGGGCTTTCACTCTCATTAGCGGAGTGAGACCAGTCACTCTCATCAGTGGAGTGACTCTCTCACTCTCGATTATAGAGTGAGATTATTCACTCCTTCGTATAGAGTGGAAATTTCCACTCCTTTAGGAGTGTATTTTTACAAAAGTCACTCCAAAAAGAGTGAAAAGGGCTCTCACTCTCCCTGAAAGTGAGTTTTTCACTCTTTCCACTTTTAGAGTGATTGTTCAATATAATCTTCTTTAGCTAATTCATAGCTCAAATCAAACTTTAAGTATTAATTTATGTTGAAATTTTCTTCTTTTTACTCTGGGATAGCATATATAAGCGAAATTTGAAAATGGCCCATATAGTTAATTTATCTTGTTTTCGTAACCTTTACAATAAATTGAAAATTAAAAAAAATAAAGTTGAATACTTCTTAACATCAAAAGAACCTTTTTTTAACATTACTGGAAAAAAGTTCGTAATTATTAGGCTCATTAAATCAGTTTTAATATTTCAGTTCAAAAATTCCTGTTTTCAATGAGGTCTACTACCTAATTAAGTTGGTCCTTAATTGATAGTTTTTCTGTCTTGTGACTGACTAGTTTGTTTTGATTAGGATCCATACATTTGTAAGCGCTATAGTTCCATTTTTGGAAATTTGGGAAAAGCTTGTTAATAATCATATTTTATATAATAACACATTTTTAATAGAGTAACACAACTAATAATAAATTTTAACAATGCAACAATTAAATAATATAATAAAAAAGCGTAATAAGTGAAAGTATCAGTATAAGTAAATATCATAATTATAATATCACAAAAGGTTTTTTTTAACTCAAAAAATTTTACTTAATCTTGATTATCTCACCTCAGGTAGTCGGGATGAAATATGAAGAGAAGTACAATAGAATAAAGAATAAATTATACATACAAACTTAATCAAGTATTTTGATTAAGCAAGATGCATTAAAATTTTTTAAAAATTTGTTTATGTTTGAGAATTTATGTGACCTTCTAGCTGCCAAAAACACAACTAGTTATTTCTTAATCTTATAAAGAAAAATAATAAAATAATGAAGAAAAGTAAAGAAAAAGATTTAATCAACTCAAGTTTAAAGATACGCAATTAAGATACGCAATCAGTAGTTCTTTGCATGCAAGAAACAATACAAAAGACAAGAGAAGAGGAGAAAGGAAAAATTAAATTTAATTGATAAATGTTTGGACTGGAATTATAAAAGATAAATATTAACATAAAGTGGTAATAATTTGGAATGATGGTTAAGAATTTGGTTGTCCATTGAAAATTTAAGTTATAAAATAATAGATTATTTTCAAATTTTATAATAATATTAAGTTGAATATTGGAATAATTTAAATTTGAAAAATTCTAATTTAAGTTAAATTAAATTTAATATTTATTTATCTTATATTAAGGTATATATTTAGAATAATTCAATTCAAAGTAAGAATTATTTGCTTTGCCAATTTACGCAGGCATAAACAAACAAGCGCAAAAATTTCCAGACCAGCACTATTCTTGCTGCAGTCAAGAACACACCTGCCATTTTGAACAAATTATAGATATTTAGTAAAATTAAGATATTAAAATAATTTAATTCGGGAAAAAGATTTATTAAGTTGTTAAAACTAAAGATTAAAATTTAAACTACAGATTCAACTTGAGTTTGTTGCAGTTGAGGAGAATGTTGCTCCTGAGTTAATTTAAATTTATCAGGGGAATAATAAGGCCTTAATTTAGACACATGCACTATTTCTGAACTTTTGAATTGGTTTTATCTATCAATTTTGTATTTGAGCAGAAAAATTTGGTTCAAACTAGAGCAAAATTTTTAACAGTGTATTTACAAACACATTTTATTAGTGTTTCCTTAAAATGAAAGATAGTTTAGTATATGACCTACCTGTAATAATTTCTTTGATGACGAATTCATCATTTTCATGAGCAAACGAAAAAAATGCATCATATTCTTTATCATAATCGATGTCTTCCTCTTTCACAAATGTAAATCCATGCGAATAAAGGAATACTTTTATGCTGAGATCATACTTTGCATAAATAATTTTCATGGATGATAAAAAAGCTGAAAAAAAGTAAGAAAGATCATGAGTTAAGCATAGATTATGAAACACTTTCCAACATTTCATGAAATCGTTAACAAACCCTCGCTATTTAGGGTGATAAAGTATTACTGCCCTTAGCCAAATATGTATTCTAATAGTTTTGAACAGTCCTGTGTTTGATCTGTCGTTTGATTTATATACTATGTAATGGAAAGGCCATTAATGTAATAATGTAATATCCAATGTAAAGGAAATTAAGGCCATTTCTATAAGCAGATTTACTAGAATTTAGTAGAGAACCTAAAGAAAAAAGTTTATCCAACCGCGTTTGAAACTATCACACCGCGATATGGATGCCGTATGGGTAAAAATGACATATCAAAGTATTCATAATTTAGCGAACTTTTGCATATTATTAAAAAAATTAAGGCCAATTCTATATTCAGATTTACCAGAATTTAGTAGAGAACCTAAACAAAAAAGTTTAAATCCTTTGTCTAAAAAACACACACAAAAAAGAATCTCAGAATCTTTAAAATAGGAAAATGGCAAAAATATGAATATGGAGAAAAAGTCATTGAAAGTTTTAATTTGTGTGGGTGGTTTCGCTGGATGTATTAACAAAATTTAGATCACGTCGCGACATAATTGCCGTATGGGTAAAAATGATGTGACAAAGTATTCCTAATTTAACGAATTTTTACATATTATTAATAAAAGAAAAACGAACTTCTTGATCAATTTTCAGATAAAGGGTTCCCTTAATTAAGCATCTAATGGGTAGGTTGAATTGATACAGGATTTGTTAAAGTCGAGAGTTTTTTTTATATATATACTGGAGTATGCAGCGCTAGACATAAGCAAATACTGACTTTAAGAGGAATAAATTTCCTGCGCACCTCCTGCGCATCAAAGACTGCTCAAACTTTTCTGAATACAAAGACACCAAGAATATTTTAATAATATTTTGCTTTTACCGTGAAAGTGTGAAAAAGTAGTTTTGTATTTTCATATAAAAATGTTCTTAAAATCCAGCGTTAGTCATTTATTTCATTGTTTTTTCGAGCATAATTTCTCTATCTCTCAACAGGTTAAATAACACTCTAGGTAGACACATTCATGCAAATAATTCATTAAAAAATTGACTAAACAGGCGACAACTAGCTGAAACTTCATTTTTTTTACTTGATGTTCTCATAAGAATACACTGTTAAAAATTTGAAACTTTATTTGTAGCGTCACTTCAACGCTTTTATATAAAATGATTAATTCACAGTATTATAGAGAATTCTCTTTGGTCAAAATAGAGATATTCTATAAAAGCAGTGTAGAGACGATGCAGCAAAAGTTTCAAAATTTTAATAATGTATGCTCAGAGAACGATAATTAAGCAGAACGTACTTACCTATAACGCCAAAAGACACTGACAAAATGAACGGCCAGTCTGTCGTCGGGCAAAGATCAAAATCATTAAGCTTCCATAAAACTTTCCCAGTAAGATTTTTTTTGCCGCTACCACTTGTTTCACAACGGATGTTATCGATGTCACGGATCTAGAAAATTCAAAGACGTAGTGCTTGGAAAATTCAATTTGTTAAACATTTTACATTTTTAACTCAATTAATCTTTCGGTATGCATTCTCATTAAAAATACACAATTCAAGGTGAAAATTTTGTAAACAGTAACAAATTTGTATCGTAAGATATTTTGTTGAATGCAAGGAGTTCGATATAAAGTATTAGATAGTTGATAATCGAAAGGAACAGATAAGTATTCACCTTTATAAGTTTCCATCTTAACATGAATAATTTTTGATATTCTTGCTATTGAATTTTTTTAGATTCAAGATCGGATCTTGTTATTGACAGACTAGGAGGTTCTGACCCCCTACGAGCTAATCTCGCTGACCCCAGTTCTGACACCCCAGATACTAAAATCATGCTATTTTGGTCTGCGTTAAAAGATTCAATTATAATTTTAAAAAATGGTAGCATTATTTCTACTCTTTGCAATCCTGTAAACGGGTTGATTTCCATTCATTTTTCTACGACTGGGGATTTTTAAGACAAAATCAGTTGCTGATAAGAGATATAATGGTTGTTTTTGTCTTTGAATTTATAAAAAAAATAGTTAAATTATATAAAAAAGCTAATGTAAAATGAATTAAGTAAACATAATCTTTCCTGTCCGGTAGTTTTTATCTAGGACATAAGAGAATTATTTTAAATTCATCGTTTTAAACCTTAAATAATTTTTACCAATTGTCTTTCTTTTTTTTTTTAATATACACGTAAAATTACTTTTGATCTTCAAAAAGAAGTATCATTCGATTTATTTTAGAATTAACAACAATAGTCGAAAAGATTTTCTCGAAATATGAAATAAATGTCTAGCATAAATATAAGTCTTAATTTAAACTGTTTTACATCTTTCATCCTTCATTACTCATATTATTTTTCATCCGTGAACTCGATGAAGTGATTGTTCTGTGCTGCCGCCTGCTGATCTACATGCAACCTGTATTTCTGCTGCATGTATCAAGTGATGAAATACTTAAACACATGTATTAGCCCTGTATCTAGTAACTTTCTAGTAATTTTTAATAATTAGATTAATTTTTAATCTAGTAACTTTTACATTATGTGTTTCCTAATGTGACGTCAAATGTACATTAACAATAAATAAATCATTTTCAATATATAATTTTATATACGGTGTAATTTTCATCTCAAGTTTCCTTTATATTTGAGATTTACACGTGAACATATAATTCAGTATTGTTATTAAATTATTATTATTATTATTATTATTATTATTATTATTATTATTATTATTATTATTATTATTATTATTATTATTGCTTTTTTCTCATTTACAACATTTTATCTTTGCTGCGAATGCAAGCACGAATAGAGAAAATAATGTCATTTTTACATAATTGAAGTTATTTCCTAATTAAACCTGGGAAAAAAAGGCCATTTTTTTTTGTTTGCATTCAGTTGGGCGATTAATATTTCATATTTTCATTTCAGATATTCGAAAAGCTATAAAGAAAATTTCGTAACTATTGAAATTTTAAAATGTGAAGTATTAAAAGAATAATATTAGTAAAATATTAATCTCTTTAAAATTTTTCTAATTTTCTGAAACAAGATTTTCTTTATTGCTAATGACGTCATCTTTGCATTATTGGTGTCATTTTCTCTTTAACAATGAAAAAGAAAACCAAGTAGGAAATTTTTTTCGTAAACTAAATTGAATAATTTTTATTTTATACATTTGTTTCACATGTCTCAATGGAAAGTATTCCCGTGACATCACAATTGGTAAAATGATAATTTTTATACCCTTGAACCGAAAGAGAGAGTAGTGTTGTTGTGGTTACTCTTAACCACTGCCATATTTTTATTTAATTTAATTTATCGTCTATTTTTGGTTTTAATCTTTATTCATTTATTATATATTTCGCATTCTAAAAATTATCTTAATTCTCGCCTTTTTTTTAATCCCCCCTGTAAAGTCCTTTTTATTACCTATCTTTTTGTTGATTTCAAATGTTAAAATCAGTTGGAAATTTTGTTCCTTCCGGTTGTGGAGGTTTCCTGTCTTTTCTAGAATGTTCGATGGGGTGTCTTCTTCCGTTTTAATGCTCCTCCTATTGTCCAATCAGATGCTATCCTTATCATGCTTAATTTAAAAATAGGTGAGTCCTGATATCAAGTTTTGGCTCCGCATCTTTCTGGTGGTATAAAAGTTTTTTCTTAAAATACAGTTTCCCTATTCGTAGCGATGCGATTGGCCTCTTTATTTTATCGCCACTTCCTTTTACCCTGCCAGTTGGCGTATTTTTAATTTTATGGCAACCCCTGCCTTCTTTCCGGAGCGGCCGCTGTCGTTTCGTCAGAAGTGAACAGAAGGGAAGAGGTTTTCGACTCAGAGCGGAGCGGACGTCTACAGAAGTACGGCAATAAACGCCTGCGAAAATGATGTGTGGGATCCCAATAAAAATGGTTTGTTCGTTTATTTACGATTAACGTTCAGCATTTTTTAAATGCGAAAGGTGGAAGTCTTTAAAAGGCAAGGAAAGACTTTTATCCCTTTGTGGAGATATTTTAAGATTTGTTCGTCTATGAAAGATACATCTTATGATTTCCAAAAAAGAAGAAAATTTCGTATAAAGAAATATGTTTCGATTTGAGAGAATGCTGTATTTTCCTGAAGGAATGATTTTTTTAAAAATTGTTGCAACATCGCTCCCTTAGAATGTCCGTTCGCGGTACAGTGTATGCTCAATACAAGAAGGAGCACTTCTTCGTTTTATTGCGTATGTTAATATTTTGCCCCTTATTCTCCAACAGAATCAAGAAAAGGTATTATCATTTGAAAAAAAGTTCTTCTATTCATTTATAAATTTTTGTACAAGTGAAAATGTGCCTTCCATGCCCAGCTCTAAAAATAAGAGAGCTGTATCTACTAAAAGTTATAATATTCTCAAGAATTTATATTCATTTATCTTCATAAAAAAATAAATAAAAGTTCTTTACTAGAAAATGCTCTGAACTTATTCTTCTGTGTGTATCTGCTCACATTCTCATTCAAGTTTATGCAGGTAAGCAACTGTAGAAATTTTTCTATTATATTTTCCTGCAAATGATTCAAAAAGTTGTTGATCTATATTGCTTCATGTCTTGTGGTCGTTTGCGGCCAAATCAATGCAGTGTACTACTAAAAATGATCACGCACTTTAATTTCCTTTTCGGAACGTCGTTAGAAACGTCCCCCCCCCACTTATCACCACAAGTGTTCATTAGTGATTTTCTAAAATCGTTTCATTAAGACTTTAAGAAAACGTAAAAATGATATCAATAAGTAACAATCCTTATTAATAATGAGTTAATGACTTATCAAATCAATTTTTCCAAAATAATTTAAAATACAAGCCTGGAACAAAGGGGATAAAAAAAGATTAGTTTACTGCATTAATACTAAAAAAAAGTACTTTTATGTTAGGTCGGCGATGTGATGTATCGCCAAATATTGTTCTCATTGAAGAGTGAAAAAATTGTGTTTAAATATTTTTCCGTTTACATATTGACATCATCGTTATCATTTTATGCATGAAGGTTTCACTATGGTACTTTATTTTGAAATTTTATAAATTTTGAAAGTTAATGTTTGAAAAACTCCTTAGATTCGAAAAATTTATTACAAGAAAATCACGTTTTCTTACGTTTCTAAAGCAGTTTGTCAAACAATTTTCTGACAAGTACCTTTCGATCTATTTATTTTTTTCAGTAACTTCAAATGTTCCACTTTCCAAGATTATTTAGTGGCAAGGATTAGCGGAAAAGCTAGCCATTAGAGACATGTAGCATTTTGTTTAAGGCCCCCGAATAGTCATTGAAAAAGCCCCGGATGATAATGTAAAGTCTATGGGAGAGTTCTTTTCAAATATCTCGCTCAAATTTTTATATTTTTAGATGATTTTTCTTGCATAGGATAGCTGAGAACGATCTACAACCGGCTTAGTTTTTACTTTTTCCATTTTGCTTATATATTTTTTATACTATAATAATTCCAAATTCAGAACCGGTTGTAACCGTTTTTGAAATTTAAAGAAATTAAAAGAAATCTGAAACCAAAATTGAAAAAGGAAAACTAGGCCGGTTGTAGATCGTCTTCAACCATCCTATGCAAACATTTACATTTGAGCGAGATATTTGAAAAGAACGCCCCCATAGACTTTAAATTACACTGTAACACATTAATGAAACGTTACATCATAAAATTGGTGGCAGATTTGCTGCCTCTTATTTTATGGAGTGATTTTTTCCTATTTATATAGTGGTGTAATTTAAACATATATTACGGATGCAACATTACAATGTTACACCGGTTAGAAAGGTTTAACCCCTTAAAGCGCAGTGTTGCCGGGTCGGCAACACCTTAAGTTCCCCTTGTTTAGAGACACAAAAACTCCGGGAATATTTTAAAAACTACTCTAATAGCTACTTTAAATCTTTCTTATGAGTTCTAGATGGCAGCACCACAGAGATCAAACTCTACTGTTTTTAAATAATAGGTAAAATGCTTTACTGTAATACGCGCTTCACAGCAATGCTCTTCGCACTGCGCTTATCAGTGCTTTACTTATGGGAGGTTAGCACTTCGGCAACAGCTGCATAATTAAAATGGTTAGTGCAATCTTTACAAAACAATACCTGTGTACTCCTCTAGGCCTAAATAGATTGCCTAATTTTTTTTTCTTTTAAATTCCAACTTTAAAGAGTAGTGCGCCGGAAAGGGTTAAATACTCCTTAAAATTGAAGGAAGTAAGACTACACCATAAAAATGGAGGCAGCAAAGCTGCCACCAATTTTATGGTGTAACGTTACTCAAATGTTTTACAGTGTATCATCCGGGTCTTTTTTTGTAACTAGTGTTGCGCATTAAGAGCCCACACTAGTCACGTGGTAAAAGCCGAACGCTAATGGTAAGTCTATGGGCGCAATCTTTTCAAATATATCGCTTTATTTTTAATATTTTAAGATGATTTTTTTATAGGATAGCTGAGGACTTTCTGTTACCGGCCTAGTTTGTACTTTTCTAATTTGCGTCGTATTTTAATTCTGAGGACCCTCTCAATCGGCATTGCTCGGCATTGCTCTGAATGGTTTTGCCCTATCTTAATTGTAAAGAAAAAGTCTGACGGTTAAGGTAAACAAAAATATCATTTAGCGTTGGATTTAAGAATGCTTAATTCAGTTATTCAGGGATCTTCTTATCCTTTTCCCAAAATTCAAAATATTATTGCTAACTTATCCTCTTATAAATATTTCACTAGCTTAGATTTAAAACAAGCTTACCCTCCTAAAACAAGCTTACAAATTGACTTGCCACCAGAATTGCAAGATAAATTGATATTCACCTCAGAGTATGGCTCTTATAAGTATAAACGTTTAGTTTTTGGCTTAAAAAATTCTGCCTCAGTGTTTCAAGCACTAATGGATATGATTTTAGATGAAATAAATTTGGAAGGTATATTTACATATCAAGATGATTTTATATTTGGTTCAAACACATTTCAAGAAACATTACAAAAACTTGAGAAAATTTTACAGGTTTTATCGAAATATAACTTGATTCTTGCCCCCAACAAACGTACTTTTCATCAGACTTCCACAAACTATCTAGGCTTTCACATTGAAAATCATGCAATAAGTCCTATTCAAAGTAATATTTTGCGAATAACATCTTTTCCTGTACCAACAACTAAACGCCAACTAAAAGGTTTTATTGATTTAGCGACCTTTTACAGAAGTTTAATACCTAAATTTTCGGAAATCATACATCCATTAATTCAGCTTACCAGGCCTAAAGAAAAATTTCGCTGGACTCCTGAACATGACAAAATTTTTAATAATATTCAAAAATTTTTTTTTCTGAACCAATTGTTCATTTACCAGATTGGGACAAACCATTTTTCTTAAATACTGATGCGTCAAAAATTGCTATCTCAGCTGTCTTACTTCAAGAATTTGATAATAACTTACTACCAGTTGCATATTTTTCTAAAGCATTATCCCCTTCTGAAAAAAATACCCTGCGATTAAGCTAGAATTAATGGCTATTTAAAAAACAGCTGTTGCTTTTAAGTATTACCTTTACAACATAAATTTTAGTATTTTGTCTGACAGTGCTCCATTAAAACACTATAAGAAAGTTAGTAACCCTGCGGATATTATAACTAGATGGCTCACCGAGTTATCTGAATATTCATTCAACTTTCAACACATTCCAGGTTCGTCAAACGTACTTGCTGACTATCTTTCTAGAAATAATTTCAAAAATAATCAACAAACATTAGATACAAATCCTGAATTAATATATGATACCACCCATATTCTTCCTATCATTGAGAATGATGAGCATGAATAGAGTATCTCTGTATCACATTCAGTTAATTATTTGACTGTTGGTAATTCAGAAAATCATAAAGACCCTTTGCTTGAGATATCAAACCAAACATTTGTTAATGAACAGTTAAAAGATACAGAATTATCTGTTATATATAATGAAATATTAAACAATGGTAGTTCAGATAAATATGACATGTACTTTATTCATCCTGATACTAAAATGTTGATGTTTAAAAAAAACATTCCACATGACTCAACATTTTCTTATCATATTGTGGTACCACACTCATTAAAAGCTAAGGTTTTAGCAATTGCACATCTTTCACATTTCGGTTTAAAGAAAACCTATGAATTTGTAAGTAAAATATATTTTTGGAAGGGTATTTACACAGACACATTAAATTATGTTGCGTCATGTATTAAATATTTGCAACATAAACATCACAAAACACAGCCTGCACCTTTGCAAGCAACGTACACTCCAAAACAAGCAGGTCATACGGTAGCAATTGACATTGTCGGTCCTTTTAGAAATGGTTATTCAGTATTAACAGTAACAGATCATTTTTCTAGACATATGGAATTATTTCCTTTAAAGGAGACTTCTGCTAATAAAGTTGTTGAATCACTGTTTAAATATTTCACCTGTTTTGGGAGACCTTGCGTTATTTTGTCTGATTTAGGTTCCCAATTTATATCCAGTGTTTACAATATTTTTAATGAAACATTAGGTATAAAAATATCTCATTCATCAGTCTCGCACCCCCCAGTCGAACTCGATTGCTGAAAGAATCAATTCATCAATTAAAACCTCAGCTTATACTTTATCACTTGAGGGACACTCTTTTGAACATGCATTGTTGATTCACAAATGCTTATACAATGGCTGTACACACTAATCTACAAAATTCTCACCAAATCTTTTACATTTTGGGCGTGAGTTATCATTAATATTTGATACATATGACACTCATGCAAATCAGCCATTTCTTGATAATGTTGACAATTATAAATTATTAAAAGAACTGGATGCAATGTAGCAAAAAGCTTATGAAAACATTGTGTCTGCTCAACATCAAAGAAACTTAAAATTTTCACAATATGCAAAACTACGTCCATTAACTGTCCATGATATTGTTTATCTAAAATCTCGAGTTAAGTATAAACCAAAATATACTGGACCTTATGAAATTATTATGAAACATTCACCTGTTTCATTTACTATAAGGAAATATCAGTGTTCACATTCTGCTTCTTTTAGAGTGCATATAGATAGACTTTTACTTGCTCCACCTAGAAATGCATACCTTAATTCTAACTTTAATAAAAATGCAAGTTCTTATATTAATGACAACAATAATAATTATAAGCTGTACAATAGCAATAATTCTCCTCAAAACATTATTTCAAGGTATAATCTTAGGCCAAGAAAATAAATGTAATGCCACATGTTTTGTGTTAACTGGCCAGGACACAGAATTATGCTTAGTTGTGTACTATGTATTGGATCATTTACTGGTCATCTACTGCTAGTTCAGTTCATTGTGAATAAGATTCTCTATGCAGTGTACAATTTGGTTTTATATTTTATTTTCATATTACTATTTTGATATTTGTGTACTTTAATATTTTGACAATTTTATTTCATAATATACTGAAGTAAGTCTGCTCTACACTCTATTAGAATGGCATTTTATATTTCCAAAAATTTTTTTTAATACTGATCAGTGTTGATTTTTTTTAATTTACATATTGTGCATATTTTGATTCTTACATTTTAATAAAGGTATTATATTTTTGTAAATTCCATTGAACTATAAACATTGTATCAAGTCAGTATTTAGAATTTTTTTATATAAAAAAAAAATCTTTTTCAGCATTTATTTAAATGTGTGTTTTAAACAGTGTATGTAAACTGTTATAATAAATTATTTAACAAGTTGCACGTATTTTCAAGCAGCATTTCAACAACAAAAAAAAGACAATTTCTACAAATAAAAAATATGTCATCTAAAAATTTGCTTTTACAGCAGCACTGTTTTATGTAAGCGCTTACACATGAATGAAACGAAGAATATAAAAAATAGGTTGTGTATACACCTCAAATTGCTGGATATTAAAAGCAATGACTAGCATATATGTATGTATATAAAGACCTAGGCATAAGTTAAAGTTTAATTTTTTTGGGTAACATTTTGTATATTGTATTGTTTTTATATATATCATATATAACTTGTATTTTTTGTAAACATATGGTCATTCTTATTTTATAAGTGTATTTTTGCTAGTGCTTTGTACATAGATTCCCAACACTTTACTTTTTTTATAAGAAAAAACATTTTTTTTTCTTCGCCAAAAAAAATATTTTTGGTGGTCCTTCGAGTGATAATATGTGATGTAACACATATTCTATTATATATATTTCTAATAATATCTCAAATGTTAGTCCCCCCCCCTCTTTTAAAATTTATTTTTAAAAGAAAAGCATTTTTAATAGTTATTGCTATTGTGTGTTCGTCTCCAAGTGCATATAAAATAATAATAATAAATAAAAAAACAAATAATAAATTAGTTTTAAAATATCATTCCATTTCTAGATTTTTCTTTCTTGTTCTTCAGTTGATTAAATATCAAACGACTGTTTTAAATAACTGCTATTTTTATTTCCCAATCATTTCATTTTGCCTTGTATAAAGAACTTAATTTGTTACCGATTGAGTAATTTTGTTTAGGGTTGCTGTGTGTTGCGCGCTTATTCGCCAGGAGCGATAATTGCTGTATTCTTGACAACACTCATTTTTTAAAATTTCCCTTTTGCTTATCATGTAACGGTCCTTTTTACCTGTACATTTTTTGCTCGGATTGGGAATCTATTCTATGCCAAAAGACTTTTTGGCGTTTGTGAAATATGAAATTTTTGTCAGTTTTACGTTTTGTCTTGGTAAAGAAAACACGCTCGCTCGTTGTTGTCAAATTGACAAATATTTTCATTATTATGTTCTATGCGTGTTGCACTAGTGCACATTTGAGTGAATATGCTATATTACTGATGTTTGATATGCTCATATCAAACATCATATTTAGTCAAGTTGATTGTGAACTGAGTTTTCTTCCCAAAAAAATGCCTTAAACACTTCGTTCCAGAAAAAAAGTAAAACATGAACCTGGGGCTGTCTACGATATTGCAATACGATCCAGTCAATCTAAAAAAAGTGGCTTTATTCTCACTTTTTCCCATCACAGGCGCTGACGGCGATTGAAGGCCAGGTGATCAGTGCTGAGTAAAGCGTCGATCTGGCCTTCAATCGCCGTCAGCGCCATCTATTGTTTGATTTGCGAACTAAAATATAAAATTACGGTAAAAAAATTCCTGACATTATACATAACCCTCCTGCAAATATTTTTAAATAGCTGTCACCGTTTGCAAGTTATTGAATTTTAAAATCCATCAGTCACTTTTGGGACACTCGGTATTAAACGTTTACTTTTCCCATAAAAAAGATGAAATTAATATTAAAGATATAAATGTCGACTATATTTTGTATACTTCCATTAAAATGTGGTTTAATTTTTCTTCATTTCGGTTTTGACGACGAGGTGAGCGAAAAATGTTTGGACGGGTTTTGGCTTAAATTCTATTGAAATTTTCTGGTTCGGGTCAGAACAAAACTATATGCCCATTGACCAAAATCAAAATTTTTCGACGGGTATTTGAAAAATAAGTTACTTTAAGGGCTATTCTTAGAAAGACCCTTTTCTCTGATACTATTTATATAAAGGGCGAATCTAGAAAGTACTCAAGAGGAGGGATGTAAAAATTTGAAGGCTCGGGTAGGAGGCAATGTTTTTCATTGCGTGTTGGGTTTCTTTCTTACCTTTTTGCTGTGGTTTGGGTCGGATTGATTTACATTTTTGTTGTAAGCCAGGTTTGAATCAGGTTAACTTACATTATTTCAAGTTTATATCCGTTCCGGATTGGGTTCACACCTAAGAGTTGGATTCGGGTTGAATAGAAAGTTCGGGTAAGGGGAGATTTCTTTTACTGCGGATCGAGATTATTTTAACTTTTTTCTGTGGGTCAGATAGTTTTATACTTTTTGCGTGGGCCGGTTTTGGGCCAGGATGACTTATATTATTTCGAATTCGGATTTGTTCCGGATTGTGTTAAACATTCGACAGTCGGATTCAGGTTAATCAGGGACGTAACTACAGATATATTTCGGGACAGTGGACTCAAAATTTTCCCAACTTGAAAAAAATGTTCTATTTTCTAAGTGAAATGATACATGCAATGTGTGATATGTAGTGATAATAATGTAGTCAGCAAAACAATAAAAATTGCATATTTTTTACTATTTTAAACAAGAAAAAGTCTTTCAAAAACCCACACTTTACTAATTTGAAGCTGTAATTTCCCAAGTTGAGATATATTGGGAGGGAAGGGGGTGGAAGCTCCTCCCCATAATTCCCCATCGCGATACCTCTGGGTTGATTCAGTTTTTCATAGAAAAGGCTAAATATTTTTCCTATAAAAACATTGTATGTAGTGAAGGATCTATGATTGAGATCTCCGCACAGAGGAAACCTTTATTTGTATAATAGAGCTCCTGAATACAGAACATGTTGAAAACGTGAAATTCATCCGTTATTCAAAAGTACGTATACACGTACTGTAAATTCTTTATGCGAATACTTCTGAATAGTATAAACACTTTTCAATCTGCATTATTTTTTCTTTGGATACCGAATATTTCCGAAGAAGAGACAAATTTAGATGTCCCGAATAGTCCGTTATTTAGAAGTTTTACATTAAGGAGTGTATACTAGATGTTTATTTTTTTTATATAAAAGGCAACATTGATTTAAAGATATATTTATAAATATTTATAAATTCCATTAAAATATATGAATTCATTTTCTTTCAGTTCAGTTTCTGGTTGACAAAAAATTTCTGTGCCGAGTTCGGGTAATGTCTCGGTTTAACCTCCAATGTAATTTTTGGATTCGAGTTGATTTTATTGGTTATGGGTCGAGTTGACTTTAAATGTTTCAGATTCGGCGCTTTTTTCATTTGGGTTCTGACTCGTTCGGTTCTGATATGGGCTGGTTGCTGACTAGCTTTTTCAAAAAGTCAGACTTTTTTTTTTCATTATAAATACTATTTGACTGAATATTGACGAGTACATTATATATGTACTCATTTTTCTATTTAAAAAAATTATATAATTACATGGGATAGTTTTCGTAATTACCTTCAGATATGGATTGATTTTGTTTTATTTTGAGTTGTTGGTCTGTTTTGGGTCAGGTTATCAATATTGGATCAGATGATTTTTTTTTCCTTTTAGCGAGCGTGGATAGGTTTAAAATTTAATGGATATTGGAGCATGGACCTGGAAATTTTGGCCCGTACAGACTTTTAGAAGAACGAAGTCTACGCCAGCCACGACCCGGAATTTAAAAAAAGTGTGATTCGGTGCAGATCTGCAGGAAAATGTAAGAACCGGATCGGTTCTTGAAAGTTTGAAGACCTGTCCCAGTCTTAGCCTTATGGATAAAAGCTGGAGCGGTCCGACCCCAGCCGTGCCAGCTTGGGCGATTTGGGTTGAGTCACGCTGGTCTCGATCTTAAGTACGACCCATTTTCCGTGTGGACATCTAATATTTTTTTGCAAAGCGTTTCTTTGGCTCAAGGAGGGGACAATCGCTCTATCGCCCTTCCCCTTAGATCCGCTATTGATTTCAATCTAACATAAAGATGTATTTGCAAAGATAAGGAATCGCGAAAATTTGTCATTATTTACCATAATGTAATCGTAAAAATAATGAAACTGTAAAGCGAAATGTAGCATTTTTCAAAAGTCTGCTATTCAGGAAATTTATTTTCCAACACGTTGCTGTAACGGAATCCTGGTTTAAGCGGAAAATTTTCTTGATTCCCCTAGAAATACTGTGCAATTGTATCTGCAAAGAGGATAAAACCCGCGTCAAACCTGTATTTTACATCTATTGTTTAGGTTTCCGCCTTACCAGGTTTTATTATAGAAATTAGTCAAATTTAAATTACTACCAGAAGCCGCTGTTTTTTTGGTTTATGCCTGTATGATTCATATTTGTATATCCCTAACAAAACTTTTGGAAAAGTGCTCCGATATTTAACACTTTCCAACATTGTTGAAAAGTGTTTATGAATTGGATTTTACTATCTATCTGTCCGTTTTCTAACAAGCGTAAATATACTCGGAATGTCATGTAACTGAAATATGTTGTTAAAACTTATTATGACATGTCTGGCAATGAAGATGATGCGTGTAATGATTTATACATAATTTACAATGGAATTCAAAAGCATTTTGTTATATTATAGCTTATGTGGGAAAAATCATTTGTATTACTTTTTAATGATAAACAATTTCAAGCGTAATGAACTTTATGCACCCCATTAAGGCGCATTAGATGATGATTTCTACAGAGTGTTTTATGTCTAGCACTTAGAGTACATATAAAGGGAAATTGAAATATCTCTTATGTTAATGAAAACGAAAAAAATCACTTGCAGCATATTTTGAATGATTTTTTTTCAATTACAAAAGTAGTGAAATTGATATGAACTTATGACATGCAATAAAACATTCTTTCTGAGGAGGGTACTA